>LPNX010521942.1:1851-40895 GCA_001517045.1 Pseudotsuga menziesii | reverse complement strand
AACAGAGTACTATTCTTTATACATTTACAAAATCAACTAGGTATAATAACTATGAAAGTAATAGTACTCACAGCAAGAATAACCTTTTAATATAATAGTAACAATATACTTTCTATTGTAATAATAATAGTATACTTTCTAATATGTACATTAGAAGAACATTATTATTGTATAATTAATAAAATGTTCTTATCTTAATAAAATGCAAATCCTGTAACCAAAGTATAACTGACAGATACATAAAGAATTCTTTTAAAAACATTAAGACTTTATATTCCGAAAAGTATGAACAGTACAACAACATATACAATTCCTTGAATAATAAAATAAATCAATATATTAACCATGTACAGGAAACCCTACCTGTTAATAATCTAAATAATTTATAGAGAGTAAATTTAAGTATATATTAAATTACAGAAATCTGAAGTATTCGAACTTAGATAGGATTACTAAGCCAAGCTTACACAACATATTGATTCAAAATTGTATTGTAAATAAAATATATATTTCAAGAAGACTGTATAGACATATTTATAGCTCCAAGTTCAGGGTAAAACCCTGTCAAAATTAAAGTATACATTGGGGTTCATTAAAAAGGAAAGAGTTTTATGTCTTTTACGATTCTCAGCTATAAACATGATATACAAAATGAGGCTTTTACAGCCTGTACAAATAGTGATATATATATATTTTACACAGTAATCAAACAACAAACCCAAGACCACATTCTCAGCCTCAGTCAAAGATCCCATACTAAACGAAGGGATGAGCCTCTTAATAACAGCTAACGGGTTCATTAAACTGAACCAAGATAACAGCGAGGGTTACAAATCAAGAAGGCCAAACCCATGACTGTCCTTAAAGGACCAACACGGAGGAAGACGTCGTGGTTAAAACTAGGCTTACTGTGAGCAACCAGTCGTTGAAGTTTCACACCTTCCACACTGAGGAGAGCAGGTCCATCCTGTCAAGAAGGAAGAGCATAATGTTAAAAACTGTGCAAACTACTGATTAAGTAAATTATTCTAGAAGGAAGAAAAAGGGTAACCCTGTATATTACCTTAAATATTAACGGAGATATGACCACTGAAGAGCAGCAAAACAACCACCAACATGAGGAAAAGATAACCCTTCATCTACAGCAAAAGATAAGGAGTTCGCTGACACGAAAAGAAACCAGTCACAAAGGAGAACGATAACATCAAGTGCAACAGCCATTTAGACTCGGCCTCCTCTTCATTCTTTCTGTTAAATATAGTATGCGGCGACACAAACCCTTTTTGCACAGCAACTCTGAGTCGAAAGGAAACGTTTTGCAACACCAAGATAAAGCGAAGACTCTTCACAGTAAAGAGTTCAGAACTGATTGTGTAGGGTGGAGAAACCCTAAAGAATCAACACAGACTATCGCCCAAACAATAAACTATTGGTTACAACAATTTTTCCTCACAATGCAGTGGACGAACCCACGGGGAATATAACCAGCAACATGACTGCTAACAGACAGTGCAAGCAACGGAGCGAATAGGGGAGTTTTTGTAGAGCGGCCAGAGGCCCAAAGGGAGCGAAAGAATGTCGAACTAGGGTTTGAGTCAAACCCCTTTTTAACACGCAAATGCTTGGCTGGAAAGAGCCCACGTTATCACTTTAATAATTATCATGCAGTGGGTAGGAACGCTATAGTTCCACGAGCAAGTTTCCAATTATTTGCAACTCAAAATCATACCATAGAAAGTTCTACAAGGTTCGTCACACCGTTTGTCAACCACCTGCGTTATAAAAATCAACCACAAAAACCTTAGAATGGTGTTTGAAATGTATTTTAAAAAATGGAACCTTATCCAGTGTATGACCAAGCACATATACGTATGGAGGATTTTAATGTTTGTTAATAAGATACAAGAGCAAAGGGAATTAATAGTTTACCTTGGCACGACCCTTTTATAAACCTATTCTCTATACTATATATTGCCCTAGTTCATAAATCAAGGTAAAGAGAATAATGGTATAAAGACTATAGAATTATAATAATCAAGTTAAGTGATCAATTGATCATGATTATGGTTTTACTCTTGACCTTTATGTTCATCCCTTGCATTTAAAATAACAACTCAATCACTAGTTATAGAATCATTTTGTGACAAATAGTCTTTTTGTCAAAGTTAAGCTCAAAGGTTGTGAAAGGTATTATAGAGTCATTATATGATATTTAGCTTTTGTAAGTTAACTCCATTTGCTCGATGGTATAGTTACGAAATTCATAAAGATTGCATTTGAATATAGTAATTCTTAAAATGTCTAATAAGCTTAACATCTAATTATTGACCTTGGAATAGATATAGTTTCCAAGCAACTCGGATCTTTAATCACTAATGAAAGTCTTTGAAGGTGGTTGGCATTAAAGTAGTAAACCCTTTAAACTTCGAAATAATGGAAGTGGAAGTATGGTACATGAACCCCTTATCATTTTACAAATGCAGCAGCCAATTCAATCTTGGCGTGAACCAGTATTTTTGAACATTTAAAATAGATCTTGACTTTATAATTCTGGCTTACTGATTGTGCTAGTAAAGAAATGCTTAACACATTTTACACTTGCATTTAGTATAAACATCAAATGGTTTAGTACTCCGTAGGAATATTAAATCATTCCTTTTTGAAGGAAAATAACTGTCGTCTTTACTAGTAGAATTCAACTCTCTATCTATAACATCTTAAAAAGAAGCACAGTTTAATGCTTTACCTCTATAAGCTTGGGAAACTGACTAGTATGTATTTTCTTCTATTGAATTAAATTTTGTGCAACAAATCTTTACTGAATACTTTAGAATTTTGATTAGAAACACCTGAACCTCTTACCTGTATATCTGTAAGAGAAGGAAAGCTTCTGTGTTAGCTCGAAAGCTAAGTAAGCCCAGTTTTTTCATGACAGTCCACCTTGTGGTCGCAAGAAGAAAAAAAGTCAATAACTGAAAAGAAACTGTTCTATAAATATAAGCATATTCAAAAGATAATTCAGATATGCATTCAGTAACATAAAACTAATCAAACAATTAGTGACTGCATTTATTGAAATTATATGCATTTAAAAAAAAAAAAAAAAAAATTCGGAAAATTTGGGGTTTTGACATGCACAAATATCAAAACCAACAAGAAACAAGTGGAGACATACAATATAATAAACTAAATCTATATTAATGATCAAGGAGAAAAATGGTAAACATAATTACACAATGTTTATGGGAAATGAAAACATGATTGCATTAACTGAATAAGGGTAAAGGTTACAACCAAAGAGCCTTGGTGTTGTGTTTCTTCCCACAATCCTTTTTCCTCAAAATTCAATCTTTTTCCTCTCAACTTTAGAAACGTTTCAACAAAATATGGGTGCTTTCTTGGTCCTCCCACAAACCATGAGGGTGACCTTGTATTTATAGGCCAAAAAGGGATCAAAAGAGTTGATGATTAATTGGAGAAAGTTAAGGGATCATCCCTAGGTATTATGGGTTCAACTTCCACCTATTTTAGTTGGTTGGGATAAGCCTCCACGAGGGATTTCTTTTAGAAATATCTTGATGCTTTTATTTTTTCCTTATAATGAGCATTAACACACCTTTTACACTAGCAAGTGGCGCTAGGAAGAGGTGACACTCCTTGTACAAGGGAAAGGAGAGTCACTGATCCATTTTGTCCATAAGTAACCATCGTCATCCCATCTTGGCACCTTCTGTCAAAAGGAAGGGTGCATCAATGCTACTAGAAATTGGATTTCTGGTAAGGAAAGGCCTCTTCTCAAATATTTTGAGAGAAGCCTGCTGCAATTAAAAATGAAAATGAATGATATAATAGAAATAACAGAGCACATAAGGAATTTATTGATCGGATGCCACTTCGAGGGGTAAACCTCCTTTGAGAAATCTCAATACAAATAAATCGTGGATTCCTTCATTGACCTCAACACGTACTTATATACTAAGTTTAATTTAAACACCTATTACTCCCCATGAATGTGGGATATTACAATTTACTGATGGGATGACTTACAAAGCATATGTGTCCAACAAATATCTACTAACAAAATAAATATAAGTGTTGACACCGGTTCCTAACATTCCCTAACTCTTAGAAAATATTTGTCCTCAAATATTTAGATGTGGAAATTGTTACTGAATCTGAAGGAACGGTTCCCATGTAGCATCCTTTGTTTCCATGTCAATCCACTGGATTAATACATTTGTGATGGATCGAGAGAAAAGTTGATGAGAGAGCCTATTGAGGATGGCCTCTAGCTCCAAAATGATGGATCCTTCATTATACAGTTTTAGTAAAACAATTTGTGCTCTAATGTTGGTGCCAATAACTTTCTTAAGAAAAGATACATGGAATACAAGGTGAACACGAGAAGAAGGAGGAAGTTACAATTTATAAGCAACAGACCCAATCTTCTAAAGAACCTTATATGTCCCATAGAGCTTTGGATCTAGCTTATGATTTCCTTTTAGTTCCAGGGAGGATTTCTTGTAAGTTTGTAGAAAAAGAAAAATCATATCACTGACTTGAAAAGTGCGCTCCGAACGGTGTCGATCGACTTGTTGTTTCATTCGTTTTCTTGCCATGTGAATATTGTCTTGAAAAATGTGAAGAATATGATCTTGTTTCAAAGAACTGTGTCATATTCCTGAACCGGTGAACTGTTGGGGGTGTATGGAAGGAGAACTGGAGGTGTCTGATGATAGACTATTTCATATGGAGTCATTTTAGATGTAGTGTTGTAGGAGGTATTGTACCACCGTTCAATGAGAGAGAGCCACTTTTCCCACTGATGTTGTTGTGCAGAGGTAAAGAAATGAAGATAAGTTTCCAAATCTTGTTGATAACTTATGTCTGACCATATATTTGTGGGCGATACCTTGAACTCTTCTTCATTTTGGTGATAATGTTACGAAATAGTTCTATCCAAAAATTATTTGTGAAAGTTGCATCGTGATCTGAGACAATGGAAGAAAGGATTCCAGGAAGATGGAAGATCTTGTCCATGAAAATTTGTGTGACCAAGGAGGTGGTATATGGATGGATAAGGGCACAAAAATGACTATATTTGGATAGACATTTGACCACAACCAAGATAATTGTCTTCCCTCCAAATTTAGGGAGCCCTTCAATGAAACCCATCAAAATATCCGTCCAAAACCATGTAGGGATGGGAAAGGGTTCGAGTAATCTGGGAAGGAGTGTCATTTCACCCTTGTGGCACTAGAAGGTATCACATTCAACAACCATATGTTGAATTTCCCTTTTCATTCCATTCCATATGAATTTATGCCATGCCTGCTCATACATTTTGAGGAACCTAGAGTGCCCTACCAATGCAGAATCATGTAGTTCATAGAATACAACATGTTGAAGATCTGTGCTCTGGGGAAGCACCAAACGAACCTTGTATCTTAGAGAAGCACCATACCAAGATTAATGTGGTACAACAAAAGGGTTATTGTCCAACCTTTGGATGATTTTAAATAATGAAGAGTCATTAACATAAGATTGTTGAACATATTGCAACCAATTTGGAATATGGATAGAAATAGATGAAAGAGAAACACTGTCATCAAATTTGTGAGAAAGAGAATATGCCACAAGATTTTCCTTAACCTTCTTGTAAGTGATCTAATATTCATAACCCATGAGTTTTCTAACCCATTTCTTTTTATGTTGGGGATAAGACCCGTTGTTACAGGAAATATTTCAGGCTCTTGTGATCAGTCTTAATGCAGAAATGATTCCCTAATAGGTATGGTCATTATTTCTCATATGTAGAGGCAGCTAAATTCTTAACGGAAAGGTATTTTCCGGTGCACAATGGGATATTCATCTTAAAGGAGAATAACACGAAGTTCATTATCACAAGTATCACTCTTAATAGTGAAGGGCTAGGAAAAATTGGGCATAACTAGAACATGTGTGGTACACATAGCTTGTTTCAGTTTGTCAAATGCACACTCAGTAGCATGTGTCCATGTAAAAGCATATTTTTTAAATAGTACTATTAATGGAGCTACAATATTCCTGTAATAATTGAAAAACTTGTGGTAGTAGCCAACTAGTCTCCAAAAACCATGAAGGCTCTTGATTGTCTGAGGATGCAGCCAATTTTTCATGGAATTTATTTTGGTAGGATACATGAAAACCCCTTATGATGAAAAAATATGCCCAAGATACTCTACTTGCTCCTACCCAAAAACAAATTTATACTATTTGGGATAGAGATGATGATCATATAAAAGTTACAGTACAAGATCCAGATGCTAGAGATGCTCAACCCATGTTTTACTATAGATGAGGATATCATCAAAGAAGACTAGAATAAAGTTCTGCAAGTAGGGACGAAATATTTTATTCATTAATGACTGGAATGTGGAAGGAGCATCATTGAGGCCAAAGGGCATGAACAAAAACTCATAGTGGCCATCATCATGTGCGCAAAAATCCATTTTAAGGATATCATCCTCATGAACCCAAATTTGGTGATACCCAGAACGAAGATCCAACTTGGAGAAAAAATGAGCACCATGACGCTCATAAAGAAGTTCATCAACAGCAGGAATTTGAAACTTATCCTTGATCGTGATGTGATTAAGTGCTCAAAATTCAACACAAAGGCTCCATGACCCATATTTTTTTTCATAAAAGAAGAATCGGTGAAAAAAAGGAACTAGTACTAAGGCAAATAATACCTTGCTTTAGTAAGTCCCGAACGAGCATCTCAATATCTGTCGTTTGGTAAAACGAGTAGAGAAAGGGCCTAATGTTGGGATGGATGCTACCAAGGAGGAGAGTAATGTTGGGATGAATTAATTTCATTTTAATTCCATTGTAGTAATTGCCCAGCCATTTAATTTGTCAATCTGAGGTTCGTAGGCTTACAAAGCACATGCAAAGTATATGCAGGACTAAAGCGAAATTAAGCTAATCTAACCGGTCAAAATGTTGGGCCGAATTAATGTCGTTTTAATTCCATTGTAGTAATTGCCCAGACATTTAATTTGTCAATCCGAGGTTCGTAGGCTTACGAAGCACATGCAAACTATATGCAGGACTGAAGCGCAATTAAGCTAATCTAACCCCCTATGAAACTAAGACTAATCTAATCTAACCCCCCTTTAAGATGAAACAAGCAATTGCTAATCTAATGATGGAAGGTAAAACACACGGCTGAAAGTAAATTGCATAAAAGAAAGACAACATATGAATAGCAACAAGACAACACATGTGAGCCCACATTCACAATAAAGCAATCTTATTTTACATCACAAGAATCAGTCATAAATCATGAAAGCATCAAAACTAAGATTATGAACAAAAGCCAATAATTTCCTTCTCCATATTACAAAGTCAAGACTAACTTCTACAATCTACTATTCTCTAAGATAATCTAGGATAACAAATGAAGATAGAGCACTCTCTTTTATACATGAACTTCTTTGAGAAGAATATAACCATCTCATAATGAGAGATCCACTATTCACTCAACCACTCAACTACTTTCCTACTATTACAAGATATGATCCCTTCAAATCCTCCACATATCTCTCACAAATTCTCCACATGTCTCTCAACCAAATCTCCATGATCTTCTCCTTGGAATATTCTTTGCATAACTATCTCCTTGAAATGGTGGAGGAGATATACGTGAAGTATTTTCTTTGAATTGATCCTTCACATATTCCTACACATTACAAAGCTCATCCATACTTTGAGATATTAGTGAAAAACATGTTAATTTTCTAATATTTAATCATAAATTCACTTATAATACTATAAATAAATAAAGTGGAAATAATAAGGTGAAACCCACATATATGTATGGAAATGGTATGATAAAAGGTTAATGGGACGACAAAATGTGAGGAATAGCGGTAGATAAAGTGGATTAAAATGTGACATTTCCAAGTCTCAACATACTCCCCAACTGAACTTGTTGCATGTCCTCATGCAACCATGTATGGATCTTCTCAAGAACTTTTGGCATCTGAACTTGGCTTTGATTGATGATGTCTTTTTAACAATGAATGTTTCCAGGGTGTGAACTGGATGAGTAACAACTAGAATTTACTTATGGTTGGTTCTTGTGTGACAACCATGAATATAAAGAATGTTTGTTCTTGTGTTAACAACATTCATTTCATGATGTGAAATGCATGAGTAACAACTGACATTTTCCTTATGGTTGGTTCTTGTGTGACAACCATGAATGTAAAGAATGTTGGTTCTTGTGCTAACAACATTCATTTCGTCATCTGTTTTCTAGGTGCATAATAATTTAACCATACACTCACTGAAAATGATAATCTATTAATGTGCATAGAAAGCATCATTGTGCATAAGAAAGCATTTTCTTTATCGTTATGAATCATGCCAATATGTATATCAATGTGTATGAAGCAAAGTGCAATAGAGGATTTGTCGAAAAATAAATGCTTGTGAATGGTAAATGAGATGAAAAATGGATGATGGTGGTGAAAAGAATGGAATGATAGTAGTGAGTATGTATTAAATATACTTCCCCCTCCCCAACTGATGTGGTTGCATGTCCTCGTGCAACTTAGCATGGGCTATGAAAGAAATGGAGCATGGTGAGGGAATTTTCCAAATTATTCATTTCTAGCATGTAAGGAATTGCATGATTAAAGTTTAGAAAACAACACACCCCCACTTACCCAAAAAGTAGATGAACGATGCAACAGGAATGTAGCTGTTGCCGCTGGATCGTGGAATGTGTCACTACTACAGCGGCTGTAACTACTGGATCATGGGCAGTAAAGGAAATAGAATTGTTGCTGCTAAATCATGGAGAATATGTCACGGCTGCAGGATAAAAATGTAACTATAAATGATGCTGCAGTTGTAACTGTTGGAACTGTTGTAATGTGAAGTGGAGGAATCTGAACTGCTGCTGATAAATAATGGAAATTGTGGAAGGCAGAAAGTGGAAATGTGGTATACTCATACATCTGAAGTCATGTTTCTGCAACTGCTGATGGATTCATGAGAAATAATGTATAGTCTTCACCCGCTACAAAACCCGATGGTACAATCCTAGTTCTGCGAATAAATGTGTCGATGTTAAGCATGAAAATAAATCATTGGATTAATAGCCATTAATGAATGTCATTAACCAATGCGAGGAAACTCATCAGTGATGTCAATGAGTGCTAAGGTACCCAAGTACATCTTGCGAAGTGCGAATAGATGTGATGATGTTGATCCACTTGCAAGATCTGACGATCAAAGGAAATTGATGAATTCCCATGATTGTCAGCGAGCCTAACTTGCCATTAAGGCATGCAAGCCTCCAAGTACTCAAAATGAACTCTAGTCTATATCCCAGATGAGGTGCTGAGGTCGATGGGGAAAGACTTGTTGAAAGGTGGGCCTTGAGGAATCCCACATTAGTCAATATGAGTTGGTATAAAAATATTGGTAGGACTATCAGTGAAAGATCTCACAGTCAAGCAGTGGATATGGCAAGGTTATGTAGTCATGGAAATGGAGCTAGTTTTATTCAGAAGGCAAACTGGAATGGAAAAATGAACTTAAAAAGATAAAGGGATGTATGCAATTCAGAAAGATAAGCATGTGTGAAGTCATGAGAGATAAAGCAATGGAAAGTGGACTTCAAGGCATGGATGGTGAAGGTGCTCTGAAGGAGAAATATGGATAAACAATCATGATGCAAATGAGTTTATGGATGGTTTCTATGTAATAACCAATGTTATGATGTTTATCAGCAAATGTCATGATTAACATCTCCTTCAGGCTGTCTATCAAAGCATGATTCTCAAAAGTTTTGTGATGCTTGAAAATTCACTTTAGCAACAAAATGTGATCGTCCGAAAAAAAACTTAGTACAAATTCCTGCATGAAACTTAGTAGTGAATATTTATTGAATATAGTTCCTCCTCCCCAACTGAGCTGGTTGCATGTTCTCATGCAACCTAGCATGAAACTTATGAGAAGTTCGTAAAAGAAAACATATCATGTGGAAAGAAGTACATAAGCTGCAAAGAAAATGTTAGGAAGAAATAAAATGTGTTATACATGTTTCAATTGCGCTGACGGTTCGTCATTGATCGTTGCTTGAAGTGACTCGAAGAAAAACAATTCAGCGTTAATCATAAAAGAAATTTCAGGAAAAACGTCCATTTGCAACTTTAGTTTTGTTTTGGTTGTTTTTAATTTTTTAACTTTTTATTGTTGTTGATTTTTTTTTCAAGGTTTTATAATTTGTTTTTATTGTTTTCTTTCTATACATTGAAACTAAATAATTTTTATAATTTTTTATATATTTGTTCTTTTTTTTGTTTTATTTATTTTTTATAACACCAAAATAAATTAAATGCAAAAATAAAGAAAAATGGAAAAAATATCAAAATTAAATTTATCCGGATCTGTGTTCATGGGAATTCATGTCTCGGCACTATAACAAAACAATCAAAATTTAAAAATTTTAATAGTTGTAACAGCCAGGTGCAACACCACATAGCTGCGATAAACGGCTGCAATGTCCAGCTGCGACAACGAGCTGCAATGACCAGCTACAACAGCGAGCTGCAACAACCGGCTGCAACATCTAGCTGCAACACCACATAGCTACAACAAGCGACTGCAACAACCAGCTGCAACAAGCGGCTGCAACAACCGGCTATGACAGTGGATGTAACTCCCGTTAGATCCTGCATAAACCAACATTAATATAAAATACATTCATACCTGCCCCATCAGTATCGATCTGCTTCTCTTGTCCGCGGTTCTGAGTTATTTTTCATCGCCATGTATGCACTCATACAAGAAACCCTCGACTCTATGAGAAAACATCATTATAACTAACTTATTGTGCATTTTTATGGAATTTAAAATCAAATACCTGTGGAAACATAGCTCGTATTGGCCTGGACAACTTTATAGAAATTCAACCATTAATGTATAAAACTGTAGAACCTGTAGAAGTGTCCCTTACAAACATGCAATTGTAACCTTATTAAGAGTGCAAGTGCGAAGCCAACATTTTATGAAAGTAAAAAGCATATGATTTTACAAGTCAGAGAGATATCTCAAATGCATATTACTCAAAATAAAATAATTGACGTTGAAGTTTGTCATTTTGTGCATGTGAGTAATCACCATGATCATGGGGATTTGGATCAGCCAACACGGATTTAGAGATAAGGTGTGTTTCCTTCTTTCAACCAAAACCCACATACCACTGTAAGAACAACACATTAAACAAAATGTTGTTCTTTATCATGAAGTTCAAGATCACACAAAAATGAGAATGCAGAATGATAAAAAAAAACAATTCATTAACGCTCATCTCCTTCATTCAATGGGTGTTTTACGTTGTTGTCCAATCCTTGAATAGCAGCTGAATAGAGTGAAGATCAATATAGTAGAACAAATCCTTTATGATGTTCATGTGACAGTAGGAAACCGCATGCTTGTTTTTTTGAGTCGATAGAAGTGCTTGAAGGTGCTCGAGCTGGTTTTGTCTAAAAAACCCTTGACTCAAATTCTGAAATCACTTCCTCACATGAAACAAAAGGACCAAATATATTATCTTGACCCTTAACACCATATCTACCAAGTGCTTGTATACCATATATTTTAGTCCAATGTATTCTAGTGCTTAAATGACTTAAAACTTCTTGTCATTTTCACTGGCATTCGTCTGATTCAACATGGCATCAAAGATATTATCCCCCATATGGAAAATGTGATAAGGGGACTTTATGTCATCTGGAAGCCACTTGTCTAAGACGGCACTGCCCTTCTTCATCTCTAGAACAATCTTTTGCTCTTCCTCGATCTTGTTCATTTATTTTGTCAGCAGTTTACTGTATTTTATCCTTGCACCAAGCCTTTCAACAAGAACCTTCTTAGTATCAGGAGTTAAAATCCACGACTAGAAAGCTTATGCCGTAACTCATCAACGGTCATAACATTGATATCTATGACTTTATTTCTTTCGGAAGAATCAATCTCATTACCATCTTTGAGTGTAGATGTTTTCTCTGAGAATGGTTGGATTCTCTTTTCATCAGTCACTGAATTTGTATTTTCACATCATCTTTATATTTCTGCATATTTTTGTCTCCATTTGGGAGCGAATGTTTGTGGACCTATGTAAATCGTGTAAATGCAATTTGTAAGCCATGTAAGCCATTTAAATGCAATTTGTCATCATAAAACCCATGAAAATATAACATTGAATAAGCATAGTCAATGTAACGTTGCCAAGATGTAAACCTTTGGATTAATCCAATTGTTCACATTCAAATAGTCACAAAATTGAATGATGTCGCTGGAAAATACTTATTAAATACTTTAAAACACAAATAACTCAAATAAATCCACAGCTTATTAGAATTTATCTTACTTTATTATGATGACCTTCCATCTTATTTCATGATCTCTAAGGCTTACCCTTTCATGCAAATTTAGTGTCTGTGCCCCGTATATAAAGCGAGCCTGTGTGAGGTGGGTTTTGATATTCCTGTTGACAATTATTCCATTACTTTGAAAATGGAGATAACACGGCCTTCACCACCAAATGACTTGTCATTTTGGAGTCTTGCATGATCGACCTGGGCATAGATAGAGCTTGGGAACTTCATATCTTAGCTAAGCATCGACCGGCCATGGAGGACCTGCTCCTGTTTGAAAGGTAATACTTGTAAATGACAAGCCAGTGTAAACAAAATCAATAGAGGTGGATTACACGGCCCAAACCACAAATTTAATTTTACATTTTGAAGAATTCAAGTACTTAACTAAGGCAAAGGGCCACTGCAACATCCATCCCTTTAAAATAGAGAAGGATCGAGCCAAAACATGACCTTCATCGGGATCCAAAACAATGAATGCAAGCATGGTTTGTTGTGGTCTTTCGTGGTGTTATGTTTAACCATGCAATCCACGCATGAATGTCTGATCTCCTTAGACTTGGGAACCCTAGACATAATGACTGAAAAGCCGCGCCAGCTTGGATTGTGTTATATATAGAAAGGAAAATAATGACTCGGCCAGCTTAAAATTGCAAATGCATCCGTCCAGGAGAAACACAAATGTCGATTCATTTTCTATTGGAAAGTCACTTTCAGTTTTGCAAAACATAACCAACACACTATTATAGCACCATATTCATCTCTGGATGCCATGTAGCGCCCATATGGAGACATGGCTATCAATAAAACCATGCCTCTATGCGCACACATTCACCAATCTGTACATCCCATAATCTGACAGTCTTGTCACTTGACCCAGTAGCAATATAGTTGTAATTCACATGCCACTGTATGCAATCAACAATGGATAGACGCTCTGCTAAGATCCGTAGAAGTTGAATTCTATCCATTGGCCAAACTCTAGCCGTTCGATTGTGTGAAGAACTCACAAAATAGTGTCCAACAGGGCTAAACTGAACATCCCCCATAGGATAATTGTGGCCTTAGTGGAAAACAAGATTTGCATTCATCTTGGAACTCCATAATCGGACTATACAATCTTCGGATGCAGATAAAATCAATGTGCATTCAATGTGCACATGAATTTTATATATTTACCAAGAAGACATCAATGGTTGGGCACACGGATATCGCTGGGATCAAGATCCTTTTCCTGTTCCAACAATAACCCTCCGCATTTAGCTTTTTCCATAAGAGTATGCATGTTGTGGTTCTTTGTGAGAAGCTCCGGTCACAAATGCTTCTGGAAAGCCTGGGAAAACAGACGTGAAATGAGAAAATTGATGAGAAGTTCCATATCTCTAGCACTTAATGTGCCCGTCTTCTCAACTTGGAAATAACTCAGCGGCAGCCGCAGATATCTTCCTAGTTGCAGCATTCACCTCTGCACCGTTGGATTGTGTCTCATCAAAGGCTACATATAAACATTTCTTGAAAAAAAAATGATAAACTAGCATATGCCGACCCAGATCTGAAGACGCGGCTCTGTGTATGAACGTGCGGTAGTTGTGCCACAGTCTCTCGTTCAGTCCCTCGTGAAGTATCCTATCATAAATTCAATTCCCATGCTTGAGATATACAAAATACCTACCATCTTCATCTGCATATAGACAATATATATCGACCTGGCATATTTTCTTGAGAATAAGTGAAAAATAATAGGTTTGCTTTTGTCGAGGTTCATTGACATCACTAGAAGAACCATGGACTCTGCATAAAAATCATTTTCCCTACAGTCAAAACCTTTATTTAAAATGTGATATGTAGGGATCAGTGCCTATATTTTGTTCACGACTCTAGTTATGGGATCGAGTAAGAGCTGGTGCCTTCTGATATATGGAATTGGAATCCCGTTTAAAGAATAATAATTTAGGTTGTATGAAGTGTTTGCCAATATATTAATTTGACTCATTTTCCCACTTAACTGACCAACTGAAACATTGGAACGAGTGATCTAGATTGGAAAAATTAGAAATGAAGAGAAGGAGCTTATTTACGGATAGCTATAAAAGAATGCTAATGACAGTGATATGTTGCAGCTGCAGGAATTCAAGCGTAAACTCCTCGATATTCATTTCTCTAGCTCGGTTTTGCTCGGTTTTGTTGGGACTTCTCAAATTAGTGAGATCACAGAAGTAGATACTGGTAGAATTCGACATTTACAAAGGACTATCTACTCCCATTGTTTTGTAAAAATGACTACCACTCCATTTGTATGAAAAAAGATTTCTACGAAACAGAGGTATGTAGATGCAGTAAATGGAGATGCCCCTATTTTAGTGAATCAAAGGATCTCATCATCGAGATGACTACACTTCAATTCTAGAATCCAGTATACCAACAGAGGTGGAGGACCAATTCCCAGTGATTAAAGTTTGAGTGCTTAGAATCAATCCCGAAGCAGGAAGTTTTACCCGTCACAAAAACGTTAAGGCAGAAACAACATACCCAGAAACGAACTACAGAATACAAGAAATTTGTTTTTTCTACATAGTTGATTGACAACTTAGAAAACCTCATCACTGAATTGATTCTTGGGATTGCAAGTTGTAAATGGCCATACCTCGATCCTAAGGCTTTTTACGAAATTGTAACAATCCAAAAGTTTCGACCTAAAATATTGGGCTTGCTAGTACACTACCAATGGTATCGGGATTCAGGGATACATATGGACCAACCTCCTTAATTCAAGGTCTAGTTATATTCTTATTAAAGAAACCAAGAACAATTGGCCCCCACTTAGATGTCGTTTTGTTGTAACCATCACACGCCAAAAGATATGGTGCCTGCTATTTTAAATTCATGCAGAAAATCGCTGAGATCTCACTTAATCGGTTTTGAAACTAATCCAAGGATGACGCTGAATCGAACAAGAGATAAACTGGACTGAAAATTTTAAAAAATGAGAAAACACAAGAGATGAACAAGAGATAAACTGGACTGAAAATTTAAAAAAATGAGAAAACACACGCGGACTCAGCATGAAAAAACTAGAGGAATTTACTTCCAATTCAATTGGATTTGCAGACCTTTTATTATACTTTTGACCCTAATGCGCCTACTGCTTTTATTGGTTTTTTTTTGCTGCATATTTAGATTGAAAGACAAATTCAAAGAGATGGTTGTAACTAGATTTAGATTTAAGGACAAAGGCAAATATATGGCTGCGACTCCAACCATTTGTTTCAACTACTGTTTTAGCTACAGCTGTTACATCTAATGTTCTAGCTTGGAGTCGCTGTTTCAGCTACAACTGTTATAGCTTGTGTTTCATCTGGAAAATCATGTTTCATCTTATGTGTTTCAGCTAAACAGCTCTTACAACTTATTTTGCAAATTTAAAAAAACAATTATGAGCAAATGGAACAAATTGCAGACGAAAAATACGTTAGGAATTTTTTTCTTCATCCGTCAACAATAAGAATTCTTCCTGAAATCAATTTAGTCATCCTATTTCTGATCCTCGTGATCGTGATCGCAGGAAGAGGAGAGCATACTTATTCTAAGTGAAAGTAAAAACTAAAAATAAAATCCTACCTACTCTATGCTAATTGGGAACTGGAAAACTGTTACGTGTAGTTAAATATCCAGTGTAACCATTCATGTAATGGCAATAAAAATATGTTCAATGTTATTTTTGCAAATAGGAGATGAGGATAAACAAAAATGTGTGGAATTAATTGCTGTAACTGTGAATTAACTAGAAAAAAAGAAAAACTAAATTGTTCTAACCTCTTAGTTGCTTGAAAACATCATTCGATAGGGCTTTAGTAAGCATGGTTTTCACTCCTCAGATCATGCTGCAACTCCTCGTGGTCCTCCTCAATCTCTTGTTCGCATGATTGTTCTCTGTCAAATGTGCAAGATTATTTGTATGCTAATTCTTCATCTGTTTCTGGAGGAGTAATTAAGCTTTCAGCTGTTGTCAGGATATCATCTTCGAGAGAAAAGGAGATCCTTAATTTCACAAGGATTTGAGTGAGTTGTTCCAATCTTAAACTCATTGTTAAATCATTTTGAAAAAAGGATTCTTACATCACCCAAATCTAAATGAAAAATTTAAATAAACATTCTTAAAAAAACACTCTGTAAAAAAACAAAACAAAACAATTACTCTTCATAGTTGAGAGAAAACACACTTGCTGAAATTGAAATTCACACTAGCATAATTGAAACACTCTTTGCAGAAATTGAAATTCACTCTTTAGTGTACACTTGCAGAAAAATCAAACTAAACTTGAATCCATCATGCTTCCCCGGCAAAGGCGCCAAAATGTCGGGCTGAATTAATGTCGTTTTAATTCCGTTGTAGTAATTGCCCAGCCATTTAATTTGTCAATCTGAGGTTCGTAGGCTTACGAAGCACATGCAAAGTATATGCAGAACTGAAGTGAAATTAAGCTAATCTAACCCGTCAAAATGTTGGGCCGAATTAACGGCATTTTAATTCCGTTGTAGTAATTGCCCAGCCATTTAATTTGTCAATCTGAAGTTCGTAGGCTTACCAAGCACATGCAAAGTATATGTAGGACTGAAGCACAATTAAGCTAATCTAACCCCCCCTGAAACTAAGACTAATCTAATATAACCCCCATTAAGATGAAACAATGAAACTAAGACTAATCTAATATAACCCCCATTAAGATGAAACAAGCAATTGCTAGAATGTAATATAAAATACACAGCTGAAAGTAAATTGCTTAAAAGAAAGACAACATATGAAGAGAAACAAGACAACACATGTGAGCTCACATTCACAATAAAGCAATCTTATTTTACATTACAAGAATCAGTCATAAATAATGAACACATCAAAATTAAGATTATGAGCAAAAGCTAAGAATTCCCTTCTCCATATTACAAAGTCAAGACTAACTTCTACAATCTACTATTCTTTAAGATAATCTAAGATCTAAGATATTCTAAGATAATCTAGGATAACAAATGAAGAGAGATCACTCTCTTTTATAGATGAACTTCTTTGAAAACAAGATAACCATCTCATAATGAGAGATCCACTATTCACTCAACCACTCAACTACTTTCCTATTATTACAAGATATGATCCCTTCAAATCCTCCACATATCTCTCACAAATCCTCCACATGTCTCTCAACCAAATCTCCATGATCTTCTCCTTGGAATATTCTTTGCATAACAATCTCCTTGAAATAGTGGAGGAGATATACGTGAAGTATTTTCTTTGAAATAATCCTTCACATATTCCTACACATTATAAATCTCATCCATACTTTGAGATATTAGTGAAAAACATGTTAATTTTCTAATATTTAATCATAAATTCACTTATAATACTAAAAATAAATAAAGTGGAAATAATAAGGTGAAACCCACATATATGTATGGAAATGGTATGATAAAAGGTTAATGGGACGATGAAATGTGAGGAATAGCAGAAGATAAAGTGGATTAAAATGTGACATTTCTGAGTCTCAACAAGTAATACGATGGTACTATGGTACGATGGTACTATGGTCTTGAAGGTGGAAATCTCATTATTTCAGTAAAGATAGATGAATATCGATCCAAAGTTTGTTGTAGATCCAAGGGAGTAGTCGATACCGTTGATGGTTTCATCTCAATTAAATGGAGATGAGCGATGACACCATGTGAATTTGTATTAAGGAGAGTTTCCATGCGATGTGAACTGATGATGTTGAGATACCCTGGTTGTAATCCCTTCAATGTGTGTTTTTCCTCATTGACTGAAAACTGCATCCAAAGTTCAACAAAATCCCATAAGATGGATCCAAGTGTGCGTAATCATTGAGCACACAAAACATCACATCAGCCTAAGGGCAAGGAAAATATTTTGGAACACAATTTATAATCTCCAATAGATATACGCACATTGAGACACTTCCCCTTGCAATATGAGGTGCCCCCATTGGCAATCATGACTTCAAAGATGGAGCAAGGATGGATAAAACAATCAACTTGTTTAGATATATGAGGGTCAATGAAGTTATGAGTGCTACCAAAATCAATGAGTATTGTAAGAGGGGGATTCTTGAAGAAACCCTTGACCCACATGGTTTGTGGGGTGGTGACTCTGGCTAATGCATGGAGAGATATCTTTGGGTGGTCATCCAGAGAAGTAGGTTCAATAGTCAACTGCTGAATGTCTACTTGATCATCTAGTAGATCTTGAGCATCTTCACAAATTTTAGGTGCAGGAGGAGAATCCAAATCCAAGAGATAGATATTTTTCTCAACACATTTATGTCCCTAGGTGAATTTCTCATCACATTTATAACAAAGCCATTTTTCTCTACGTGCTCACCTCTCGAGTTTAGAGAAATGCTTGATAGGAGTGGTTCTAGGATATGGCATGATTGGAGGTCTTTGAGAAACCATATTTATGTAATGGAACAAAAGTGGATTTGGAGCGTTGTTGACCTATGTTCTTGTCCTCCACCGAATTATCCAACCCTAGGGATTCCATCATTTTGTTGGGACAAAACAATTTAAACTCATATCGGATTGCATCCTACGGACAACTAATAAAACAAATCCTATAGAATGCATTAGACAATCCTTCTGTGTGATTGGCCAATTTATCAAATTCTGTCTGATAGTCTCTCATGGTTCTAGTTTGGTGAAGTTTAGTGAGTTCTATTATGAAGTCATCAAAAGAACTAGGGAAAAATCATTGCAAAAGGAGTTGGAAAAAATTCGTACATTTTATCTCTTCATAAGGCTCGATGTACCAACAAAACCATTGAAGGGATTCATGTTACAATTGAAAGGATGCACATGGGAATTTGTTGACATCAAAAGTATCATGCAAACGGAAATATTCTTCTTCCCTGTATATCCATCCAGTTGAATCATCACCATTGAAGTGAGTAAAATCAAGCTTCAGGCCATGAAAATTGTTGGAAGAAGAGAACCCAGTGTCTACAGAAGACTCTGGCTGTCGTTAGTTGTTCATGGGTGAATGTTGAATATGAAGGCCATATCTTGGAGTTTGTTCTTGATAGCCGCAAGTTAATATTCCATTTGTTTTTTTTCTCATGCGTGGGTGACAACCATAACCATGAGTTTTTTTTAGGAGGGAATAGGTAGAAAAACAAAAACAATTTTTTCTTAGAAAAGGAAAATTTGGAGTTCAGAAAAAATTTGATGGGTAATTGGGGTTTGGCCAAGTTTTGGACACCTTCTAAGAGACAGGAAAGTAGAGAATGGGGATTTCAGAAGCGGGGTGAAAGAATGAAAAAATTTGTCAAAAAGGGATAAGGAAGCATAAATAGGAAATGAACATTGTGGAAACATTTGAAGGTGACTGGGTGAGAATCAAAGAAATTATGGAAAACCCTAAAAATAGAAAAATGCGGGATTTTATGGCTTTGAAAAGTGGAATTTAGGATAGTGTAATTAAGGAAGGAAATATGCAGAATGGAATTGCATTGGTTCTAGTGATTTTTCAAGGGAAACAGAGGTAAAGAAAAGAAGATATGACAAAAAACTTAAATTTATACCTTTTTTTTTGGTGGAATTGATTTATGACGGATCTAGAAAGATGCAATATGTTATTTATCAACTGGAAATAGATATGGACCCCATGTATGTTGAGCTTCCTAAAGGTTTAGGGGATTCACTCGACCACCAATGATGTCTAATGACTTGTGTATTGGAGAAGTACCCCTCCTGCCATGAATAAGGGAAAACTGATAACTGCTTTGCCACAAATGGCATCTCTTGGTTTACCTCGTGGGTGGGAACTAGTCAATTAGGTATGGGTCGTTTCCCTTTTCTCTAGCAAGTCCTCTCAGTGGATAGCTACTTCGGGGTTCCTGAGGTAATAAACACAATGAGTTTTAGGGATATGCCCAAGCACTTCCCATAGTTAAGTGGATAGGGGTTATTCCCTGATCCAAAATTGCAATGGAAATGAACAATACATATGCAATGAATAAGAACTACTGCAATAACCACATTGTGAGGAAGCCACTGCAAAACATAATTTGGCAGAAATTCCACCCGGTGATCCCAAGAAAGTGCAATGATACCATATGAGAGAAACATCCTGCAACAAATAATGAAAATGCATGATATAACAGAAATAACAAAACATAGAAGGAATTAATTGATCATAGGCCACTTCGAGGGGAAAACCTCCTTTGAGCAAGATCAATACAAATAACTTGTGGCTTCCTTCATTGGAATCAACACGCACTTATATACTAATTCTAATCTATCACTCCCCATGAATGTGGGATAAACACGTGCTTATGTACTAAGTCTAATCTCAAAAGCTATTACCCCCCATGAATGTGGGATAATACAATATACTCATGGGATGACTTACAAAGCATATGCATCCAACAACAATATACTAACAAAGTAAAGAGGAGGGCTGACACGGGTTCCTAACATCTTTTAGCACAGATACTTTAGGGATATAGACAAGTACGCATGAATATGACAAGATTTTGGTGTAACACCAACAAGAATATGTTCATCCCATGGAAACCCAAAAAACAAGAGTTGTTATTCCCCACACTCCACTTGATATGTCCACTTTTGAATTCCCTAATATTTCATCAGTGATAGAATCTCAATCTACCTCCAACATACATCTCACGAGTTATTCTCCCAATACAGGGAAACGAGTCCCATGGTAAAAATCCATACAACCAGTAACCATAAGCGACCCACTCAAAATATTGAAAGAAGAGAAAAGAAGGAGGGTAGAGGCACAAAAGGATGCTCAAAGTACATAAAATATGGAATCATCGAAACGAAATAGGATACTACACAAATATAACCCTTCCTATTAACCCAAAAAATCCCTCACTAAGCTCTATATGACCTACACCACCCAAGGACATCCATGCACGACACTCATTTGACCCCCACACGCTAAAAAATGCTTAAAAATATGAAAATGGGCTTTAAAACCCCTAAAAAGAGCCAAACTAGCTCCCACAGGGGCCAAAACCTCTAAATAGGGGATAAATCTCCTCAAAGGAGCTTAAAACCCCCAAAGGAGATAAAGATTGGGCGAAAGGGACTAAATCCCCAACCAGGGGCTTAAAACCCTAAAAATCTTGAGAAAAAGTATAAATAGAGGGGTGGGGGTCACTCTCAAAACACTCCTTCACTCCCTATCATTATGCTTCCCGTGTGAGTGGCTTGAGACCATTTTCCTCTCAAGCCATTCACCCTCCCTCTCCTCCATTCCTCCATTGAGCCAAAGATCCCATTCCCAAGAGAGGTGCTCCCCAAAGTAGGGCATGTTGGCCCATTTCCACCCATAGAAGGTATCATTTTCTATTTTCTGTTATTGTATTTGTTTAACATATTTCTCTTGCAGGTTTATGTTCTAATAGTTTGTTGTAGGTTCTCCTCTGATTTCCTGTAGCCATCTTTCATTTTTCTAACAAGTTTCATGCAGGGTTCTGGAGCCTAACCTTGTTTGCAGGGTTCTGGAACCTAACCTTGTTTGTAGGGTTCTATTTCATTTCCTTTCTTTTTTTATTTGCATTCTCACAAGAACCCTACCCTTCCCTCCTATAGACGGAAGGGAGCCGTTCCTGCCTGTAGCAAGGGCGAAATCCCTACTACATATTTGGCGGCCATACCAGGTCAATCCCATAGGATCCTTGGGTTTTATGTTGCAGTTTATTTTTATTTTCCCTAGTTTAAATTTCTGTCAAATCGAGCTTAGATCTCTGTTTTTCTGCATTTTTAGTTACTGTCGAGCCTCCTCAAGGCCAATCCGAGCCCATTTGGCCACAATACAGGTTACTGTCAGCGGGATCTGGCTCAGCATTAGAAAATTTTTACCTTTCGGAGCAGGTCACTCTTATCGGGTTTAAAGGTGTGACCAGGTCGCTCATTCAGGCCCGAAAGGTGTGACCAGGTCGCTCATTTTGCCCCAAAAGGTGCGACCCCATCCCAGAATCTAGCTCACTTATGTTTGCAGTTTCTGAGCGACTCCTTCGCCTATTTTGGGGAAAATTTGGTGACCCCCTCGCCACATTTGCTCTGAAAAGAGCGATCTGTCTCTCAGATTCTTATTTTTAGAAAATTAAGGACTGCTAGTGCGGCTTAGCCGCCTCTGTCCATCAAATCTGTTTCTTTTTCTTTTCAGTATTTGTTCATTTTATTACAACATGTGTAAATCAATGGTAAATGAAATGGTTAATGGATTAATGAATCTGATCAAAGCTTGATTAAAAATTACTATAATTAAAATCAACATCTTGCCTAGCCCTTCCTCCTCTACCTAGTCATCACCCTTCGGGGTATTCTGGGATAAGACGAAGGGTGAAGCTCGTATAGTAATAGGCACTTCACTTGGAATTTTTCAAAACCACTAAAAATGGGTGACTTGGAAGGTAGAGGGATAGTAGGCCCAGGGGGACTCACGGCACTCAGCGTCCTCCTTATTGAACGACCTTGCATCCAGAGGGTGACCTGTGGATCTACAGATGGGCTTAGTCCCATTGTGTTGAGAGCCAAGCACCCTTTCTTGGTTGAAGAGAAATACAAGTGCAAGGCAGTCACCTAGTCAGGATATCATAGTTCAGATTCACAAATGGTACATGTTTGAATTTCTGATTATCATTTATTGCTTTCATCAACAATGTTCTGAACACTGCGGAATATTCATAAACCATTTAAATAGCCACTAAGTATAACAGAAAGACAAAAGACATACACACAAACCATACCATATAAAACAACCAAACTCAGTTCATGACGCTGAGTGAGCTAATAAAATTTATAATTTACACTAAGACAAACATCTGCAGTCTTTGACGACATAAGTCCCTGATTGCCTTAACTGTGGTAAGTACTTGGGATCATCCCAGAAACTCATTGTGAGTAGTAACACAGGAACCCCAAAGTAGTTGGCCGCTAAGAGGAATTGCCAAGCGAAATGGGAAACGACCCCCACCGATTGACTAACACTCCGGTGAGGAAAAATCCAAGCGTTGTCTTCTAGCAGTATTGCTGGCCGAGTGACCACCTGAAGCCAACAGGAATCCATTAAGACCGGTGTCCAAAAATCATTACCATATTTCACCATTTTGACATACAAATCATACACGATTGATCCCCCACGTTCTTCCTCACTCCTGAGAGGCAACCCACCACAATTCAGGTCCTTGCACCAACACCGTCGAGACCATTCTTGATGACCCTCTACACCATTAGAAGGCCATACAACATCTGATTCAGACTCATAATCATACCAATCTGAGTCAAACCTGCATACTGAACCATCTAGCCCCATGGCTGGTGCAAACCCAGATCCATTTTTCAGCTTAGTGATTGGCAGTGGACCCATTTCCACACCCCACACCACCACCAACACCTCTACTAGTGGCCCCAGCATGGTCATGCAAACCGTCATAAGCCAACTACCACCACCCACATTGACCAGTCAATTTGTCCCACCTGTAACACATGGGGGCAGTATGCCTTCCACCCACACAATCCCACTTGGGATACATGGGGGCAGTGGCCCTTCCACCTACATTGGCCCTCCTGTCACACATGGGGGCAGTGGCCCTTCTACTCACATAGTTCCTTTTACCACACTTGGGGGCAGTGGCCCATCCACAACAATGCCAAAAGTACCCCCAGTTATGTAGGTGCATCATGTCCCTGCAAACCCCACCACCATTGTTTCCCCATCTCACATCAACCTTGGGTCAAATCTTCCTTTCATGGCACATATCAACTTGCCTGACTTGGCTCGATTAACAAATGACCCTATCCGCCATCAAAAATTTTGGCCTCCCATGCCAACCAAGCTTCCCTCATACATTCCCAAGTTTGAAGGGAAGGCAGGGGAGTGCACCTAAAACCACATCATGACGTTTCACCAATGGTGCAAATCAAATAGCATTGTAGATGATTCAATCAGGCTCAGACTGTTCCAACACACCCTCATAGGTGCTGTATCCAAGTGGTACATTGAGCTACCACAAGCCAAGTACTCGAATTTCAACTCCTTGGATTTCATGTTCTTGTAATATTTCCAACTCCTTGTTAGATACAACGAACAGGTGGAGATATTGTTATCTTTCCACCAGAATACTACGACCCACATAACCAAACACATCCACGAGTGGCGATGACACCCTAGTTTGTGTAAGATTCAACTTGATGACAGGATCTTCCTGGATTGGTTCCTAAAAACTTTGCTACCACCTATAGCAAAAGACGTCGCATCCGAACGTCCCCAATCCAAAGAGGAGGCCATCTTGAAAGCCCAGGAGTTTGATCTGATCTATGCATAGTCTAGATACCTTTACATTGTCATTCCAGATGCTCGCCATGTAGGCACCTCCTATCGAGATGCACCGAGGGCATCCCATGCTGCAGATGGCATCATAGGTTCTGTCTCCCACCAACCACAACACCGTCCGATACCACCTGCAATACCACCACAACCAAGCAACACCCCTAGTGTTGCCTACCAAAACCAAAATCTGGACTATGCAAGAATGATGTCCCAGTCTCAAGCCGCAACTTCTTATGCACAACCTGCGCCACCGTAGTAGGCCCAGGCATTAGCTTGGCCGACATAGCAATATGAGGGACAAATTTCCAAATTTGTGGCACCGGCCCCCACCCAAGTTTACTATGAACCACCGGTGCAAGCTGTGCAAGCCCCCGCCACTACTCCACCTACTCCATTGGGACAGGTGTTTGCACAAAAAAACTGTCCCAACCAGCCAGGCCCCAATAACCAACAAGGGCAAGCCAGGAATAACTTACCTCGGAACCAAGGCAACAATCAACCACAGGGAGGCGATCAACAACCAAATCCTTCCAACAATGCTATGGTAGACCGGCCAGCCCAAAATCCTCAATGACCAAATGCATTGAGACACAATGCTCCGTTGCATACAAACCAATCGTGCACACTATGCGAGGTCTATGGGCACTACACATACGAGTGTCCCTTCATGGGTCGCACTAAGCAGACCATTAGGAGCGAGGTTCAAGATGCCACCAATACAACATACCAAGCCCAACCAAACCTGGCACCACCAGGACCTCCTCCTATGGTGCTGCAAAACCCATTACCAGTCCAAGGACTGGTGGTAAATGCACCTCCTCCCCAACCCAATCCCAACGCCCTGAGGGCACCTCCGACGATAGAAACAGGTGTTCACCACCTGCTAGCTATGACTACTGAAGAGGTCAATTTACAAACCAGACAAAATCAGTACAGAACCAACACCGAACCCACTGACACATCAGTGACATCTATGTCTAAAATAACCAATGCACCTCTTTAGTTACCCCCATTTGCTGCGCCCCCCATATGTCGGGTTGCCAACAATGCCACGGCTAGAGTTGCTATCAGCTACAGCATCGTGGATGATTTGGCCCAAACAGCTACCACCATGTCTACTCTTGAGGTGCTCAAAACTTTCCCAACACAGCGGAAATCCTTACTAGCCATCCTTGGTGCCGTGGACCCCTCTGACTCCAAGTTGATCACATTCGACATGGAGAATGGAGAACAACATATGCCATCAACCATTTCCTTCCAAATCCCGGTGTCTATTCGAAATTTGGTCATACACCGATACATAGTGGACGAGGGGGCATCCACGTGTTATGTATACCCTAGTCTGGCAGAAGCTTGGATCCCCAATTCTGCAACCATCATCTACTATTCTGCGGGCTTATGATGGCCATCCCACTAAAACCCAAGGAATCCTCCCTCATGTCCCCATCACATTAGTCAGGAAAATAGTATTGATTGAACTAGAGGTTGTCAATGCTCAGTTGGAATATAACCTGCTCCTCAGAAGAAGTTATATGTACACCATGAGAGCCGTAGCATCAACTATTTTCATCTCATGATGTTCCCCCACAAAGGGAAAATTGTGACCATGTATCAACTAACTTACCATGATCCACAGGGACCGACTACACCAGCCAATGTCATCCCTACTATGGATACTTCCTTCAAAAACACAACCACTCCTTCATTGTTGGTTGTAGGTATCGGGTTGTTCCCTGATACGACCATGGAAAATTCCTTCTCGTTCTTACCTCCCCCAATAGAACCGAGCGAGACTGCAGATTTGTGCATGCTCTCATCGAGCACTACTGCACCTAAACTCCAACCGTAGTCGTATTCGCAATACCAAACACAGCTGCAGCACCAAACGTAGCCGCAGCACCATCTGCAGCCACGGCACCATCCGCAGCCGCAGCTCCATCCGCAGCCGTAGCTCCATCCACAGTCACAACCCCAGCCACAGTCGCAACCTCAACCTCGGTTACTAGGGAAACAGTGGGGTTCATTCCCACTCAACGCGATCCTTTTCCTTTTTCTTTTCCTTTTCCTTTTCCTACCATCCAGGATCGTGAGTAAGTCTGTCTTGGAAACCCGTAATCTACAGGATTTCACACTTGAAGATCCTATGTGGTACCTTGAACCACCTACCCTACCTCTAAGGCCCCAAGATGTGTTGACTCATGTCCAGCCAATTGAGATGATGTTGCACCTACCTCCGGGTCCATCAAAGACTCCTCCCATCTCTAGGACTTCCCCTCTTACTCCAACAGAGACCGGGGACAAGGCCACCAAAAACAAAACCAATACCATTTTCATGATCTCTAGCACTAGTTTCCCTCCTTTCTTGTCAGCTGTAGATGATCCACCTGATCTATCCTGACACCACATACGCGATGAGGGAGAGATTTGTAAGACCACCTCTGGTTTTACCCTATTCCCTTTAAACCATAGTGTGGAATCGGTTCTTCCCAAAAAAGACCAGATTCTATCACCCCACCTTGCCAATAACCTTTGTCTTAGCAAGGGGGCATACCTCTTTGTTAACTCAGATGTTCAACTCTTCAGGAAGCCGCACAACGGGCTCCACCTCAAGAGAGTCTATGCCTGATATAACTACTATGAGTCTCTTATAGTGTAGTTTTTTCCCTTTTTGTTTTACAACATTTTTACCACAAATTAGAAAGCCCCCATTTAGGGGAAGCACCATTGGCTGTTTGTTCAGAGTCACCCGGAGCTTGTTTGAGACACCCCTCACACCTCCAGGCTCAAATTTCTATCTTCTAATGAGACCATCGTCTCATGTTTAACAAGTAATTTTTAGGACCACTTCCCATAAGTTACCTTGATTTACGAGCCATATCATTGTGATACAAGTGTCTTCATACCTGTACTTGCATCACATTTTCCTACTGCCACTCATGCGGGTTCTCGGGCCACCACCCGTAAGGCACATCATTTTGATTTTTAGCATATAGCTGTCTAATCGTCCACCGCACCTTATGGGGATCTCCGGACCATCGTCCAGAGGATGGATCATGTCCTTTGCATTCATTTGGCATATAACTGCCTCCAGAATTGCACTCACATCACATGTAGTCAAGTCCGTCCACCACATTTCACACATGACTCTCCTTACCTCTATCTGAGAGCCACCTCGGTTTGCGTTCCTATGCCGCACCGACTCACGTGCCTCTGCCGCGATCTATCCCATGCATGTATTGGTATGTTTAAGAGCCACCTGCTCCATCCATACTGCATGGACGAACTTTGGACCACTGTCCACTGTCCTGACATAGGGGCACCACCTGTGCCACCGTGATTGGTTGACCATACTAGAGTTTCTTTTAAGCTCTTTTCTGACTCCTAAAAGAATGAAAAGATGGGCGAGCGCAACTGCTTCCTTTCCTGCTCGTTAAAGTATAGGAAAGGGTGTCTACATCATCTCGTTTATCTCCTTTTGTGGACTATGTAGACCATCAAATGAAAAGGACCACCTTGGCACATTCAAGCCAAGACTGTTCCCCTCTGCATACTTTTATGCTTTCTTGGGCAGAGGGGCTGAACTTTACGAAAGAGCTCACCATGGGTTGTTGTTAAGCTCTTTTCTAGCCTTCTCATCAAGAAAATATCGTCGATCAAACTTGCTCTTGTTCATGCTCGTAAAAGTATCTAAATGACCTTCCAGTCAATATAGGTTTAACCTTTTTTGGCTTGACTAGAATACCAACGGTAAAGAATTCTCTCATCCCCTAAAGGATGGGCGAGCTCTCCTATGTATACTTTTATCCTTTTTTTGGGCACAAGAGACTACCAACAAAAAAGAGCCCCCACTGGAGTCTTCTTCATGCTTTCAGAATCTCTAAAATTGAAAGCACCATCGAGCATTTACTTTCTCGGGCTCACCAAAAATCCACTATATCATAACATAATGGTGTCTTTAGACACCACCCCACAAATAACAGTTTGGCAACATCCCCACTTTGGGTCGCCTTTGTTCAGAGTACTCTGCGATGTGTCTTCCTTGGATCCCATTAATATCAAAAGTGTTTACATCTACCAAGTATTTCCCATATGCAGTGACATTCCTGGTATTACAGCTATGATCCCTTTCCCATGAGTCAATTTCATTTTCTACCTACTCCGCCTTGTCGTCATACTCTGAACAAAGGAATTTTGAGTCTACTTTACTCCCTCTGCCCCTGTTCAAACTCCTTCCCTCCCCCCCCCCTCCCCATTTAGTGGGTTAGTCCTCATATTGTCTCACATCTTTTGGTTATCTCCCTCACGCTTCTGGTTAAGGAAACACCATTTCCTTGATCAGGGGCAGGTCTCCCTCTGTCAACGACAACACATATATTCCAGAGGATAGACCTAGGGGTCCCTGTATCTTGGTTTCATTAACCTCATTTATGAGTTCCTTGGACCACTTGAGAAGAGTCCTTAGTGCCTCTCGGGATGGTTGTTTCTTAGGTGCTTGACTCCAGCTACATCATCGCACCGTTGAGATTCGTACAGGGTATTGGTCCGTGCAGTATTCGGTCGAAGACCTCATATGTCAACTAACTCTAGCACATTGATGAGTCTATTTGAGGGATCATAACAGGTTCATGTCCCTTATGATTTTTGGGTTGTGTTGGAGATAATGTTCAGAATCCCCAGCAGTGCTTCTATATAGATTTATGATTTATGTAGCATATTTGTACCACAGAGACTCTGACTTTTCGTGAGTGGGTCCCTACAACTATGTACCATTCCAGATCCAACAGATGATCAGTCACGAAGATAGAGCATTACATGAGAATTCCATGGGTCCAATGTAGCAGTTCTTCATATCAGTATTGTATTCAGTCTCTCATTGAGGCAACCACTATTGTAACAATAGTTGTACATGATCGACTCTTGTATTATAGAGCTTAGATCACATTATTCTTTTGACATCGTTACGAGCATGGGGATGCTTGCCTCGTCCATATACATGTCACACATTATTTGTATCTCACCCATTGATGGTAACCATATTAATACAAAAACCAAAGCCACCATGCCCCAACCCAGGAAGCACCACCTCTCCCCAAGAAAATCCTATGATGTCCATCGGCCATACAATGAGCTCCTACCCTCACACATTAGGAGGCAATATGTTAACCCAAAAAATTCCTCACTAAGCTCTATATGACCTACACCACCCAAGGACATCCATGCTCGACCCTTGTTTGACCCCCACACCCTCAAAAAGGCTTAAAAATATGAAAAAGGGCTTAAAAACCCCTAAAAAGAGCCAAACTAGCTCCCATAGGATCCAAAACCTCCAAAAAGGGGCTAAAACCCCTCAAACAAGCTTACAACTCCAAAGGAGCTAAAGATTGGGCGAAAGGGGCTAAAGCCCCAACTAGGGGCTTAAAACCCTAAAAATATTGAGAAAAAAGTATAAATAGAGGGGTGGAGGTCACTCTCAAAACACTCCTTCACTCCCTATTCTTATGTTGCCCATGTGAGTGCCTTGAGACCATTTTCCTCTCAAGCCATTCACCCTCCCTCTCCTCCATTCCTCCATTGAGCCAAATCTCCCATTCCCAAGAGAGGTGCTCCCCAAGCTAGGGCATGGTGGCCCATTTCCACCCATAGAAGGTATCATTTTATGTTTTCTTCCATGTTTATTGTAGTTTTTTAACATATTTCTCTTGCAGGTTTATGTTCTAATAGTTTGATGTAGGTTCTCCTTTGATTTCCTGTAGCCATCTTTCATTTTTCTAACAAGTTTCATACAGGGTTCTGGAGCCTAACCTTGTTTGTAGGGTTCTATTTCATTTTATTTATGTTTTTATTTGCATTCTCACAGGAACCCTACCCTTCTGTCCTATAGACGCAAGTGAGCCGTTCCTGCCTGTATCAAGGGTGAAAGCCCTACTACACTTCCACTAATCAATTTGTGATTACCACATTGGAACCCCTAGCACATAAATCCTATAAGGAAATGAAAACATAGGATTGTAGGTAACTCTAAGTCATGTTGGATATCGCTAATATTGTCCCCCTTTAATATGACATATCCATGATGGAAGGGTTGAGAAACATTGTGTATATAAAATATCTCCAAGTTGGGTCATACAGTGAAGATTACAAGAATATGCTTGAAACCACCACTATAAAAATTCAATTCCTAAGTGCTAGGTGAAGCTCTTGAAAATGAAAAAAGATAATCACCAAAGTAAAATAATGGCAATATGAAAAAGGAAACGAGGATCATCAAATGCCAAGGAATTACTAAAAGAAAATAATGACAAGATTGGATCCTTGGAAATTTCAATGATGTCTCAAGATCTCCTTGTTACCCAACATATGGTAAATGGCCATAAAAAACCCATAGAGGAGATCAATTTTTTTAATAAAGGAGAATGTTTCTTTGTATGCATAGAAACATGTGATGGAAAACAAAATCAAGGAATTAGATGTAGATAAGGACTCTAATGGAGACCTTGGTTTCCAGTTGGAGGAAGCTAAATTGAAATAAATTCTTTGAAGCATCAACTTACTGAAGCAAAAAAGGAATTGAACCTGGCTTCTTATAGAAATCAACAAGTCACCCCTCCATTATCCATATCAATATTAGAACAAAAAATTGAAAAAATTAACTAGGACCTTATGCAATGTAAGACCAAAGTGATAGATAATTCCATGAAGGTGGTGACAACAAAATATTTAGCTAAAAAAATGAAGGAAACTTTATGGAAGAGAGGCGAGAAATTGAGTGCAACAGAAAGAAATTTTATGAACACAAAAAAAGATATAGTTGTGCTTTAAGAAGAAATAAACACCTAGAAGTACATACATGAAGAAACACTAAATAATTCAATAATGGTTACAACTATAACGAATATCAAGAGATCAATATCGATTAAAATGGAAAATAAATTTCCTACCTTGAAAAACCACCTTCAATTTTACTTGGATTTTGACATTCTTTACAAAGAGGTGGTAAGATATCTTACTAACACATAAGAAGGAATAGAACCTATATATAAAACTTATAAAGTGTAAAAGGGGTGATAGACTCCTTATCTACAGAAGAATTAAAGATCCTAGGAATTAAGGATAGAATGGTTATGCATATGGATAGAGAAACCAATATAAATAAATTCAATAGTTTGAAAAATATTAATACCAAAGTGTAAGAATTAGAGGGGCTTCTCAACCTTTTAATCAAAGACATGAATACATTGATTAGCCATTGTATCCTATGCCCATGGGATAATAAGATCATTCTATATTCTAGTGAAGTTTACAACAAATTGTTGCAGGATGTTATGCCACGGTTGACAAATGTGGTAGATAAGCAGTCCATTCCTACTACAATACAAATTTTGAACCAATTAAATCCATACATTTCCATGTCAAATAAACTGAAAAGTATGATTCATAGCCTTGGATAAATTGATTATACACCCTATTCAATGTTAGACAAGTCATTCAAAATATTGAAAGGAGGAAAGGATACTAATCAACAGGGGATAAGTTTCATGAGTATATTGCATGATTTTGTGATGGATATGGAATTGAGGAAAGTGTCAGGAGAGGAATTACCACCTTCACAAATACCTTCATCTTATCCTCTGAATTCTCAACCGCCTAGAAAAAAAAATTCCAAGAAGTCCAAAGTATAAATGACCCTTTTCAAGGAGATAAATGTAGGAGGCTAGTTAAACTGAAAGAGATATTGGGGAAGAATTAAATGGATTTTCAAAATTATGGTTATGGCCAATATTTCCTAAGGACCATGAAAATTATTTTAAGGGATGCATCATACATAAACAACACATCATCTCTCCTAGTTATGGTTGTAACAAACTATTGTATCCCCCATGATCGTTGAAGAATTTGAAGCACAACACATATTCCCTCATATGTATTAGTGAGAGTTGAGGATGTCACCAATGGGATATTCTAGGTATAAAGGAATGAGTGGAAGTGGATTAGATAAGAGAGAAAAGGAATACCTCATAAATATCTCAAAAGACAGTAAGATATTCACCATAAGCTTAATATCAAATTTAAGATAAATGACTTCCTTAAAATTTTATATTATGTCATATGCATCAATACATAGGAAATGGAAGAGACGTAGATACAAAAACAAAGTAAAATAATCTATAAGAGCCAAAACTCAGAATCCTCAATGCTAGATCACAAAACCAAATATGCAACATACATTAAACATTTTTATCAAAAAAACTTCTTGAGAAGTTACATTTGACTAAAAAATGTGTTGACCCTTTTTTCTTAAGCCTCTAGACTTATTTATAGCCTTAAGATTTTACCAAAAGTTTATAACAAAATTTAGTTAAAACAACCATAATTTTAGTTACAAAATTTGACAAAATATCTATATTAGCATTGTTGGCAACTATCATGGGTGTCAGCCTTGGATATGGAATGTTGTGATCGTCACTACCATGAGTTTTGAACTAGCTGCTGAGGTGATCCTTCAAAGAATTACTGGCTTGAAACTTGAATAAACTGTTGAAGTGATGGTGGTACTTGGGGTTGCTGATGCATTATTTCAAAAGAAGATGCACCAGCCACATATTGGGGGACTATTGCAGTGCAATGTTGAGTGGAACTCAAGCATAAATATTTAGAAATGTCTTTCCAATCACTCCCCATCGGTTAAGTTATTGACAACAAATCCCTAATGCACATATCAAGCTCTGTATAGTGTGCAAATGAAGGTGGAGGAAGGGCATTCAATACCATCTATAAATTTGCATGCAGATTGAAAACACTAGATAACTTGTTCGAAATAAATTTTCCATTTATTGAACCGATTAAATATTCAAAATCCTTGTTAAATTTGTGACAACTAATTAAACTAAAATGGTTTCTCAACCATAATTGTTTGTTGATTAGGAGTTACTGTAACCGGTGGCAGTTCTTTTGTTAATGTAACTTCTTGACTAAATGTATTTAAATGTATTTGGAGAGGAGTGAAAAGAGTGAATGAGATGTGCGGATGATATGCCCGATTGTAATCTTTATTGTTGAAAGGAATAAGACATCAATACTTTACCGAGGTGGATGTTTCCCCAAATTGGGTTTTTACCATGTTAAAAATCTTGTGTAATATCTGAGTGCATTTTGTCCATTATTGTTATTTAATTAATGTTATATTCATACTCAAATACCAACAAGTGGTATTAGAGATATCTAGTAGAGGAGGCTGTAGACCTTAGTTTCTGACTGCTGGACTGTGGAGAAAGCTGGTGAAGAAAAAAGATCTGGTACTGGAAGTGAAGAGTTTCCCATCTGCAAATCGTATAGAGTGCAGCCACAATAGCCGTGAATTGAAGATTCTGTCTGCAAATGAATTGCATTGCTCACCGAGGCTTGGACGTGAAGAACCCTGAAGTGTTCACCGAGGTTGAAGGGCCGTGACCTGGAGATCGTGAAGCATGCCATTGCTAAACATGAGGATTGGTGGTGAAGATTGCTAAGCCTACTAGATGGTGAGGCGGTGGAGAATACAGTCCCCGTGGACTATTGTAGACGTGAAGATTTGCAGCTGGAATGAAATGAAAGATGGAAGCCGTATGCAGGTAAGAAAACAATAATAAAAAAAAAATTGAGAATTTTTTATTATTGTTATTGTTATTGGAAGTACTTGAAATATATATATTTATATATTTTTTGGAAGGCTGAAATTGGAAGTTTTGGAATAAAAACGGTGGAAGTTTTTGATATATATATTGAAAATTTTGAATTGAATTGAGGCTGAAAATTTATTGGATCATTAAATCTCTGGAGTAGTATTTTGAAAGTCTGAAACTTGACATTGTAATGGCAAAAATGTTTAGTTCAAAATTTGAGATTGAAAAATTTAGCGGCAAGAATAACTTTGAGTTGTGGAAACTAAAGATGCGAGATCTGTTAGTTCAGCAAGGGTTGCAGAAGGCTTTAGATGGAAAAAGGGAAAGACCTATAACTATGTCAGATGATGATTGGAAGGATTTGGATACGAGAGCACTTAGCACAATTCGGATATGTCTTGCTGATGATGTCTTGTTTAACATTGCTGCAGAAAAATCAGCAGCAAGTTTGTGGAATAGATTAGAAAACCTGTATATGACCAAATCTGTAACAAATAGAATTTATTTAAAAAGACAGTTATATGGTATGAAGATGAAAGAAGGAACAAAGATTGTGAATCATTTAAATGTATTTAATAATATTATTTTCCAGTTGAATAGTATGGACGTTCACATTGAGGATGAAGATAAGGCTGTAAATCTATTATGTACTTTACCTGAGTCTTGGGGTCATGTCGTATCTTCTATTAGTATTAGTACATCTGACACTTTGGAATTTGACACTGTAATTGGAGCACTGTTGTCTGAGGAATTAAGAAATAAGGCTAATATTGAGTCCTCTACACCTGAAGCTTTGTATGTTAGAGGTCGTTCTAAAGAAAAAGGAGAAAAGTCAAGAGGAACTTCCAGATCTAAGTCAAAGGGAAGAAAGATCAAACTCAAATGTTGGTACTGCAACAAGACTGGTCATCTCAAGAAAGACTGTTGGAAAAGAAAAGAATCTAATGACTGCAAATCTGAGGCAAATTTAGTTAAGTCTGATTCAGGTATGATTGATGAGGTGTTATCCATTTGTAGTGTTTCGGGATATAATGAAGAATGGTTGTTAGATTCTAGTGCTTCACACCATGTATGTCCTCATAAAGAATGGTTTTCTTCTTATCAAATAGTTAATGATGGTTGTGTTCTTTTGGGAGATAATTCTCCATGTAAGACTCTTGGATTTGGAAATATAAAAATTAAAATGTTTGATGGAGTGATAAGAACACTTACATATGTAAGGCATGTACCTGAGTTAAATAAAAAATTAATCTCATTAGGAGTTTTGGATTCTAGTGGTCATAAGTTTACAGGTTTAAATGGAATACTAAAAGTATCTAAGGGTGCTTTAGTGGTCATGAAGGCACGAATAGTAGGAAACCTTTACAAATTGATTGGAAAAACTCAAACTAATGATACAACATTAATATCTGAAGGGGTGTCAGGATCCACTCAGTTATGGAATCAACGTCTTGGTCATATGAGTGAGAAAGGACTTCAAATATTAATGAATCGAAAACTGCTTCCAAACTTAAAGACTTTGAATTTGATGTTTTGTAAACATTGTATATTTGGAAAATAGTGTAGACAAAATTTCAATGCAGGGAGTCATGTTAGTAAAGGTATTCTTGATTACATTAATTCGGATTTGTGGGGTCCATCCCCTACTATTTCTTATGGAAGAGCATCATATTACGTATTGTTTATAGATGATTTTTCGAGGAAAGTTTGGGTCTATATTTTGAAAAGGAAAGCTGATGTGTTTGATACATTCAAACAATTTAAAGTTATGGTGGAGAAAAGAACAGGAAGAACAATTAAAAGTTTGAGGACAGATAATGGAGGTGAGTTTACTTCTTTGGAGTTTGAGAAGTATTGCAAAGACGAAGGGATTGTAAGACATAAGACAAATGTTTACACTCCTCAGCAAAATGGCACTGTAGAGTGCATGAATAGGACACTTCAAGAGAGAGCAAGGAGCATGCTCAGCAATGATAATTTGAGTCAAGAGTTGTGGGAAGAAGCAGTTTCAACTGCTTGTTATATAATAAATCGGTCACCTTCTATGGCGATAAATTGTAAAATTCCGGAAGAGGTATGGACTGGTAATCCTTGTTGTGATTATTCGAATTTAAATTTTTTTTTTTGTGAAGCCTATGCTCTTACTCCTAAAAATCAGCGTTCTAAGTTAGATCCCAAGTCAAAGAAATGCATCTTTGTTGGCTATGATGATGTAACAAAAGGATATAGGTTGTGGTATCCTACTGCTCGCAAAATTGTCATTAGCAGAGATGTAATTTTTGATGAATCTTCTCTGATTAAATCAGAAAATATAAAAGTTGATGTGGAATAGGAACATGTACTATCAAAACAGCTAGTTCAATTGGAGAACCAATTTTTGCATCACTAAAAGGAACAAGAAGAAGTTTCTAGTGAAAATGAAGTCATAGAATATGTGGAAACCCCACAACCTACACCAAGAAGATTGACAAGGGAGAGAAAGCCTCCTAAGAGGTATACTGATTTTGTCTCATCTGTTGCTTTATTTACTGATGATGGAGAACCTTCTTGTTTTCAGGAAGCCATTGATTGCACTGAAAATGCTAAGTGGAAGATGGTAATGAAAGAAGAAATGGATTCTCTGGAGAAGAACGAGACGTGGAATTTGGTTGAACTCCCTAAAGATAGGAAAGTGGTTGGGTGTAAGTGGGTCTTCAAATTGAAGAAAAGTATTGATGGTAAGATTGAAAGATACAAAGCTTGGTTTGTCACGAAAGGGTATTCTCAGATGGAAGGTATTGACTATCATGATATTTTTTCACCTGTTGTCAAGCTTGTATCTATTCGCATTGTGTTAGCACTAGCTGTAGTGCTTTATTTGGAGTTAGAGCAACTAGATGTTAAAACGGCTTTTCTACATGGAGATTTGGATGAGAAGATTTTTATGGAACAACCAGAGGGTTATGTGCAGCATCGTAAAGGAAAATTAGTTTGCAAGCTTAGGAAATCATTGTATGGATTGAAATAGTCACCCAGGCAATGGTACAAGAAGTTTGATTCTTTCATGGTGAGCCAAGGTTATACTAGAAGTGAGTATGATCATTGTTTGTACTTCAAAAATTTTAATGACGTATTCATTATTTTAGTATTGTATGTTGATGATATGCTTATTGTAAGTAAAAGCATGGGTGAAATCAGCAAGTTGAAGGCTTAGATGGCTAGGCCATTTGATATGAAGGATCTTGGAGCTGCAAAACAAATTTTGGGTATTGAAATACACAGAGACAGAAGAAATGGTAAGCTTAGTTTTTCACAGGAGAAGTATGTTGAAAATATACTTGAAAGGTTCGGAATGAACAAGGTAAAACCTGTGAATGTTCCTTTGGCTTCCCATTTTAAGCTTTCTTCAGGTTTATGTCCTAGTAGTGATGATGAAAAGGATTATATGTCTCGTGTTCCATATGCCAATGTAGTAGGATGTTTGATGTATGCAATGGTGTGCACTAGACCTGATATTTCACATGTAATAGGTGTTGTCAGTAAATACATGGCAAATCCAGGAAAGGAACATTGGAATGTAGTGAAATGGGTGCTTCGATACTTAAGAGGAACAAGTGACTATTGTATCACTTTTAATCGAACCAGTGATTCAATATCCAGTTTTGTTGATTCAGATTTTGCAGATGATTTGGACAAGAGAAGGTCTACTTCAGGTTATGTCTTTACTCTTGCAGGTGGAGCTATAAGTTGGATGTCAAAGCTTCAGGAAACAGTTGCTTTATCCACTACATAGGCTGAGTACATTGCTGCCTCACATGCTTGCAAAGAGGCAATTTGGCTGAAAGGTCTACTTGGAGATATTGGAAGATTGCATAACAGTGTGCCTGTTTTCTGTGATAGCCAAAGTGCTATACATTTGGATACAAATCATGTTTATCATAGTAAGACTAAACATATTGATATAAAATATCATTTTGTAAGGAAAGCCATTAGTGAAGGTGGAGTAGATCTGAAAACAAGTTCATACTAAGGAAAATTGTGCAGATATGTTTACAAAACCAATAATATTAGAGAAGTTGCGTTGGTGTGTGGATTCTCTTGGTTTAATAAAGAAGTGATGGATAGTCTTGACACTACAACAAAAACTGGATTTAGCATCTCTTTTTGCATCATTTTTTGCGTCTAGACCATCTTTCAGTGTATTTTTCTTCATTTTATGGACAAAATGGCGCAATTTCACGGGTTGGTGCTATTTTAGGCGTTTTTTGCGTCCTTTTTCTAAATCTGGCGCAAATTGCGGCATAATTTGCACCAGGTTTTGCACCTAGTTATGCGCCAAGTTTTGCATCAGGTTTTGCGACAGGTTTTGAGACTAGTTTTGCACCTAATTTTGCGCCTAGTTTGTACATCTACTCTTGTTGCGCCCCCTTTTACGCCAATGTTTGCCTCAACTTTTACGCCCTTGTTTTTATCCACTTTTGCATCCTTTTTTACATCCACTTTTGCATCCACTTCTGCTTCTTTTTTTGCATCCCTTCGTGCACCAAGTTTTGCATCAAAGTTTACATCCTATTTTGAGTCTAGTTTTGCATCTCGCTT
>LPNX010521914.1:3420-38228 GCA_001517045.1 Pseudotsuga menziesii | reverse complement strand
GTGTGGTGAGGGTTTTTCCGCTGCTCTAGGATGCAATTATGATTCCTTTCTATTGTTATGAGTCATAGTCACTCTTGGCTCTTTAAGGTGGGAGGGGGATCTTACAGATGACTTGTTCAATCAGGTGGGAGGAGCCAAAATATTTTCAAAGATTGACCTGCAATCCAGGTACCATCAGGTATGGACTCATGACAAGAATATTCACAAAACTTCCTTTTGTACATGGTACGTGCACTACAAGTTTGTAGTGATGCCGTTCAAGTTGACCAACACACTCGTGAAATTTATGTGTATGATGAACAACATATTCAGTAGGTATCTAGATAAGTTCATTTTAGTATTTATAGATGACATATTGGTTTATTCAAAGAATAAAGAAGAACACAAAGAACACCTTCACGTAGTACTACAAGTGTTGATAGAACACCATCTTTACGCTAAGTTTAGTAAATGTGATTTTCACAAACCAGAGATATAGTATCTAGGTCACATTATCTCCAAGAGAGCAATAGCTTTGGACCTGGAAAAGATTAATCAATAAAATATTTCCCTACCCCTACTAGTGTCACTGACATTAGGTCATTTTTAGGATTAGCCAGATATTATCGAAATTTCATTGATAACTTCTTGAGAATCGCTTGCCCCATGACCACTTTGCATAAGAAATAAAGTAAGTTCTTATGGACCACTAACTGTGAAGAAAGTTTTCGGAAGCTTAAGCATCTTTTGATGACCACATCGATGTTATGAATTGCATATCCCGACGGGAATTTCATTATTTGCATGGATGCAAGAAAGGAAGGACTTCGAGGAGTCCTCTTGCAAAATGATCACGCGATCTGCTATGAGTAGCAGAAGATAAAAGAGCATGAGCAGAGTTACCCTACACATGATCTTGAGTTAGATTCCATCATCCATGCTTTGAATATGTGGAGGCACTACCTCATGGGAAGGAAATTCCTTCTGAAGACAGACAATATGAGTCTAAATGATTTATTTGATCAACCGGATCTGAATGCGAGGCAAGCCAGATGGTTGGCTTTCCTTATTGAGTACCATTTCGAGCTTAAGTACATTAAGGGCAAGGAAAATAAGGTTGTTGATGCTTTAAGCCAAAGAAATCATATGATTTATGAGGTGACCTTGAGTCAAACCAATGTAGATTTTCATGAGAGGATTAGAGTGGCCAATGGAGTTGACCCTTTCTATGTAGAGATCATCAGGAAACTCCAAGAGGACAGGTTGTTTGAACAAAAAAAATAATACAAGGTAGACGAATCTAGATTGTTATGGTATAAGGATTGCTTGTATGTTCTAGAAGGGGGGGAACTTTTGTCCAGTATCCTCATGAAATTTCATCGAGAACCCTACTCAGGGAACCTAGGATATCAAAAGATGATATCCGCTGTCAAGAGACACTTTTTTTGGCCCAATTTAAATGCCAACATTGCAATGTTTATTGCAAAATGTCAGGAGTGCCATCTAGTCAAAGCTGAGCATCAGCATCCTGCGAGATTGGTGCAGCCATTTCCCATTTTGAAATGGAAGTGGGAGGTCATTAGTATGGATTTTATCACTGGTTTACCTAAAAGTAAGAAGCAAAATGATTCTATTTTTTTGGTCATCGAAAAGTTGTCAAAAGAAACACACTTCATCCCTATAAGGTTGACTTACAAGGTTGTGAACATTGCTATTATATTCTTGAAAAATATATTTAGATTGCATGGGATACCCAAGGAAATTATCTTGGATCAAGATGTTAAGTTTATAGGAAACATTTGGAGATATTTATTCTCCGGATTGGAGACATGGTTGAACTTTGGCAATGCATATCACCCACAGACAGATGGGAAGACAGAGAGAGTAAGCCAAATTGTTGAGGACATGATCTGAATGTATGTCATGAACAATCCCACAAATTGGGAGGATTACCTACACCTCGCAAAGTTTGCGTGTAAAAATGGTGATCATAATTTCGCCAAGATGAGTCCCTTTGAGGTACTCTATGGTTAGAAGTGTAGAACAATGGTTACTTGGGATATCCTGATGGATTGGCTCATGTTAGGGCCTTATTTGATGATGGACTTGGAACAGTTGGTTACCAAGGTCCAGGTGAACCTTAAAGAATCACAACACCGCTAGAAAAGTTATGTGGATCGGAAAAGAAAAGATAAGGACTTTCAAATAGGCGATGAAATTTACTTGAAAGTAAAATCCAAATGAAGCTCATTGAACTTGGGTAGGTGTGGTAATCTAGCACCTATATTTTGCAGACCTTTTGAAATAATGGGCAAGAAAGCGCCTGTGGCTTATGAACTAGCATTTCCTGTGCATGTAAGAGTCCATAATGTTTTCCATACATCTTTTATAAAAAAATATGTTTACGATAAAATGTTGTTGATTGGTCCCTATTACAGGTTGAACTTTTTTCCCTTGAGCCTACTCATATACTGGATAAGAGAGAGGTACAGCTTCGGAAGCGCACCCTGGTCCAATTCAAAGTGTAGTGGAAGCACTTTGAGGATGATGAGGCTACTTGGGAGAATGAGGCCACCATGAGAAAGGTTTACCCCACCTTGTTTCATGATATCATTATGAGTCCCTAGAACACTAGGCACACTCTTGTTATAAGTAGGGAGGGATGTAATATCTTGAATTTTGGACCTAACATTTATAGGAATGTGCCTATTGATTATGATGATTGTCTTGATGTTTTATTTTTATATTGGGTCGAATAGACCACTGCATATGAACATGATGATTTGTTTTATATATTGGGTATAAGCCAATTATTGATGATATATGTATATGCTTGTTTATGTTGGGCATGGACCCTAAAGCACATGATTGATGAGATCTTTTGTGTTGAGCGAGGAGCTCTCGAGTAGTTGATTGATTGATGGTTTTTGTTGAGCGAGAAGATCTAGAAAACATGAGTACTTACCTTTGTGATGAGCTAGAATCTCTAGAACACATGAAAAGATAATTGGATGTGTTGGGCATAAGCCCTAGAGCCTTCCATGTTGACTTCGAGCATCAGCTTCGGAATATCGAATCCTTGGCCATTGTATCCCTAGGTGTATTGTACAAGTACATCCCAGCATTAGTGTTGAACGAGGAGCTCTAGAATTGAACTGAATTGTAAATCCCTGTTAAAGCATTGAGTATGGGCTCTGGTGAGCACTAGGGGTTACTGCAAAGAATTTAATAACTTTCAAGTGAAAACGAATCAAGAAAAATATTGATCTCATCATACTTATTTATAAGTGATTAAATGAAATTTTGAATTTGTGTATTCTCATCAAGTACTTAAGAGGTAACACGTTATACAAGGGAATTCCAACATCCAAGGATGTTGAGAGTTGCCTAGCATAGTACACCTAAACCATCTACCCACTTGACCTTAATGAAGAAGTGTCATTAAGTCTAGGGATCATGGTATATAATGCCCAAAGACAAATGTTAACAAAGTGTTATATTATTATGTACTTTCTACATGGTATGTATAAAGAATTAAATATATTAATAATATAAATAAATGAAATCAAGAAGAGAAGCTCCATCAATTATTCTTTATTAATAAATATTAATAAATAATATAATGTCTATGAAAGTCCAACTAGGAACTAGTAGAAAGTTTTTAAGTTAAAATATTAATAATTACCCAAAGTAATTGAAAATGGTTAAATCAAGAAACCAAAGTTTCTTGATTTAACTATCCCTTTGACAAAAAATTCTGTCTATAAAAAATCAAGCCAAGGAAAGGCTTGGGGTTTTGATTTTCCATCTGGAAGAATTATCATTATACCTATTTTTCTCTCAAGTGATTTCTTGGAGAACTTTTTCCTACAAGGAAAAAGGAGAATTGATTCAGAACTGAATCTAGTTAGCAAACCCTACCTTAGGATCTCTAAGCTACTTGCATGTTGGAGTCAATATTCGGGGAATCCATATCTAAACCGGGAACGGTTCTAGGTCATGGTTGAGTGGAACGTGGTAGCTCCCAAGTGATTTGGTCATCAAACAGAGGTCAGATCTGCATTGAATTGTTAATGCTGGTTATTTGAGTGTGCAGTTTCAGCTATTATCAGAGCTTCAATTTCAGGTATGAAGCCCTATAGTGCTATGTTATTTTCTAGATTAATTGTTGGTTATGCTAGGTAAATGATTTCACTACATTTCCTAACCCTATGTGATTGATTTTCTGATTCGAATTTGCCATGGTTTGCATTTCTTAAATATTAACCTTAGCTTGCAAATTTTATCATATGTTGTATATCACTAGGGTTTGTTTATGTGTTATTTAAATACTTGGATTATGCTTACTGTAAACTAGGTTTTGATTTCTGATTAAGTATATATTTTGTTCTTTAGGCTTTATTACTCAGCTCACATATTTCATTTATCAGCAGACTCTTACCTTAGATTTCTTTAAAAGAAAACTAGTTCAAAAGTACAAGTTAACTATGTAAATTATATATATATATATATATATATAGTCCTATAAATAGTGTTATAAGCTAATCTACAAATTACATTTAAAATCAACTAAGGACATATTATAAATCAAACAATGTTAACAAATCATCAAAGACCTTTCAAGGTCTGTCTCCATAATACAAACTAACAACCATAATATTCCATTTAAAATAAGTATCATCATAAATATCGGAACAGAGAAGATATCATGACCATTCATGTGGTTTAATACCAAATATTTGTACCCTTATAACTTCCATAGTCCATATCACTCGGTTAAGAATCACATCCATTCACATAACTCATGGCTATAAAAGAAATCCACATTGCTATTTAATCTAACTTAATCACATATCATTAAACAACTAATAATTAAAACCCTTTTATGCCAACAGAGGTCACAACATCAAATCTCATGGATGTACAGACCCAAGGCAAAAGCAATAATGACAGCCATAGTATAATATATTAAACAGAAATCCAAATCATTTAACCATAGTGTTGGTTACTAAAAACAAATAAAATTCATGGCATGACGTAATGAAAAGGAATCAATATTTTAATAATCCATTGTGTATACCTCTACACAGGCCACGCTATACAATTAATGTATGCAATCTGCAATTTATAAATACATCAAATTCCATATAATCAACAATGCATATGATAACAGTGAGGTCATGAGACCCTAGCTACAACACGGCCTAGGACAAGATCAATTTAAATATACACTCCTTTAACCATAAGCCTACATTAGCCATTGGTGATCGTGGGTTTCCAACCCATGGTTTTCCACAGTCCACTTCACATAAGAATCGATAACATTAAATCAAACAACATACTAAGCTATCACAACACTATGGGGAAGGCTCATGCTAATTACAGCATGGCCTTACCATGCTGTTAATTAACTACAAGCTAAGTAACATCATTATACACAGAGCATTCGAGCAGGAGAATTCCTCTTATAAATACATGTTCTAAATAAATACAACATACTAAAACGTAGGAGGAAATTGTATGCACAGTATATCGTAATAACAATGGAGTTTATATAAAAACAGTTTAAATCTAATTACACCATGGTTACCAAGTCTACTACAAAGTTGCCATTAAAGGATGAGAATGAAGTTACACAGGCATGCTAATGGGCTATAGCACCATTGCAAGCAATGGTGCATTCCACGGCTAAAAGGACCAAAACCCAAATTAACGATCTACATAAACGAAGGCAGAGTCTGCGAGAAGCCGCAAGTCTCTTTCTATTCACTGCTAATAGCACAAGTAATTACAAGCCCAAACATAAATGCATACACAAAGACGAATGGCTTACGATTCGCTCTATGGCTTAAAATCCTTAATACTTTTAAAACCCAATTGTGTCCTTTACAATCCCGAAGGAGAATTCAAATCAACATAGTGAAATCCCAAAACCAAACAACAAAGACATTAGTCACTGAGGCTGAGAGAAAACAAGCATTAGCTTATTGGCAGGCTTACATTAAACCATTGGCATCACACAGTAACAAACGATGAGCTTTGAACCACGATACTCTCCACAGACCCAAGCACCTGCAACCATACGCAAATCAGGTGAGAAGTATGACAACATTTAAATGCATCAATTGCATACCATCAAAATACTTTCAAGCCAAATGATCCCTTACGTTCATGGCCATGGAGGTCGCCTCCATTTTCCCTTGCGCAGAGTAAGACCAAACCCCAACTCAAACAAAGAAAATGACAAACCCATCGTGAGATAAGACCTCAGCGTGGGGCTTCCATGACTACCAAGAGAATTAATTGCACCAGCTGGTGACCATTATCGACATACCAAACCCACTCTCCCTAGTTAGGTTTCATTGCATAATCGTGGCCTCCATTTCTCATTGAAAAGCTTAAACCTTGTTAACATATGGTTCAACCATATGTTATTTTCTCCACCCCCAAATCTTAACAATAGATCATGTATTATTACAAGGTATCGTTAATACATAGTCTAGACATGGTATGCGTTAACCAAAATTCCTAGATTTTGGTATGGATCGTGTAAACTTTGGGATTAAGCCTTAACACAATGCATTTGTCTCTAAGATTAAATGTTTAGTAACCATGGCATATGGAATATGTGATGGTAGTATTACCATAAATAAAAATCCAATTTTATAACCTGCAAAATATAAATAAGAAGATATGTTAATAACGTTGATAAAATAAACATGACTTATAAGTGTATAGATTTCCAAGTATCACCTAATTAATTATCTAGGTAGATAATTAACCAAATAGGACTTACCTTGCTACCAATACGAAGCAATAAGGAAGCATAATAACAAGCAGTAAGTACAATTTAAGATCTAAATGATCAAGCTCTCTACTAATCCCTTTAACCGAAGCTAAATGTGCAAGTAAATGAAAGAGATTCCTTAGTTCGATTGAACTAAGTAAGTCTGTGTAACAAGTAATACTTTACTTCTTATACCATTGTGGTAGAACGAGTCCCTCCACTCCACCCACTTTGTTCCCACAAAAAAAGTTAAGTTAGAACTTAATAAATAACAAAGTAAACATGCGTTGAAGTAAACAAGGTTCTATTCAATTAATTAACACATCGGCAGTAATGTTTAAACAAGAGAATAGTTTAATAAGCAGACTCATGACATCATAATTAAAATGTACTAATAATAAATGACTAGAAGTAAATGACAGAACGTAAGGACAACTTATGAATAGACAACAGTACAAGTAGTGTACGTATAATCCGCAAGAGTAATAATGTGCCATTCAGGTATTTTTACTAGCATATAATATTTTTTTCAAATTTTGGGGACCTTACATCTAAGTAAATATAAACTAATCACATTCCTCTAGGAGTCGAAGGTTATGCACTTAGTCTATCTCTACTTAATTCAATACATAAATATTTATATATATTTAAACCTAGTCTCTTTTTGGGCTTCAATAATGAGATTAGGATGGATTTAAATTATTAACAAATAAAAGAACTTAACCAATGTATCACAATCTACGAACCAAGTATTTAGTTAACCACATCAATGCCCAAATTGTAGAGATGATTTTTCAAAATTGGCAGTAAGCACATCAAGTTAAACCTATAATGACATTTATCCACAAATCAAAGAAAATAGTAAGATATACAAAACACACCCACATGATTTAAGCACATAATCAAATACAAATTCTGAGTCCTTTTTTTCGGCTTCCATATCAAGACATAAGAGGATCTCACTTAAGAATTAATTAAAAAATAGAACCACGAAATAAAAATTAAGTATAGTTTCTTGATTAAGTTTCAAGTTTCCAAATCGTAGACACAACTAAATCAAAGTTAATGGTCTAGTAATCATGATAGCAGGGTCAATATTTTCCCATAAATAGATTGTACAAATTGGTTCTTAACACATAAATATTACAGAACAATAAAAATTAATTTTGGTCATGAAACCAAATCACAGACCAAACAATGGTAAAAATCGACACATCCTGAGTGTTGAGGCTACAAGTCCCTCATAAGAAACCAATGCATATAAGTACAGACCCAATAAGGGTTATGAAAGGAACTTATCTTAAGAATATCGTAGTGGTTTTAAATCCCTATTTATCGATAGAAACAATGAACCAAAGTGACTGGGAAACAAACTTAACCCCGAACCTATGAAGAGTCTTACCTAACAAGTGATAGACGATCTAGATGTAAATTCCATAAGCAAAGACACATTGGTATTCACATGCACAATACATGGTGGATTTATAAATTTAAAGACATTAAATAATATATGCATTCTTAATGTTTAATAGAGTTTGAGGAAATCCCTCACCTCTCGACAGAAAAGAAGGAGGCATGAGAGGAGGTGACCCTATCACCGCTCTCGCCACGCCATGAGTAGTGACCTACATTCACATACAAATAATGTTAATATGTGCAATGTTAAAATAGTAACCTATTGAAAGATAAGGAAAACCCAAATTGCAATCATTACCTGCATTCTGAGTTTGGGTTGTGAAGGGAAAGCATGATTTTTCCAAATATTTCTCGTAGACCCTAAGTTCACATGTCAATAAAATGATACATTCAAAATAAATCCAATTTATAAATGTAAACCTTATTAAAAAAATGGTTAAGGAATAACATGTCTTGTTAAGTTGTGTAGAGGGCCAACGATCGTATCCTCTTGGCTCTTCATTCCTCCTATGCCTGCACAATAAAAAAGAATTTAAGTTAAACTCTGCATATAAATAATAAACCTTTAAAATTGAAATTTCAAAGTAATGATGGAAGAATTTATTCCTGCATGTTCATTTAAATCTTCATGCTACAAAGCCTTTGCTAGAACTTGAAAGAGGGCAACTAGATTTCCTCTTAACCTTATGATGAGCCAAGAAGGACGAGGTTATAATGGAAATATAATTTTCATTAATTCACTAATAAAAAATTCCAAACAAACTCAATTTATAAACATGGAACTAAAATTTCCATAACAGATCGTGAAAGTGAAGATGAATGGCGAGACTAGTGTAGTGCAACCCTAGAGTAGCTGAGCTCATTCAAATAAAAATCAAACAAAGAAAATGAATGCAAAAAAAAAATTCACGACAACATAAAGAGACATTAAAACCTACGAAAAACCCTTAAACCAGATCATGGAAAGTGGAGGGTTGATATCCATCTTTGGCCACAATGCATGTGATTAACCCATGCCATTAAATGTGTGTGGCTGCACTATCAACTCACATCCAGAGAGACATTAAAATGTTAATAAAATCCATCATAAATTTCAATTGTTGGCATCCACTTATATCCCCTTATGTATATAATTATTTATAGACATTTGCATTACAACTATCACCCTTACAATGTGTAAATCCCACAGACGAGGGATTAAACCATATTCCAAGTTTTATGGTTTTTACAAAATTCTACCCTAATTTTTGATAAAATACCACCAAGCCATTAAAACAGTGATGCAACCACATTTTTCCAAAGAATTTAATATGAAATTTGGTTCTAATACAAGTTCAAAAATAATAATCATAGCTAGGGATAAGCCATAGGTTTAGGTTTATAAATTAAGTAACTAAAATTTTTGCAATAATAATGACTTAAGCCTCACATTGGTGAGACTGTGACCAACTTGTCGGTACAAATGGAGACTGTAATACCCCCAGACAATTTCTCATTTTGACTATTATTATTATTATTTTTACTGTTTAAGCATGACAAATTATGGATGTTAATGACTCAGCCAAAGAGTCCGGGGAGGACTGATGTAATAATCACCATTGGGGTTTAATGACAATGATTAATAAAACAAATATATTATTTTGCAGTGAATATAGTGGAAGCAACCGGGTTAAAAGAGGAAACCTGTAGGAGACAGTGAGGACAGGGACTAGCTAACTTCAGGGACTGGATATAATGAAGTGTCAGATGTGCAGAAATCAGCACAGACACATCCCTATAAAAAGGGGAATGCCATTAATCCCTGGGAATTCTGGTGAGGAAGGGGAGAGGGCTAATGGGAAAAATACCTAGGCAAAGAAAAAGGATCCAAAGAAAAAAAGAGACAAAAGGAGAGCATACGGTGTAGGCAGGATGTTGCTGAGTATGCTGGGCAAGAGGACTCTGCTGTGAGAGTGCTTGCTGTTGGGAATGATTTCTTGTGCATGTTTGGAATTTGAGTCCTGAAGTTAGGGGTCCCTACTGTCTTTTGGGAGGTTTGGCTCGGGGGTGACTAGAAGGAAAAGGAGCCAATCCTAGTCTATGGTTGGGTGGAACGTGGTTGCTTCCACTGTAGTCAGTGCAATAGATCTGTAGGTTTTTGCGTTTGAAGTGAATGATTTACTTTTGTATGATGAAGGTGTAAATTTTTGTTTATGTCATGTTAAGTAGAAAATCATTCTGGTTATGCTGCAATAGAATCATCTGATAAAAGGTTCTAAGACAAACAAGAAGTCATGTAACAAACAAACATATTTTGTTTTCTTATGTATGTGCTACAACTAACAGATTCAATCTTATTCACCTGGCTGGGTTATCAGGAGGATCGATGATATAACCTGATATTTTGATTAAGAACCTAGGTTATGGAAGTCCTATGTTTTCAGTTCTTATGAAGTCTAGTATTAAATCAGAATTCAAAATTTAATGTACATTCAAGACCTAGTTTCTATTATTTGGTGTTTATTGGATAACCAGCACCTGGGCCAGCCTGTGAAAGGCCTGTCATTGGCCTTGACCCTTGACGTACACCCTTCAGACTTATCCTATCTAGCCAAGCCCCTTTTGTAAATCACTGGTGGAGCTTTTAGGAAAAATAGAGAAGGTTGGTTCTTCTGAGGCTTCCTTGCTTGCAAAGCTCAGCTTATGCCCATTATTTTTTTTATGGGTTGATCGAATAGTCTTTTTATGACAACAGATTGATTTTCCCCAAGGTTTTACAAAAGCACAGTTGATTTTGTAATAATAGTGGAGTTTTACCCATAGGGAAGGTATGACCGAGGCCCAAGGGAAATAACCTTGGCTTACCCCTTTTTTTTTCTTCGCTCAGATTTTAGGTTCAATTCCACTAGGAGGTGGGTCGAGAGTCAGTGGGATACTAGAACCAACCCAGCTGCTTAAAGCAGTCCTGACCTCTCATCGATCACGGCTGAAGCACAACTCAAAACCCTAGACCCCTTCGCTAGGATAAATGATGACCGGAGAAGGTTTGGTATCAGTGAAGGAACACTCTTGGGTTGTTTCGAGCAGGAACTGGTGGAACCCTAAGGTACATTTTCCTCACTTCGCTCACCCTGCCGAAAATGGATTGAGCGTAGAATTAGTATTTTTTGTTAAACAAAAAGAACCCCTATTCCTCTATTAAAACTAGGGTATTGACCTCATCCCCATGTCAATTTGAGTGAAATATCCATGGGACGGCACAACCATCTTGATGTCAGGGAATGGAAAGTTTCGGGGAAGGAACCCTATTCTAGTATTTGTTACCAGACTTAACTGGGAATTCATGCTATACTACCAACAGTAAAAACTTAAAATCAACCCACAATGAAATTTTTAAAATAACACTAGCATTATAAATTTTCAATAAACATTCAAACAGATAGAGCACAAATGTTGGGTCATCCCTGACAACATATAAAGCTATTACAAAAGACAGGAAATTTAATTTGCAAACAGTCCGTTTTTACACAGCAATATTAAAGGTTACACCATCTTAGCTAAGCCATCGTCCATGGCTTAAAGCCATTAAAAGAGGTGCATTATAGAAATTAAAGAGGACTGATAGTCCGTCCATAAGCTATATGTTTTACAATAGAGAAGAAACAAAATATCATTGAGTCTTCCACATCGTGGCTTTGGTGCCATGCCCCCTTGAAGGACCTCCCACTGTAATACCACAAAATATTTGGGGAAACCCCATATCCCTTTATGAAGTAGACCATGAAAAATCCGTAGTCTGGTGAACCACAATCAACAGACTTCACCACAAGGAGTGATAACACCACTTACCAACAAAGATGCCTCGCTCGTGTTATCCAAATCCCGCTTAGGGTACCTGCAACACAAAGACATGGGTTAATTCCTGTGGAGATAAGAAAAGCATGACCATAAGAATAGAGATCTGGTTAGCAGTATTGAAATGTTTGAGTTACCTAAGGTGAAAGGGCTCATGCTACGAGCGCCAGCTCTGCTACCTCCTCCAAAACCCCAGAGGGATTTCCAATACCAACTCCAATTCTCGAACAGAACAAAGATCCAATGGAACCTTCGAGAAATCCTTTCTTCTCCCCAAAGTTCGTGAAGTACAGCTTCATTAAAAAACATACTAATGGCAAATGTAGTTTCCAAGGTCGACAACTCACCATGGCCCATGTGAGCATTGGGATCGTCTGCCGCGAAATCATCACGAGTTGACAACTGCGAAGTCAATATCTGCCATGCTGGACACCCCATCATGGGCCTCTCCACCCTTACATGGAGATTTCTCAAGCCATCCCCATGGCCCAGGGCAGCAGGGTCGCGAATCACGTGGAACTCCCCTTGGAACCCTGCGACTGCCATCGCAAAACTTATGCTATTTTCAAACTTTGGTTAAGGCCAAATGTGTAATTTATCCTTTGGAGGGAGGCTTCCACTCTCAACCTTGGATAAACCTTGTTACTGTAAGTCAGATGCATGTATTTTCCTTTTGAAGCGAGCTTAGAGCTTGGATTTTGTTTGATCCTTGTTTTTAAAATTCTTATGGACCCTTGTTATGCATTATGGAGTCATGAAGGCTCTTGGGCTTTGTTTGGAGGGCTTGGCCTTTAAAAAAATTTTCCACTAAGATTAGTTGGCTTCATCCTTCTGACGAGAGAAGGATCGACCTTATCTAGGATTTCCTTTTGTCAGTCTTCTCGAAGCACCTGTCACAAGAAAATGAGTTGTCAACCGAAGCTCAGTAGGTGATATTATCAGCCGTGTGGACCAATCTATTATCGGTGAATCCCCCGTTTAAAACATTTCAAAGCTACAACACTTAGACACTAAACTACGAAGTCTACTTTCCTTTCAAACAGTTAATAGCTTCAACAAAAATAAAGACAAGGCTAAATTTCCATTTTTATGCCAAGATTGATTGCCTCTTAAAGATTTAGGGGATTATAAATGATGTTATTCCTTGTTTATGGAAAATAAAAATAAAAATTTGAGGTAGTTTACAGAGACCACGAAAAATGGAAGACTCAACCTTTCATTGAGCCATTAACATGTCTATTTAAACTTATCCATTCATGTGAACAAAAATATGTAACGAGGAAATAAAATGCGATACAACCAAAAGATACATGTTACGACAAGGGTAAGTAATAAATAGTAAAGCAAAAGGAATTATTTTTTAATTTATGGATTTTGAGGGTTGATGACATAATGGTATTAGAGCATGGTCACAACGCTTCTCATTAACAAGCCCAAAACTCAAATTCATGGAAACAAAAAACTATTTTTTTTTTGTTATTGTTTGACTTTCTTAAAAATAAGAAGATAAGAATAACCTTGTTTTCCAGGAACCATGGAAGATGTGGGAATGTAGTCCAAAGAAGAATCATGTCCTAAGGATCCAATAAACAATGAAGAAGGTAACAATAGAGAGAGATAAATATGGGTAAATATAAATGATAGTAGGAAAGATAACCTGTCTGAACTCCAACAAATAGTAAAAGAATTAAGGGAAGAACTAAAAGAAGTTAAATAAGATAACAAACATATTTTAAAAAGCACGAGTAGAGTTAGATAACGTTATGTTGACTAAAATATATAGTAATGAAAGAGACAAAATAAAAAACCTGAACATAATATGGCAAGAACTACACCTTATAAATGTAAGGTAAGAAAACTGGAATTATTTAAACATGAGATTGAATCTCCAAGCGAAGGATCTGTTAAACATACTACTGAAAAATATAAGGATTCTAGTGAAAGTAGTGATAGTAACCAAAAGAAAATGAAATGAAAACTGTATGAACAAATCTCTGGTGAATTCAAAATCATCAACCCTTCTATTTTTAACACATAAATCGAAAAAGGAGAAGAAACATAAGCTTGGTTATCTAGAATGAAAAAGTACTTCGATATTTATAACTATTCTAATGAATTGAAAGGGAAAATTTCAATCTTTAACTTAGCAAGGAGAGATAATATTTGGTGGCAAGACATAAAGAAATTAAATGACATAAAATAATTTTATGTAACATGGAAAACCTTTAAGAGATATTTTAAACGAAAATACTTATCAGAACAGTATTACGAAGAGAAAGCTAAATAATTTTACAAATTAAAATTAGGTTCCATGACCATGAAAGATATTTGCAATAAATACTTAAGGTTATTAGATTATGTGCCTTATATCATTGATGAGAAACCAGAAATACAATGTTTTCTCATATGTTTACCTCTTATGTTTAAAGAGAGAATTGAATACGATAATCCAAAAAATCTAGAAGAGGCAATGTGAAAAACAAAATTATCCCATGATCAAAAAAAAAAGGGAAAACAAACCTAATTGGAAAAATAAAAGGCGTGACAACTTTGAAATGAAAAAGAGACAAACTAAGTTTTCTAAGAACACTCGGAGTAACTATCGAGCATACTAAGGGAATAATTATAAACATTTTAAACAATGGAATCCTACAACAACAAAAGGGAGGGAAACACTGGCCACCTTTAATAAAAATATTACACAAAGGGAACCATTGAAATGTCGGGACTGTGGTGAACCACATTACTTTAATTATTTCCCCATAAGAAAGAAAAATAATAATAATTTCCATTCAATTGAAGAAGATAATACAGTGGGGGATATAGAAATAAACATGCTCACAATTAGTGCAACATTGGAGAAATGACGGGAAAATCATCAAACATCTATGGTTGAAACTGATGGCATGATTAAAGGAAAACCCATTTCTATACTGATTGTTCCAGGTGCAAGTCTAAGCTATGTATCACCTAGAATTGGAGAACTATATAAGTTATAGTAAAATAAGTTTGAAAAAGATTGGTTTGTACAACTTGCTAAATGCACAAAGTGAAAGGCCACTAGTTTCGTAAAATACTCTGAATTTATTATGAATGGATTAAAAACACATATGATTTGAATAGTTTACCTTTAGGGTATTATGTTTTGCTAATAGGAATGGACTGGTTAGAAAAACATAAGATTTATTTTGAACTTCTATGATAAAAAATTCTCATGCATGGATGATAAAGGTAATACCCTTGTGGTAAGAGGAATTCCAAGGAATGTTACCATAAGAGAAATCTATGCCTTACAAATGAAAATGTATGTTCATAAGTGATGAAATGTTCTTTTTACGTAATGGATGATAAAGACAAATATAATCAACTTAAAATAGAAAATATACCAATTTTAAAATATTTTAAAGACATATTTTTTGAACAGATTCTCGGACTACCTCCAAAAAGGGATATAATCTTTATGGTTGATTTGGTGCTAGGGGTGGTACTAGAATAAAAGGATCCTTATTGGATGAATATAACAGAGCTTACTAAACAAAAATCACAAATACAAAATCTAATCAATAAAAAATACCTTCAACCTAGTGTTTTCTGGTGGGAAGGACCATTTTTATTTATAAAGAAAAAGGATGGCACTCTAAGATCATGTATATGTTATAAACAAATGAACCAAATGACAATTAAAAATCAATATCATTTTCCTCGGATTGACGATCTACTCGACGAGTTTCAAGGGGAAATAATATTTTTTAAAATAGATTTAAGATATAGATACAATCAAGTACGGATCAAGGACGAAGTAATCTTTAAAACTTCCTTTAGAACCAAATACGATCATTATGAGTTTGTCGTCTTTGGCTTAAAAAACTCCCCAACAAATTTTATGTGTTTAATTAATTGTGTATTAAGTAAGGACTTAAATAAATCCGTAGTCATATTTATCGACGACATATTAATCTATTCTAAAAATAAACAAGAGCATGAAGAAGACTTAAAAATAATCTTATAGATGTTAAGGGAACAACAACTGTTTGCTAAGTTTATCAAGTGTGACTTCTTTAAAGACATAATTTAGTATCTCAGACACGTGGTGTCTAAGGATGGGATATCAGTCGATCACAGTATAAGGCTATCATTCAATGGCTTGTTCCAAAGAATGTAACTGATATAAGAAAATTCGTGGGGATTACTGGCTACTACATAAAATTCATTAAAGGATTTTCTAAGATAGCATATTGTAGAAATTCATTACAAAAGAAAGGGAAGAAATTTCATTGGAGAGAAACATGTACTGAGAGTTTTAATAAATTAAAACACTTGTTAACCAAAATCCATTTTTAAAAATTGTTGATCCTTTTAAATATTTTGTTGTATGCATCGGCACTTGTAAAGGAGGTCTAGGCAGAGCACTTTTAACGACCCCAAGTCAAAATAAAAATAAAAAATATCATTATCAAAAGACAAATTTTTATTGGAAGGACTATTTATGCTTTTGAACAGCCATCATTAGGACTTGTGAAAGATAACATAAAAAGTAAAATTCATTGTAGATCAATCACCGAAACATCATAAATCAAGTGTGTTAAATTCAATCATGGCAAGCATTTCATGATTAATATTCTTTATAATCCTTAATAGAGGAGGGAGGGGCCTTATTCCTTAATTCTAGATTTTATTTTACATAATTCAATCATCTATCATATCATAATCATTGAGATAACCGATCACCACATAATTAGCACATCTAACATATTATACATAAATACTGATGTGATACACATAAATCGAAAGTAAAAGAGAGACACAAAGATATGCGTAGTTCACCCCAACTAGGGGCTACATCTAGAAAAGGTCACATCGGGTGACATTTATTTCATTAATGAACATTTCCATTAAGAGTTTACAATTTGCAACATTATTGTTGCAATACGTTTCTATCATTCTCATACACTCTCACTCTCTGAGAGTTTTCTAAACTATTTCCCCAATGCATTATGTAAATCAAATTCTACTACCTCATAGAATATATAGCCATTCGACAGTTACATTACATATTTTAGAATGCTAATTTGTAATACTTATGTGTATGGAACAGGTAAATGTAAATAGCCATCCATGGACTCAGATTCTTCCATCTGTAGCTATGCATATGATTCCTATAATCACAAAATATAACTTGGGTGTAGAAGGAATATGTGCAGAAAACAACTAGAGGATCTATGGGTTCAGACCCTATGATTTCGTATTATGCACATGACTCCTATAATCGCAATATATAAATATTTATTACTCTAAACATCTAGGCTCTGAATATGGTTCTCGTTATTATTATTATGTATTATTTTGATTCTTTCCATAATATCACCCTAGGTATACTTGACTTTTGGATCCCAAAATATCCCAAGAGAAGGCAGCCGAAATAAGCATTAGACCCCATTGCATTACACACAAGGATGGGGGGGGGGGTTTGCAGAGTCGTCCACGTAGGAAAATGAGGATATCGTGCACCTGTTGTCACAAGGACGTGTTCCTACACAAACCAAAACCGAACCCAGGTAGTAATCATGTAGCCAAAAAAGAGCATCTTTCCCAACTCGAAGGTAATTTAAATCGTTGGTAAGGATGGGATTAGTTTGGTTATCATCCATATCTAATGTTGAATAGAACTGGATGACGGTAAACAAGATACATGTTTCCACTCACACTTGTCAACAGACTCCTACATCTCAGACAGATGGTATGGAATTCAATGTATAACTCTCCGGTTAAAAGATGCCCAATGTTTTCGGAAGACTACTTCATCAAACTCAAAGGGTGTGAACTCCAATGTATAACTCCCAGGTTAAAAGACACCCAACGTTTTCAACAACTACTACATCAAACACAATAGACACATAAAAAATTCCTTGTACATCCTCAATGTGCATAGCTATTGTAAACTCAGACAAATGCTTATGACACTCCCAGGTGTGGATCTAATCCCACAAGACATATGATGGAAGCTATTATTGATGTAGACAAGGATCCAATCAATATAGTGAAAGGATAAATCCAATAGCTAGGGCTTTAAAATGAGACACAACAGACAAAGATCCCTTAAGTTGATGGATTTAAACACACAGTCAGCTCTATAACCTTGATGAAGGAATTATAGTGAGCACTGATAGGGAGAATACTGGATGGCGTGCGTTGTTATAGATTTCAAATCAAATGTTTAAATTGGATTCTATCAGCCTTATAGAATGGCTCGCATGCATTGTCACTGCAAAACTAAAAAATGCTGAGATGAAACATACATATGGAAGAAGGTGCTAAGATGCCTCCCTGTGAAGTGAGGGAGAGTCACTCAACTATAAGGATTCAAACTTCCATAGTTGTGCTATGCTTGAATTGGTCCAAAGTCTACTACCTTGAGGGCCATCCAAATGGCTTCAATCCATCGTTTTGAAATATGGGTAGGTAACGGTAGGGTTTTATATTTAGAGTACACTACTCTCCAATAGTTTTCAGTAATTAGATTGTAAGCAAGGGGTTATCTCTTTTCATTTCACTGGAAACTAGAATAGGAGATCCGGTTATTGCTATGGCTTTTGTATATGTACTCCGACCCTAACAAATCACTATCTATACTGTACATAATTTTGGATCTATCTACAGGAATGACATAGCATACCTGGGAGATAAAAAGTAAAAGTAAGTCGCATACCCTTAGAGATGATATCTCAGGACTTAGAGATCAGCAATGCCCAAACTGAGATCCCCATTGTACCCAGTGTAGGATTTAGACAGGTCCTAGTTCAAATCACACAGGTCATTTATTTTTCAGCTCACAGAGATTATCCTCCATGCATAGCTCCCCTTCGAAGAATTTTGAAATCAATAAATAACCAAAACAAATAATGGCTTTCCCCTACTATGTTCTGAGTCCCCCTCACAAATTAAAGTAGTAATTAAGCCACTATATTTTCCCATGCAGGTTTTCCTTCAATTTTGCCGACAAGTAAATTAACTAGAGGCATGCTTCTAGCTCAACTAGTCTTTTTGTCTTATTCCCCAAAATATCTCTTTTAATTAAAAACAAAGGTTAGTAAACTTAGGCATATTGTATGCTCAAGAAAATATCTTAATCTTTATAGAAGGATTTATTCTTTATTTGGAAATTCACTTTTTTGTTGGGATTAGTTATGATCTATAAGGGGTCCTTTAAGTAAAATATAATTCAACTATATTTTACTCACCATGCTGACCCACCTAGGTTTTTCCCTATCGTCATTTGACACACACACACACACACACACACACACATATATATATTTATATACATGTATTAACTCCATATGTCCTTCAAATATATGTCCAATACAATAAGAATCCCCTTATACTAGTCACTGTTTTAATTATTAGCCGAGGTATAGTGAATATGATATCTTCCTAAGTTCAAGGAGTTATGTCCTATAGTCCTTTTAACAATTAAGTCCTTAGGTTGTTTTCCTCCTTTCGCATTTAAAACCTAAACTCCTTGACTCTTTTTTGTTGTCGTTAAGATGATTCCATCTCCCTCTATCATGGATTAACCATAATAGCGTTGGTAACGCGGCTATGGTATTTTAGTTGGGATTATTTCAGTGCAGTAGGAATCCCTTATAGGGCGGACCTATACCTCTAATACTACCATGATCCAATGATACATGAGACTAAGGTATCAATTATGGCTCTTTTAACTGTTTGATTTTAGCCGTTGTGGGTTTAGTTGACCCTTTGTTAAGTTTTGTCACTATTTTTCATCTCCTACTTTTTCCACTTAGGTAATTAACTTATATAAGCTGCAAGGTTTTGTTTTCAGTGGGGCCTTGTCCTTTAGATCCTCACCCAAAAAAAAGTACAATAAACATTCATAATTACAAAATATCTAGGGTGTGCAAGAGGGTTGTTACATCCTCTCCCCCTTGAAAATAACACCATCCTCAGTGTTCCTATTTTTAACCAGTTTAATTCTTCTATTCTATCATTTTTTCTTTTTTTCATCTTTTCTGCTCTAATCTCCTGAGACCTTTCCATATTTTCCCAAGTCACTATCATTCAGTACCTGTAGTTTTCCTGCAACAAGATCGGGTCTAGCCCAAATTTTATTCAATAAATCATGTCCAAATTATAATTCAACTTAAACATAAGCGAAGCCATGGATCCTTTTGCATTCTAACAAATTGCAATTTATGGAACATCTCCTAGTTTCTATTGGTATCATAATACCCAATTATCCTTCCATAATGTAATTGATTTATCAGTAAAACATAATTACTCAACTTTTGGGAGGTCTCAAACCCTTGTATAATTAAATAGTATTAACCTGAGGTACTCCTTTCTTCACATTTACACATTAAGACATGTAACCGTCTAATTACTTCAAAAATTTGTTAACATGTCTTTCGTTTTTTTAATTTTTGAAACTCTTCCTTGAGTTCTTTTACCAATTCTCATGTGGGATTACGATTATTTCTGATGTTAGTATTTCTTTTGACCGCTACTCAAAAGTTTTCTCCTTAGTGACATCAAACAATGTCCTATCTTCCATAAGTTTACCTTTGCCTAGGTCTTCATATTGATATCATAACTCTTTCATGGTTCCCCTCAAGCATCCTCACTTGAGTCCAGGAATTCCTTTCCACCCAAAAGTATGGTAAATTTAGATCATCAATTCTTCTTGCCACATCATATGCCTAACACCAATGTGCTCACACGGAAATCATTTCCCTAACACCGTTGTGCTCTCATAGCATGTATGCCTAACACCAATGTGCTCACATGACAATCACTTGCCTAACACCATTGTGCTTCCGCAACATGTATTTTCCTTTGACTTTGACTTTTTGTGACACACATTCTATGATGCTTAACGTGGCCTCATTGTCCTGATCCGTGAAATTGGATTCATGGTTAATATAATTAACATTTATCGATGAACAATAATTCTCATTCATTTAATCACCATTCCCTAAGTTGTAGTGATTTCAATTTTCAAGAAAATATATTCCTGAAGTTAACAAAATATTCTACTTTCCAAAATAGATTTTAGGTATGACAAAGCTATTGTTAAAGGGTTTAAGAGATCATCTTCTTGGTTGTAACCAATCAAAGTTCACAAAATATTTTACTTCCCAAAGAGTCTTAAATTTCTTCTTTCCAAAAAGTTTAAAATCTCACAAAATAAGTAGAACCATTCCTGAAGTTTGGTATTACATAGATACAAGATGGTAGATCTTACAAAATGGGTAGAACTTTTTCAAAAGTTCTGCATACCTTAAATAGTCTTTTACCTTGCCCTGTATTTAATTGTGAAAGGTTTTAAAAAAATATCACAAAATAAGTAGAGTCATTCCTGAAGTTTTGTATCACTTAGATACAAGATGTTAGATTTCAAAAAATGGGTAGAACTTTTTCAAAAGTTTTGCATACCTTAAATAGTCTTTTACCTTGCCCTGTATTTAATTGTGAAAAATAAAAATCTCACAAAATAAGTAGAACCATTCCTGAAGTTTTGTATCACTTAGATACAAGATGTTAGATCTCACAAAATGGGTAGAAATTTTTCAAAATTTTTGCATACCTTCAATAGTCTTTTACCTTGCCCTATATTTAACTATAAAAGGTTTTAAAATAAAAATCTCACAAAATAAGTAGAACCATTCCTGATGTTTTGTATCAGTTAGATACAAGATGTTATATCTCACAAAATGGGTAGAACTTTTTCAAAAGTTTTGCATACCTAAAATAGTCTTTTACCTTGGCCTATATTTAATTGTGAAAAATAAAAATCTCACAAAACAAGTAGAACCATTCCTGAAGTTTTGTATCACTTGGATACAAGAGGTTAGATCTCACAAAATGGGTAGAACTTTTTCAAAAGTTTTGCATACCTTAAATAGTCTTTTACCTTTCCTTGTATTTAATTGTGAAAAATAAAAATCTCACAAAATAAGTAGAACCATTCCTAAAGTTTTGTATCACTTAGGTACACGATGTTAGATCTCACAAAATGGGTAGAACTTTTTCAAAATTTTTTCATACCTTAAATAGTCTTTTATCTTGCCCTGTATTTAATTGTGAAATGTTTTAAAATAATATCTTCCTTTTTGTGGTCAACCAAACCAAAGTGGAAGAGAAAAATCTTATAATATTGTATTAATAGTATAAGTAAAAAGAACACATAAAACAAGGTAGATGCCCACCACCACCAACTATATCAAAACAACAAAACCCTAACCAGTATAAAAATACAACCGACAATAAAGACCAAAACAAAAACTGGTCAAGTCCCAAAATAAAACAAAATAAAACCCCATTCAAAGCATAAACCACTGATACCACTGATCGAGGCTACTCGGTCAAGACGAAGCAGTGATACAATCGAAAAAAGAAGTAGATAGTACCAACAAAATGTTGATATAACTAAATATCGAGTGCTGCCAGTAGCTAGAAAACTATCAAGAAAATCCCCAAAATACAGCAGGTAATATCATATGTAAATGAAGATACAAAGCAAAAGGTTAACCAAATGTTATGGATGAAAAATAATAATACTCACATTGGCCACAACCATATTTTTCAACCCAAAGAAGAACACCTGCACCACCACTACCACTGAAGCATGTGAGGACATATCAAATACACCACAAGGACAGTCAACATTGAAAGTAGGGCCATGACAAGTAGAGATATAGTAAGATCCTATTCTTTATTGAATTTCATATAGGCAGCTACCTATTAGTTGCACCCCCATATTCTTCCCTTTGAAAAGATGCTTATTCCTCACCTTCCACATGTCCATGTAAATTGCATCTTGCACCACTTTGAGGATTGATTATGCCACGGAAAAAAACAAACGTTTCAAACACCTTGACAAAAAAATCACACATATTTTCTTGCTATGGTGGAAGTATGAGGGGAAGGGCCACTTGTGGCATAAATAGCAGAACAAGGAATCCTAGAGCTATGGATCACCATCACAAAAGGCACCAAAAATAGCAAAATACCAAACAATGACAAGGGAATTTTCCAACGTTGGCTCTTTGAGGTATGTTCTGTCTTTTGGAATATGATTTATATGAGGAGTATATTGGCCATGGAAAGCTAACATTTTTTTGGACTCGCTTGTTTGAAAATTTACTAACTTCTAAATCTATGCATATTTTTCTCAAAGAAAAATAATTATTTAAAAACAAACAATATTTATCAAAACATAGAATATGTTGTATTAAGTTGCCAAGACAGTAAAGGATATCGACTGGATTTTTTATTAGTTGGTCAAACAGGTTTGGTTAGGTCTTAACGGCTATGGAAACCAAGACTGTTCCTACTTTGCAAGCCCAAAGGTATTTTATACCCATAAAAAATAGGTTATCCCTTGTAACAATTTTACTTAGTATGACATGTTGCAGAATGCTGCTTTTTAAGAAAAACTATACATAAAATCCAATGGAATACCCTATTGCAAAGTAATTCATTCATATATCAAACATTCTGGGGATAAACACTAGTCAAATTTTTGATACCTTACGATAAGAACCACTTCATCTTTGATGAAACAATTACTCACACACTTTCATAGATAAGGCCTACTCGATAATGTTTCCCTCGTCCATCATTTACGTGCATCCACAAAAAAATTAATTTTATTTGTTAGTCTTAACATCTTCATGCCTCCTAACTACATGTTGAGACCAAACAAGACGGAGTGTTGTCACTCTAGGCTCTAATACCATTTGTAACAACCCGAGGTCAAAATTAAAAAAAGAATATCTTTATCAAAAGACAATTTTTTCTTGGAAGGACTATTTATGCTTTTGAACAGCCATCATTAGGACTTGTGAAATATAACATAAAAACTAAAATCCATTGTAGATCAATCACTGAAACATCATAAATCAAGTGTGTTAAAGTCGATCATTGCAACCATTTCATGATTAATATTCTTTATAATCCTTAATACAGGAGGGAGGGGCATTATTCCTTAGTTCTAGGTTTTCTTTTACATAAGTCAATCATCTATCATATCATAATCATTGAGATAACTGATCACCACATAATTAGCACATCTAACATCTTATACATAAATACTCATGTGATACAAATAAATTGAAAGTAAAAGAGAGACACAAAGATATACATGGTTCACACCAACTACATGCTACATCCACAAAAGGTCACATCGAGTGACATTCATTTCATTAATGAATCTTTCCATTAAGAGGTTACAATCCACAACGTTATCGTTGCAATACTTTTCTGTCATTCTCATAGACTCTCTCTCTCCAAGAGTGTTCTAAACTATTTCCCAAATGCATTATGTAAATCAGATTCTACTACCTCATAGAATATATAGCCATTTGACAGTTACGTTACATATTTTAGAATGATGATTTGTAATACTCATGTCTATGGAACAGGTAAATGTAAATAGCCATCCATGGAATCATATTCTTCCATCCCGAGCTATGCATATGATTCCTATATTCATGAAATATAACTTGATTGCAAAAGGAATATGTGCAGAAAACAACTGGAGGATCTATGGGTTTAGACCCTACGATTTCATATTATGCACATGACTCCTATAATTGCAATATATAAATATTTGTCACTCTAAACATTTAGGGTCTAATATGGTTCTCTTTATTATTACTATGTATTCTTTTGATTCTTTCCATAATATCACCGTGGATACACTTGACTTTTGGATCCCAAAATATCCCAAGAGAAGGCAACCGAAATAAGCATTATACCCCATTCCATTGCACACAAGGATTGGTTAGGGGGGGGGGGGGTTGAGAGTCATCCATTAATGCAAATGCAGATACCGTGCACCAATTGGCACAAGGACGTGTTCCTACACAAACCAAAACTGAACCCAGGGAGTAAGCACGCAGCCAAAAAGGAGCATGTTTCCCAACTCGAAGGTATTTTAAATCGTTGGTAAGGAGGGGGTCAGTACGGTTATCATCCAGATCTAATGTTGAATAGTGCTGGCCGACGGTAAACAAGATACATGTTTCCACTCACACTTGTCAACAGATTCCTACATCTCACATATAGGGTATGGACTTCAATGTATGAATCTCTGGTTAAAAGACACCCAACATTTTTGGAAGACTACTTCATCAAACTCAAAGGGTATGAACTCCAATGCATAACTCCCAGGTTAAAAGGAGCCCAATGTTTTCGGTAGCCTACTACATCAAACACAACATACATGTAAAAAATTCCAGGTACATCCTCAATGTGCGTAACTATTGTAAATGTAGACAAATGCTGGTGACACTCCTAGGTGTGAATCTAATCCCATAAGATATATGCTAGCAGCTATTATGTGAATCGATTATTGATGCAAATAAGGATCCAATCAACACAGTGAAAGGATAAATCCAATAGCTAGTGCTTTAAAACGAGGAACACCAGACAAAGAACCTTTAAGTCAATGGAATTAAACAAATAGTCAACTCTATCACCTTGATGAAGGAATTTTAATGAGAACTGATAGGGCGAAGACTGGATGGTGCGCATTGTTACAACTTTCAAAGTAAATGTTTCATTAGAGGAATTTTGGGGTCTAAAATGGGCCTCCTAAGGAAAATAATAAAATAATAGTTAAAATAATAAAATAATATTGATTAATTTTGGAGGAAGAAAGAAAAAAACTACTTTTTGTGTTCGTATTTTCGACATATCTCCCTGTGTTTTTACTCAAATTTCGATCAGGAGAGCTCGTTGGATGCGGAATTTGATTCTGCATCCAATGAGTACCCATACTGCATACTTTTTATGGACCCCGCTACCCCAAAAATAAGAAATACCTGAAAAAATGTGTTGATGACATCATCATCACGTTTTTTCAGGTATTTCTTGTTTTTGGGGTAGCGAGGTCCATCAAAAGTATGCAGTGTGAGTACTCGTTGGATGCGGAATCAAATTCTGCATCCAACAAGCTCTCCCGATCGAAATTTGAGTAAAAACACAATGAGATATGTCGAAAACACGAACAAAAAAGTAGTTTTTTTTAATGACAAATATGTCAATTCAACCATTATGGTTGACTTATTTTATTGAAATTCTATTGGTTCTTGAATTCCAACTCACAAAAACTTATTTTGGCACGTTTTCTTATAAGGCCCATTTTAGACCCCAAATTTCCTCTAATGAAACTAGATTCTATCATCCTTTATAGAATGGCTCGCATGCATTGTCAAAGCAAAACTGAAAAATGCTAAGATGAAACATACAGATGGAAGGAGGTGCTAAGATGCCTCCCCACAAAGTGAGGGATAGCTGCTCAACTATAAGGAGTCAAATTTCCATAGCTACGCTATGCTTGACTCGGTCCCAATTCTACTACCTCGAAGGCCATCCAAATGGCTTCAATCCATATTTTTGAAAGATGGATAGGTCACGGTAGGGTTTTTATCTTTAGAGTACACTACTATCCAATAGTTTTCAATAATCAGATCATAAGCAAGGGGTTATCTCTTTTCCTTTCACTAGCAGCTAGAATAGCAGATATGGTTATTGCTATGGTTTCTGTATATGTACTCAGACCCTAACAAATCGCTATCTGTACTGTACATAATTTTTTATCTATCTACAGGAATAACATAGCACACCTAGGAGCTGAAAAGTAAAAGTAAGTTGCATACCCTTAGAGATGATATCTCAGGACGCAGAGATTAGCAATGCTCGAAATCATATCCCCATTGTACCCAGCGTATACTTTAGACGGGTCCTGGTTCAAATCGTAGAGGCCATTTCTTTTTAGCCCTCATAGATTATTCTCCACGCATAGCTCCCCTTCCAAGAATTTTGAAATCAATAAATAACCAAAAGGAATAACCATTTTCCCCTAGTATGTGTCGTATCCCCGTCACAAATTCAGGTGGTAATTAAGCCACTATCTTTTCCCATGCAGGTTTTCGTTCAATTTTGTCGACAAGTAAATTAACTAGAGGCATGCATCGAGCTAAACTAGTCTTTTTGTCTTATTCCCCAAAATATCTCTTTTAATTAAAAACAAAGTTTGGTAAACTTAGGCATATTGTATGCTCGAGAAAATAACTTAATCTTTATAGAAGGATTTATTCTTTGTTTGGAAATTCACTTTTTCGTTGGGATTAGTTATGATTTATAAGGGGTCCTTTAAGTAAAATATAATTCAACTATATTTTACTCATATATATATATATATATTTATATTTATACACGTATTAACTCCATATATCCTTCAAATATATGTCCAATACAATAAGAATCCCCATATACTAGACACTGTTTTAATTATTAGCTGAGGTATGGTGAAGATGATATCTTCCTAAGTTCAAGGAGGTATGTCCTATACTCCTTTTAACAATTAAGTCCTTAGGTTGTTTTCCTCCTTTCACATTTAAAACCTAAACTCCTTGAGTCTTTTTCGTTGTCGTTAAGATGATTCCAACTCCCTCTATCATGGATTAACCATAATAGGGTTGGTAACCCGGTTATGGTATTTTAGTTGGGATTATTTCAGTGGAGTAGGAATCCCTTATAGGGAAGACCTATACCTATAATACGACCATGATCCAATTATACATGAGACTAAGGTATCAATTATGGCTCTTTTAGTTGTTCGCTTTTAGCCATTGTGGGTTTAGTTGACCCCTTGTTAAGTTTTGTCATTGTTTTTCATCTCCTAAGTTTTCTACTTAGGTAATTAACTTATATAAGCAGCAAGGTTTTGTTTTTGGTGGGGCCTTGACCTTGATCTCCTCACCTGAAAACAAGTACAATAAACATTCGTAATTTCAAAATATCTAGGGTGTGCGAGAGGGTTGTTACAACACTAATTCTAGAAAACTATGTCATAACCTATGAGTCTAGGAAGTTAAAACAACACAAGAAGAATTATGTTACTCATGACCTAGAATTATTTTGCATCATACATGCGATAAAAATGTGGCGACACTATCTCATTGAAAAAAAGGTTCTTGTTAATGTCTCACAATATAATTTTAAAATACTTGTTTGATAAACAAAACCTTAACGCTACATAAGCTAGGTGGTTATCTTTTCTAAGAAAATATGATTTCGAAATAAAACATATAAAAGGAAAAGAGAATAAACTTGTAGACGCCTTAAGTCATCATGCAAACTTGTTGTATGAAAGAAACAATTATGAATCAGATTTAGAAAATAAAATTTTAAATGCACACAAATTTGACAAAGAGTATAAAAAGTTAAAAGGAAGGCCACATAAAATGAAATGAATCAAACAAAAACAGATCTGAGTCTAAATGGAAGAGGGTTATTACTACATAAAGGTATATTATATATACCATACTCAACAAATATTAAATTTTTTTTTTTTACGAATTACATAAAATACCTTATTGAGCACATCCTCGATATTAAAAAATGGTTACCATGACATGAAAGGATTTATTTTTTCCTAATATGAAAAAGGAATGTGATATCCAACAATAATGGGAAAACCACTTATACTATGAAACAAGAACTCGACATAGTTCTCATTTTTCTCTCTCCTAATTTTAGTAGCTAATTTTACCTCCATTTAAAAAAGGGTTGATACGAGTATCACACATTTTCATTTTAAGTCATTTTTTTGGGCCTTTGAATCATCTTCATCGTAAACTATTATTACTTTCTAATTTCAAGAGTGTTTTTTAGACATTTAGCAGAATAACATACATTAAGAAGCAAGTTATATTGAAAGTCATATACATTCTACAATTTTTTCTTTAAAATAAGACATTTTAATATGAAAAATAAGACATTTTTATATGAAAAATAAAACTTTTTATTGAAAAATTCTAGAACATGAAGACATTTACAATCATTTTCAATATATTTTCATAGAATTTTTGTATAAAAATGATATCATTTCATACTATATTACAAAATCTTACGATTCACATAAATTCATGAAAAAATACACCATATATTTGTAAATAACATATTAAAAACAATATATACATAAATTTTATTTATAAAATAAAGTGTGAAATTCAAAATAGTACTAATATATCTTATCAAAAAGTCATCAAATTAAACATTTTATTGAATAGATTCAATTAATCAACAATATCATGGAGGCCAAATTCTTCATTGAAATTGGAATTTTCTGGAGCTTGGCTTTCCTTAGGGACATCAATTTCCTCTTCCATTGGGTCTTCTATGTGTGCAAGATGCCCAAATTTCTCCTTTCCAAACATCCCTCCTAATGCGGGTTGAGGCTCTTTTGACATCTTCCCCACAAGTTTTTCTCTAAAGTCCCCTTTCTTCAAACCAACTTCTTGTAATTCATGTGGAAGAACTTGAATAGCATTAATTCTTTGCTTGATGTAATTGCATTGTAGTCGATCATTATCAATGGATATGCAATTTCTTACTTTTTGTAAGGAGCATGCTATTGTTGTAACTAATCATCAAAAAGAAAAATATAGTTAAGACAAATAGCATATAGAAGCATACTTTAAAAAAAATCACTAGAGGAAATTTCAACTCAAAATAAGTCTTTTAACTCTAATTCAAATTCCATGTCATCATGTGTTAACCAATGAAATTGCTTTAAATTTGAAATATCGTATAGGTCTTAAACACTTTTTGAATATAAATTTGGGGATGGGTATCATTAAAAAAACTACTTTTTTTGTTTGTATATTCGACATATCTCCCTGTGTTTTTACTCAAATTTCGATCGGAAGAGCTCGTTGGATGTAGAATTTAATTCGACATCCAACGAGTACCCACTCGGCATACTTTTGAGGGACCCCGCTACCCCAAAAACAAGAAATACTCGACAATTTCTATACGTTGCATCACACATATATCTCTCAACTATCCCAATGATTGGTAAATTGATTGAAGAAATTGAAATACAACACAATATAAGTGAATACTATCTGTTTTTCCTTCATATTTTTCCTTCAGATGCCAAGAATAATTTGAACTATCTTCTTAGGCCGGATATTTCCATTCTCTAACATTCTTGATTTTTGATTCCTCAAAGGTCTAAAATTCATCTTAAGGCTCAACATTCTCAGATACCTCAACAGTTTTTTTTTATGCAATCAATGTAGCTCTTGATCCAAAAACGTTCACAGATATCTTTTGAGATGTCATTTTGTGTATATCCAAAACGTACAAATTTAATATACAATCAACAAACATTCATAAACAAAAAAAATCAACATCAATAGTCTCTATAAATTGTATCGAAAATTTGATGAAAAACATTCACCCCCCAACTTAACCCCCTAAGATTAACATTACATTAAAATAAAAATAAAAAACCCTTAAGCCCCCACAAACATTCCATTGAAATAAAATTAAGAATATTAAACCCCCTCCTAAAAAATTTAAAAATTAAGAATATTAAACCCTGCAAACATTTTATACTAAAACAAATTTAAAAAACATTAACCTACCTAATTACACCACATTAAAAATTATTTTAATTTTTTTAAAATTAATCTACCTAACTACAAGGCATGAAACATTATATTACAATAAATAAAAATAGACAATCTAACCTACTTAACTATACCACATCAAACATTATATTAAAAATAAATAAATAAAATGTACCTACCACAATAAACATTACATTAAAAAAACATGCACCACAATAAAACTTCTAACATTTTAAAAAAATGAAAATAAATTACACATCAAACATTATGTTTAAAAAAAAATACCTACCACAATAAACATTATATTAAAAAAACATAGAGCATAATGTTAAAAACATTTAAAAAGAATTATATTAAAACTAAATTTAAAAAAAAATTAACATGCACCACATCAAACATTATATAAAAAAATTAAAAAAATGTACGTACCACAATAAACATTATATTAAAATAACATACACACCACTAAACATTATGTTAAAAAAATTTAAAAAATTAAACATCAAACATGCTATTAAAAAATATGTACCTACCAAAATAAACATTATATAAAAAAAACATATACTACAATATACATTAGCTTAAAAAGAATTAAAAAATTAAATGAAACATTTTGTTAAAAAAAAATTATGTTAAACATTATCTTAAAAATTATATAAAACATTAAGTTAAAAAATTAAAACTTATAAAAATGTTAAACATTACCTTAACAAATGTTAAACATTACATTAATTCAAAACTATTAAAAATTAAATTAAACATTACACATTTATGTTAAAACATTATATTATGTTAAAAAAAATTAAAAGAAAATAATATATATATATATATATATATTAAAAAATATATTAAAACTAACTTTATACATGTATGACACATTACGTTAAAAATATTTAAAATTATAAAAATGATAAACATTACGTTAACAAATGTTAAACATTACATTAATTTAAAAGTGTTAAAAATTAAATTAAACATTACGTTATGTTAAAACAATACATTAGGTTAAAAAAAAAATTAAAAAAATATATTAAAACTAAATTTTAAAAAATATATATAATAAAAAACTCCACCTCCCACCCTCCCTAACGCCCGCTCCATCCACCTCCACTTCCCTTCCTCCCACCACCTTCCACCTCCCACCACCTCCACCTCTGCCCGTACCTTCTCCCCCCTCCCATCCTCCCACCCAGCACAATCCTCCTCCATCTCCGCCTCCCTTCCCCTCCACTCTCCTCCCCCTTCGCCTTCCCCTTCCAGCTTCTCCACCATCAAAACAAGGGGTGCATCGCTCTGTGGGCGCCAAAGGGTGGCCCTCCACTTGTAGCACAATTTTTGTGTTGGGTGGGACATTGGGAGGGAGGAGAAGGTACGGGTGGAGGTGGAAGGAGCTAGAAGGTGGCAAGAGGAAGGGAGGCGGAGGTGGAGGGAGCGTGTGCTAGGGAGGATGGGAGGTAGTGTTAAGGGACGGGCGGAGGTGGATATGCATGGGAGAATGGAGGGAAGGGAAGAGAGAGGAGGGGGATGTGGCGAGAGGTGGAAGGTGGAGGTGGAGGGAGCATGCGCCGAGGAGGATGGTAGGTGGAGTTAAAGGACAGGCGTAGGTGGATCTGTGTGGTGGAATGGAGGGAAGGGAAGAGGGCGGAGGTGGAGGGGCACGCGGGCTGGAGGGAGGAGGTAGTTGGAAGCGATGGTAAAGGAGGAGGTGGAAATGGAGAAGGAGGAGGGAGTGGCTCCACTCCCTTAGATAGGAAAGGGCCACCCTTCACTAGTGGCATGATTCTCAGAATCGCATCACTAATGAAGGGTGGCCCTTTGCCTCCCAAGGGAGTGACGCTCCCCTTGTTTTGACAATGAAGGAGTTGGAAGGGGGAGGCAGAGGGGGAGGAGAGTGTGTAGGAAGGAGGAGGAATATGGAGGGGAAGGGAGATGGAGGAAGGTCGTGCTTGGTGGGAATATGGGAGGGGGAAGAAGGGTTGGGTGAAGGTAGAGGTGGCGAGAGGTGGAAGGTGGAGGGAGGGAAAGGAACCGCGTGGTGGAGGGAATGCATGGTGGAAGGGAGGGACAAATAAGTGTAGCAGAGGGAAGGTGGATGGGTGTGCATGGGAGGAGGAGGAGAAGGGATTTTTTTAGTTTTTTATTTTATTTTATTTTATTAATAATGTTTGGAGGGGGGGTTAAAATTATTTGGGTGGAGGTTGATTGTTTTTTTAATTTTTTTTAGTATAACGTTTTTTGAGGGGATAAATGGGTTTGAAGGGTTTATGTTTTATTTATTTATTTTAAATACAATGTTAGGGTTTAGGGGGTTATAAAGGGGGAGGGGTGTTTAAAATATAAAAAATTTAAAATTTAAAATCAAAACTATAAAACCTAGGATAGGAGTAGGTCTTCCTTTAATTAACACTACATCCCTTAAAAAAACTATATTTTAATAAAATAAAATAAAATAACTAACTTAGAATTTGGTAGAGACTCGTACTCTCTTGAAAGTGCTAGAAGCTCCTTTGAAATCTTCTCGTTCTTCTTTGAATCCCTTCGTGAATTGCTGCAAAGTCTAAACAAAAATGAATTTATAAGATAGATTAAGACAAATGAAAAATCAATAAAACCATAAAATAATGAATGACGACTAAATAAAACCATAAAGCTATCATTATAAAATTAACTATAAAACTAATATATTTATTAAAAATGAAAAAAACTAACATTTTTATTAAAAAAGGAAAAATAACTAACATATTTATTAAAAAACGGAAAAAAAAACTAACATATTTATTAAAAAAGGAAAAAAAAATCTTTGATTTATTAAAAAAGCCAAAAAAAAACTAAACTTGAAATTGTTAGTAAATTTCTCGAAACTCATTGATGAATAGTAGGAAAACTAAGTGATTTATATACCCTAAATTAGGTTTAACATTGATTGATTTACAAATGTGGTATTAAAAGAGAAGTTAAAAAACCATTACTTTATTACATATTGTATATATAAAAAATTACACAAAACTTCATTGGTTTTATATGTATGGGGATTTACATATGTAATTATTTAATACATTATTTCATAGTTTTTTTTATATCATAAATTTCTTTTTTTTACTAGATTGATGAATATGCTTGAAATGCGCCATATATTTTTGGTGGGAACTTTTGCATGGAAAATTTTGGACGGAAAATTTTGAACGAAAAATTTGGAGTTAAGTTTTGGAGAAATTTTTTTGGAGGGAACATTTCTTTCTCATACCAATAAGATGGTTGATTGACATTTACACCATTCTACTTTTTTGTGAGGTCTATGATTAAAGTTGATTGTCTTCTCTATTAATATTTTTATATAATTCTATCTTTTAATGGGAAGACATGGACTCATTTGAATTGAATTCCAATGTTAAGGAAGCGTTGTATTGTTGATCTAGCCAAGATACTGGCAGTGCAATCGATGTAATCAAACATGTTGTTCAAGAACTTTCAAATTTTGAATATTTTGAAGGTAGCAGTAATGAAGGGAAAGAATGTGACGGTGATGATGATGACGATGAATATATTCCTCTATGCAGGGATCCTAAAGACAATAAGCTAGATGATAAAAAAAATTCTCCCTGTAAGATCCCTCCTAGACCCGTGAATGTATTGTAACCTTTTTTGCTTATTATTGTAATTGTCTTCTGGTGAGGAGCCCAAGGCCAAGGCCCCACCAGCAAGACCTTGTATCCGATACTACCCCAAGTTTTTTAAGAGACTTAAGGATTGGATGTAGCTCGACGTCGGGCTGCCGAAAATCCACTACGGAAGATCCCAAATAACATCCCAGGTCGAAGTAAGCCGAAATGGACTGCCTTACCTTTTGGGGCTTTATGTGTGCCTTTCCGACTGGGACACCATGGCTTGGCACCTAACCCTAATTTTTTTTTAAAGCTCGATCGAGGGAGCTGCACTCATTCTTAGCATTAACATAAGAATTAAGAGAGTGATAACCAGCGATGGAATGTTCCATCTGAAGGAGCATCAAACGTTTCAAATAGGTATATTTATATATATATATTAATTAATTAAGGTATCAAACAGAAAAAACGGGTCCTACTATAAAAGGGGAGGGAATCAATATGGTCATAAGGATTGACAATAGTGACAAAAGACATTGGGTATGAAGTATTTAATATATACATACTTATACAGGCTTATATTAGGAGGTTACGTATGAAAATAATTTCATACCCAAATGGTGGAAACCATTAATTGTTTTATGGCAAATATTTTGGAGCCATTAATTACTCCCATAATTGATTTTGCCCGTTCCACCATTAATTGTTTTACGGAAAATATTTTGGAGCCGTTAATTACAC
>LPNX010521909.1:12859-23725 GCA_001517045.1 Pseudotsuga menziesii | reverse complement strand
TGGGAGGTAGGGTGGTGCAAGGAAAGAGTCGATATACTCAGGTTGAAGCCTGAGCCAATAATTTCAGTTGGAGCTGAATGTTTTGCTGAGGTTGAAGACTCTTGCATCTGTTGTAACAAGAGGCTGAATGTTTTGTAGAGGCTGGAGCTTATATCAGTTAATTTACCTTTGGTTTCTCGAGTTAATTATTGAAGATTAAGATCAGTGTTAAAAAATCAAATTGATTAAAGCCTACAATACTGATTCACCCACCTCTCAGTGTTGTGTGTTTTAAAAGTTGTCAGTTTTGTGTGTTTTGTAATGTTTTACACTTCAAAAACTATGCAATGATTGCCACATTTTATTTTTTTAAGTACCCGCGTCTCGTTTGGGATGTGTTATGTATGATTTGATCATCTCAATGGAGCATGAAGAGTCATCACATTGTTGGAAGAACAAGTGAAGCAAACTATTTAGGTTGCTAACTTGCTACCAAGTAGCTTTTGATTGAATCTTAACCAAAATGAGATCGTATTTTATTTTAGAGAAGATCTTGATCAACAATTTTAAAGGGTATTAGCTCATGGAAGAGCACCTGCTTCACAAGCAGGAGGTTGGTGGTTCAATTCCTCCAGTCCCTACCATAAATTAGTAAATAATTTTATAAAGTATTTCTAAGTGGGAGTTTCACAACCAAGGGGGGTTCATAATCACCTCGATAGGATTTTTATGAGGGGGGTTCATAACCACCTCTATAGGTTTCTATGAGGGGAGTTTTCAACCACCCACTGAAGTTTCTATGAGGGAGGTTCTTAATCGTCTCCGTCTTTGCTATGAGGGGGGTTTCAATTCCTCTTTGTAAGTTTCTATGAGGTTGGTTATCATTGTTGTTGTATGATGCTACAAGGGGGGTTCTAAACTATTCTTGTATGTTGATATGAGAGGGGGTTCTAAATTGCCCTCTTTGATTTTTAGGAGGGCGGTTTTAAACCCCCTCATAGGTTTACAAAAGGGGGCAGGGTTCAAAACTGCCCCCATAGGTATCAGTGAGGGTGGCTCTAAACTGCCCTTGTAGGTATTTATGAGGAGGGTTCCTAACCATCCCTATAAGTTGCTAGGAGGGGGTTCCTAACTGTCCTAAAAATATTCTTGGACAAGGGTTCTAAACCACTCTCGTAGGTTGTTATGAGGGGGGTTTCAACCACCCTCCTAAGTTGTTTCAAGGGGGTTTTAATCACCACCAATGAATGCTACAACGGGGGTCCTAAACCACCCTTGTAGGTTGCTAAGAGGGGGTTTTTCAATTGTCCCCAAACACCACTTTTATGGGCGGTTCCTAGCAGTAGAGGTGGTTTTTAAGACCCCAACATCGATGACTCGCCTTTTAGAGGCAATTTTTTTAAGACCCCCAACATTGATGACTTGCCTTTTAGAGGCAATTTTTGAAAAGATTTTAACTGCCTTCAAAAGTACCTTTTTTAGAGGGTTACAAACCACCTCCAAAAATTGATTTAAGGACAGTTTTGAGTTGCCTCTAAAAGTCGCTTTTCGGAGTAGTTTGGAACTACCCAAAAAAAGGAATTTTTGAAGCTTTTTGGAGGTGGTTCATATCTCTTCAAAAACCTCTTCTAAAAGTATAGACTTTTAAAGTCATCAATGTACTGATATACAAGAGTTCTAGCACCCAGAGCTTCTAGGTTCTGGCCCGTTGCCATCCCATTCGATTAGCCCAGTAGTTAGCGCAACAGACACAGTGTGACTAGCAGAGTCAAATAGCAGTTTATTAGCCCAGTCTGAGTAACCGAGCCAAGTTGAGTAACGCACCATCCCAGTAGCCAAGGAAATCCCGAAGCTAAGCTCAAAGCGACTCAATCCTGGCAATTATAGAGAAAGTTAGATGCCAATTTTCGGTAATAAAAAATGAATTTTATTACTTTCCATTTTTAAGTTAGTAAAACCCACCTTCTACGACGTCTTCAATATATGATTAGATCCATACGGTAGGTAATTGAATCAATCACGCTTTGCTTTGGGCTAGCTACGAGACAATGTTTATGTCGACCACAATAGGTCAACTCTAAGGCATTTTTGGTTATGCAAGTGGTTGACTCGACCTCGACTCCCTTTCTTTGTCATAACGGTATGAAGAAGACAGGGGAGGGATCGATATTTTATGGGGTATGTCACCACAATTTGATCAATGACTGTCTTAGAAATGACTTTATTAGATCTTAAAAAGAAGTGCGGTGGGTTCTTACAAACCACCTCCAATGCTAAGAATTGCCTCTAATTTTGACTTTTGGAGGCAGTTAAAGGATTTGGAGGCGGTTAATGATACTCTTTGAAGGGCCTTTTTATAGTAGTGGTATGAGGAGGCATTATATTCCCAAATCAAGATCAAATCATGAGCAATTTTTGGGACATGGAGTTGATTCATCTTATACCCACTCCTCATACCTCCAATGATAAGAACCGCCTCTAATTCCCACTTTTGGAGGCGGATAATGATAGTCTTTTAAAGATCCTTTTTATAGTAGTGGTATGAGGAGGAGCATTAGAGGAATTTTCAACTCAAAATGGGCCTTTTAACTTTTATTCAAATTCCATGTCATCATGTGTTAGCCCATGAAATTGCTTTAAATTTTAAATACCGTATAGGTCTTAAACACTTTTTTAATATAAATTTGGGGATAGGTATCATAAAAAAAATTACCTTTTTTGTTTGTCTTTTTGACATATCTCCTTGTGGTTTTACTCAAATTTCGATCGGGAGAGCTCGTTGGTCGCGGAATTAAATTCAACATCCAACGAGCTCTCCCGATCGAAATTTGAGTAAAAACACAGGGAGATATGTCAAAAATACAAACAAAAAGTAGTTTTTTTAATTTTCTTCCTCCAAAATTAATAAATATTATTTTATTAGTTCATTTTAGGAGGCCCATTTTGAGTTGAAATTTCCTCTAATGTGATATTCCCAAATCAAGATAAAATCATGAGCAATTTTAGGGAAATAGAGTTGATTCATCTTTATACAACCACCCCTTACGAATGGTCTAATCAAGAAAATGAATTCGATTTACCTCTATAGGGTTGAGCACAACATGCCAAATGGGACCAAAGCGAAGGAACCACCCCTCACGAATGGTCTAATCAAGAAAATGAGTTCGATTTACCTCTATAGGGTTGAGCACAACATACCAAATGGGACCAAAGCGAAGGTCGAAAGGATAGAGCTCTTTTTAGTGTTCATAAGCAACACATTAAAATTTTGACAAATATTGCAAAACCTAAGTGGGGGGATGACTCAATAGATCAACCACATGATTGGCATTTCCCTGCTTGTTTTTAATCACCAGATCGAACTACTGTAGGTACAACCCATTTCATATCTACTCCTAAATCTTAGACTGATAATTAATAAAAGTGAGTGGGTTATGATCAATATGCAAAATTGTCTCCTTACCTAAGACGAAGTGGCACCACTACTTCAAAGCATGAATAAGATCCTTATCATATGTATTTTAGTTGAGTTTGGCTAGAGACCCGATACTGGTATTGAAAGAACAATCTTTCATATTGGCGTGGTCAATAATCCACCGCACAACATCGTTATAAGGTAGGATCGTTGGTCTAATTCTCTCATACACCGTTTGGTCGCCCTGGAAATTTGAGAGGTCATTGTTATCGAAAATTGAATAAACCCTGGACCAGTGTAAATGATAAGTTTCAGTGACACGGCTGCTAGTATCAGAAAAGACACCGAAGTTCGGGTCTTCGGTGAACATATCCTTCTGGAGGTTTTTACTCCTGGTAATTATGGGGATTTTGGATGTCACCATGTGTCATTTTAAATATTTACACCACAAGTTAAAACTAAATTATACAGTAAGCACAATAATCAATTCAAAATGCGAGATAGCAACCTGGTAACCAACTTGAAACTGGAGAAATCACTGTTTTGAAATCGCGCGGTAAAATCTGGAGATAAAAATCACATAGCAGAGCGAATTACAGTAGTAAAAACAAGTTGAAAAATTGTAAATCAAAGATATCATATATATAATTCCCGAGGAATAATACAGATTGTCAAATGAAGGTAATAATGCGGGATGCGGGATCAAAAACAAAAATTGCAAGTTTATTAATTGTTCCTCAACCTGCATTTCACAACTTGCGGGTTGCGGGATGCGAGAACGCAAAAGCAAACCAAAACACAAACAAATAATGGCCCCACAACCCTCATTTCGTAAATTGCGGGATGCAGGTTAACTAAAAACAAACACCCATAAAAATCTCCCGCATCCCGCATTTGTAGGATGTAGGTTTAAAAAAATATCCAAAATAAAAGGTTTCCCGCATTCTGCAACTTGCGGGTTGCGGGATGCAGGATGAAAAATGATCCAAACAAAAAAAAACAATCTTACTACATTAAAAACAAAGAACTCGAAAATGGATTTTTTGAAAATTTGGCTAAGTTAATGAATCCCAAGAGTCAAGAAATAAAAAAATCTTAAGGAGACCTTCAAAGATTATGAAGAGTCTTACCAAGTAATCTTCATACATGTAATTGGGCTCCAATGTCAAATGACATGGGATCTGTTGTGCCTACAACAAATGGCGACTGGCCGGAAGAACTAGTCATCTCTGCAATACAATAGTCTTTCCCAATCAAACTGTCAGTGGGCAAATGATTAACTCTCAAGGAATGTTAACATAAGAATGAAACCAACTAGAAACCTTTAAAATTATTGATGCAATCCCCCATCCATGGTCATTTAAAATGATGCAACTCTGATTCAAATGTCGTTGGAAGATAGGTTCATCTGAGGCTGACATAGGCATGTAAGTTAAAGCTGAACCTGAGATCAGCCCTTTACCACTTTGGTTTTCCACACACATCCTTTTAAACTATTACTTTTCTTCCCCCCCTTTTTATTATTACTTTTTGTTTAGAATTGCAAGATTGCATTGACACAGGACCACTACCCATGTTCTGGTAATTAGCACCATTCACAAACCTGACCTGGAAACTGAGCAATCCGGCTCAGTAAGGAGACCTCTTGTATTCTAGATATATAGCCAAAAGGAACTATCATGGCTTGGGAACCATTTGGTGATAGTTTCAGTCCAACATCAAGCCCATGATCATAGTGAGGCTGGCCTTAGACAAGACCCCCTTGTCCTGTGTGCAATGCTTTCTTGTTTGGGGTTTGACTGGGGTTTGATGTAAAGTGTGAATTACAAGACACTGCCATGGCTTGGTTTCCATAGACAACGTTACTCATTGATGCTCTGCAGATCGTAAATGAGCCGACCTATGATAGGATCTCCCATCTTCCAGAGAACTGAAAGCCATCTCCCCATGTTAAATGTCAAAGATGTCATTCCACTGAGCACCCATTAACCTAATAAGCTGGCTCGTGATGAGACCCCTCATCTTGTAATTCACATAATAAGATATATGGCCGTTGCTTAATCACAAAGAGTAAGACTGACCAGGCTAAAAGGATATGCTACAATGCCCTAATGAGACCTTAGACAGGGTGAGCCTTTTCTTCCACAACTATCATCATCCGAGTAAAGCATGTAGAAGGCATTAAATTGGATGAGAGGGAATCAATACAAAACGATGTAAATATGGTTATCATTCAAATATAACAAACCTTGATATGAGTTAGAAAAGATAGACACTAACAGATCTGTTTCAGTTAAGAATATTGAATATTGAGAAAGTTGATTGCTCATTATTTCCAAGGGTGTATATATTGCCAAAAGTTACCAAAACCAAGCAAACATTCAGAAAAAAAGAAAATAACACACCAATCCTATGTACAAGGTTGAATCAACCTTTTTCAGACAAAGTACTTCTTGAGCAGAAAAACATTCACCGGGAAGGTGTCTTCGACGCCTTCCAGTGTTTTTAGTCGAATTGTGCTAGGACCAATCTTTTCTGTAACAATCAATGGTCCTAACCAAAGGCACTGAAACTTGGTGTATTCTTTGTTATCCTTGTGTTGTTTTTCCTACCTCAACACTAAATCTCTGTTAGAAGACCTCTCATCGAACAATCTCTGAACCAACTTTTGATGTTGGTAGAATTTATTCTTGGCTTTCTCTCTATCCTCTTTTAGTTTGAGCAAAGAATCAATCCTCTATTGTAATGGGGAAGAGTCATTCTCCTGGAGGGATTGGGCCAATAGTAATGAAGGAATGGTGAGATTAGCTGGTAGGATGACTTCCTTGCCATAAACAAGGCAATAAGGGGAGTTATCAAGGGCTGCCTTTTGGGTGATTTGATCAGCCCAAAGAGCATAGTAAATTTGGGTGTTCCAGTCTTTATGATGTGAAGCCACTATCTTCTTGAGGATGTTTATCAAGTTTTTGTTTGAGGATTCCGCAAGCCCATTCCCTTGGGGGTAGTAATTAGCAGAAAACTTAAGCTTTATCCCCTTTTCAAGGGCGTATCTAGTTAGGTCAATGGACTGAAAATAGGAGGCATTATCAAAAAAAAGATATTCGGTGGTGCCAAACCTCGTGATTATCTGATTTTCTAGGAAGGAAATTACCTGGCTTGTGTTACATAGTCTTAAAGGGACTGCTTCTACCCACCTTGTGAAATAGTCAGTGGCTGTCAAGATGTATTTGTGTTGTAAAAAGGATACGGGGTTGATGGGTCCGACGAAATCCAATTCCCACTGCTGAAATGGGAATTGGACTGCTACTGGCTGCAAGGGGTAAGCATGTTTCTTAACTTTACCAGCGCACTTCTGGCAAGGCTCACACTTTCTGACAAATGAATGGGCATCTCTGAACATGGTAGGCCAATAGTATCCTGCCCTGATAATTTTGTGAGCCATGGTATCACTTGAGAAGTGTCCACCTGCAGGTCCTGCATGAAATTGAAATAGGAAATCATCAGTCTGATATTTTTCCAGGCATCTGAGAAACACTGCATCATAATTATTTCTAAATAAAACATCATTTAGAAGTTGATAAGGGGCTGATTTCAGCCTTAATGCTCTACGTTTTTTGGGATCTAGGGTTTCAGGAGCAAACCCATTATGAAGAAATAATTTGATATGATCATACCATTCAGATGCCGCAGTTTCAAATGCATTAACAAAACCTGTAGGAGTAGCTTCTTCCTGTCCCCAATCAGCTTGCTGATTTTCAGGGTCGTTCGATTGGGCAGTGAGCTGACAAAAACCTTGTCCTCTGACGATCTTCGCAGGCTTAATCTCCAGATCATATTCTTGAAGGGCGGTCATCCAGTGAGATCTCTTTTCTCCCAACTCCTTTTGGACGAGGACATTGCGAATTTCCGCATAAGGGACTATCACCTTAGTCCTGGACTTCAAAAGATAAGGCCTACAATGTTTTACTCATTTGTATACTGTGTAGGCCTTCTTGTCAACCTGGGAGTAATTGAGTTCAGCCCCTTTGAATGTCGAACTCAAGAAGTATTTATAAGTAGTCGCTCTTTCCTCATTATTTTAAGTGTTTGTTGTGTGATTAATGTTCAACTGTTTCCCATTCTTATGTTTTAAGATATGCATTTTCCCTATGTATCTTATTCTTTGAGTTATATTGACTTTTTGATTCCATCATTCTTCCCGGTGTACTCATTTGAAGAACAATTTCTGAGTTTAAAGTTCGATTTTCATTTTATGTAGTTTAGTTTAGTCGTTTTGGATTTCATTAGATTAATTTAATCTTGCTACAATTTCAATTTCATTTAATTTAGTGAATGCTCTCTTTTTGCATTTTAAATTCCACCCTTAAGTTTAGTATTTCAATGCAAGTTTGATAGTTTTAGTCACTCTAGGAATGAGCCGTTGAAGATTGAGATCTCATTTTCTATGTAAGTACGGTTGCATGAACATTTAAAAGTAATGAAAGCTTGTAAGTTAGATTGTGAAAGCATTAAGAGATCTTACGATTGATAGCAAAGAACATTTAAAAGTAATGAAAGCTTGTAACTTAGATTGTGAAAGAATTAAGAGATATTGCGATTGATAAGCAAAAGTCTTGTGGTGCTATTTTAATTTGTCATTTGGTGTCATTTACTTTGAGCTTGATACTTTCATTTATTACATTCCGAGTGCTTTGTAGTTATTATATTAATCTAGAATAGAAGTTTTAATCTTGCATTTATTGTGGTTGTACCTCTAAGTTTGTGAAATCTTGGTCGATAATTTAAGGTTGAATATGTAACACATAATTGACCCTGGCACTTATGATCTCTCGTTTATCCTTTCATGAATATTCCAACAAGTTTGCATCTAGTAATAAATGTGTCCTTGTTTTGGTTGGTACCCAAACACAAGGGAAGAAACATTAACAATGACAAAGTGTTAAGGTGGTTATATGGGATTTTTTATTTCACCTAGAATTTTGCTTCATATCATGCTTAGAGTAGGATGAATTATATCCTTAGAAAGAGCATCTACTTCCCTCATTTACTTTCATCCATTTTATGTTATGTACTTAGGAATGATAATTTCATAAAGTTAGTTTCATTTCTTAATGTAGTTGGTATCTCATTTGGATGGATCTTACATGAACATGTGCTATTAAAGGTTTGCTTGTTAAGGTTGAAATGTTTTTACAGGTCACAAATTGGAGATTCCGGTTCTTGTCCGCTTTCCAAAGATTAAGCTCACATCCCAAAGTAGGAGCCAGTTGTTACAACCGAGTATGTACAATGTGCTCACTTGATAAAAGACATCATTATCTAACTAGGGACTTTCCAATACCCCATCAAATCAAGGGATCTTCTACTCAATTGTTGCACTTTGCACCTCTTTTATCATGGTCGAAGAGAGGTTGTTTATAAAATTTGACATCCTTTACGTGTGTAAAAGGACTAGCCCAAATGAGTCACTCAAGTTATGACACCTTTGGAATGTTTTTTTACCTAGTTGTACTTAGATCTTAGTGATCAAAGTTCAACATGGTTTTTTCACTCACACCTCCAAATCCAACATGTGTTATAACATAGGTGAATTAGGTTGGTGTTTAAGTGTTCTTATGGCCCTATGTGAAATGTAAGGTCACCATGGTCCTAGAGTCACTCATTGCATGTTTGGTCCTATTGAAGCCCCAATTGTGTATGTGGCTGATTAAGATGTTCAAGGCTAACAACAAATAGAGAAAACCCAGCCAAAGGCTTCAAACAATCCCATGCAGGTATTGTTCTATCCTCAAGATTTTTGGGATAGTAATCCCCCACGGAAACTTGTGTAACCTCCGTTGGCTTATGGGTGGATTTGATCCAGAATGGATCCGTTTTCCAAAAAGGAAAACAAAGAGTTGAGACAAAAGAAAAATGAAACTTAAACCTAGCTAGGAAAAAGAGACTAATCTAAATCTGAACTGCTTCAAATGGAGTTGAATAATTGATAGGTGGTCTTGAGCCGTGTAAAGAACAGACAATTCATCCTACCCTTTTGGGGGTTTGTCCAACCTTTTGATAGTTATGTCATCCTCGACCTGAGAAAGGATCATTTCTTCATATTTCACATTAAGCATGTAATAGTTTAATTACTTAAAAATTCTTTAACACGTTTTACATTTGTTACGTTTTCCAAACCTCTTTGAGTTTCTTTTCCGTTCTTGTTTGGGCTTATAGTAATTTCTGAGGTTACTCTCTCTTTTAACCACTAGTTAAATTTTTTTCCCCTCAGTGACATCAAACAACGTCCTGTCTTCCAGATGTCCAAATTTTGCCTAGGTCTTTTTGCCACACCATATGCCTAACACCAATGTGCTCACGCGGCAATCGCTTACCTAACACCATTGTGCTCCTGCAGCATATATGCCTAACACCAATGTGCTCACGCGGCAATCACTTTCCTAACACCATGGTGCTCCCGCAACATTCGAATTTTTCCTTGTTCATATCTAGTATAAAGTTTTAACTTTGACTATTCGTAACGCACATTCCTTGGTGTTTATGAATTGGCTACATGGTCAATCAAAGCCTTCATTGATACCCCAAAATTTCAATAATCAATTATCATAATTTCATAATTTGTAGCAATTTTAATCGTCATTCATTAGTTATATAACTTGGTAAATCGTCTAGAAACATTCACTCCTTACTCGCTTCTGATCAATTGAGCATAACTTACATACGTAGGCGGTTTTATATACCATAATGTACATCGATTGTAGCAATGGTCATAATCTTGGTGAAGCCTACAATGCCAGTATGTAAATAACATCATCCACAGTTAGTCCTTGGTTATAAACTCGAGATTCGACAACTATAATAAGTAAAACATCATCCATACTTAACCTCATTATTTACGGCAGCAAATGTTTTCTAACAGTCAACTCTGACTGATAGTGTTCCTGGCATATCCAGCCATGTTAGTACATAACATTATACAACATTCATCAACTTACTTATCAATATCTTTAGATAATCAAATCCATATAATCTCTTAAAATGCCAATCTCAATATGACCCAAGCAACAACAATGCTATCAAATTCTCAATGGATTTAATCACAAGATTACCAACAAGATCCTTCATTCTAGCACTAGAATCAATTCTAGGGTTCTTACTAGAATCTACAAATAGACATATGATATCAATAATCATCCATTCCAACAATAGTCTATTTGGTTACTATATCAATACCCAAAATGAAAATGCCATCCATGAGCTAGTCAAAACATAAGATAGTTCAAAATCAAAACTCTAATCCAAGCATAAGGAACTAATTCTAGAACCTTCACCAATAAAAGCATGATTCTAAGAATTCATTTACTTAGCAATTATGAAGTTGGTACTTGTAACTATACAAAGACTTTTCAGTATGTATAACATCATTCACCAATATCCAAAATAGCCCTAGCGAGATCAACAAGAATCAAGAA
>LPNX010521909.1:0-12621 GCA_001517045.1 Pseudotsuga menziesii | reverse complement strand
GAATCGATTTAATTTGGAAGCCAAATAAGGATTTCAATCTAAATATTCAACCAAAAGGTCAATGTATTACATATATCAGCAGCAATCCAATATAATCAATGTTTACCTTCAATGTTATCAACCAAATTTCAATAGGCAATGAACTCAGATCTCAAGAAAATGATACCAATGTTAAGTGCAAAGTTGTTGGAGGACTGATGGCATTCACTTTCAAGATTTATATACTCTACATGATTTAGATAACAAAAGCAATTCTTCAACAGTGTTAATGGCCAAAGAGATTGCATAGGAAACAAGCCTTTCAAGGTAAGATAAGCCTAGTTTCAGATGTATGACGTGGTTGTCATCAAACCACCCAAAAATGTTACGATGAGTAGATCAAGTATCCAATGATTATGTCAGTAAACTAGGCTATGATACTTGCATCTGGTTGTTCATCAATTATTTAACTAGAATATTAGCCTTGTTGAATAATTGCAAATATAGGACACCAAAGAATATGACTCATTAGAGTATACATAAATGATTTAAACAGTGACTTCCAAATAAAGGAATACCAGCCAAGATTTGTGTTTGTCCAAACTTTTGATAGTTACGTCGTCCTCGACCTGAGGAAGGATCCTTTCTTCATATTTCAAATTAAGCATGTAATAGTTTAATTACTTAAAAATTCGTTAACATGTTTTACATTTGTTACGTTTTCCAAACCTCTTTGAGTTTCTTTTCCATTATTGTGTGGACTTACAGCAATTTATGAGGTCACTCTCTCTTTTAACTACTAGTTAAAAAAATTTCCCCTCAGTGACATCAAACAGCGTCCCATCTTCCAGATGTCCAAAGTTTGCCTAGGTCTTTTTGCCACACCATATGCCTAACACCAATGTGCTCATGCGGAAATCGCTTTCCTAACACCATTGTGATCCTGTAGCATATATGCCTAACACCAATGTGCTCACATGGCAATCACTTGCCTAACACCATGGTGCTCCCGCAGCATTAAAATTTTTCCTTGTTCGTATCTAGTATAAATTTTTAATTTTGACTATTCGTAACGCACATTCCTTGGTGCTTATGAATTGGCTACATTGTCAATCAAAGCCTTCATTGATACCCCAAAATTTCAATAATCAATTATCAGAATTTCATAATTTGCGGAAATTTTAATTTTCATTCATGAGTTATATAACCTGGTAAATCGTCTAGAAACATTTACACCTTACTCACTTCTGAGAAATTGAGCGTAACTTAGCTACGCAAGCGGTTTTATATCCCACAATGTACATCGATTGTAGCAATGGTCATAATCTTGGTGAAGCCTGGAATGTCAATATGTAAATAACATCATTCACAATTAGTCCTTGGTTATAAACTCGAGATTTGACAGCTATAATAAGTAAAACATCACCCATACTTAACCTCATTATTTACGGTAGCAAATATTTTCTAACAGTCAAATCCGACTGATAGTGTTCCTTGGCATATTCTGCCATGTTAGTACATAACATTATACAGCATTCATCAACTCACTTATCAATATCTTTAGATAATCAAATCCATATAAGCTCTTAAAATGCCAATGTGAATATGACCCAAGCAACAACAATGCTATCAAATTCTCAATGGCTTTAATCACAAGATTATCAACAAGATCCTTCATTCTAGCACTAGAATCAATTCTAGGGTTCTTACTAGAATCTACAAATAGACATGTGATATCAATAAGCATTCATTGCAACAATAGTCTATTTGGCTACTAGATCAATACCCAAAATGAAAATACCATCCATGAGCTAGTCAAAACACAAGATAGTTCAAAATCAAAACTCTAATCCAAGCACAAGGAACCAATTCTAGAACCTTCACCAATGAGACCATGATTCTAAGAATTCATTTACTTAGCAATTATGAAGTTGGTACTTGTAACTATACAAATACTTTTCAGTATGTATAACATGATTCACCAATATCCAAAATAGCCCTAGCGAGATCAACAAGGATCAAGAAATAACTCGCCAATCCATATCTTTAAAGATTTCAATGCTCAATCCAGTACTATCATGAACATAAAGAGATAGTGTTTACCGTGTGTTTATATATGTCATTTTAGTGAACAACCAATTGGTTTCAAACACAAAACTTCAATACCTCTATTAATGGATTTATAACCACAAACATTATTATCAACTTTCAATCCTTCATTTTACTACCATGTCAAGAAATGTGTCAAACCTTCTTTAAGCATTAAATCAGATCCTTAGTATTCAAATCGCAAGAGAGGAGAATAACTATCAAGGGAAAATTCACCAATAACCACGTTTCAATTAGCATAATTTCAGCAATCAACTACAAAAACAAATTCAGAATTGATGCCCATGTAATCGATTTAATTTGGAAGCCAAATAAGGATTTCAATCTAAATATTCAACCAAAAGGTCAATGTATTACATATATCAGCAGCAATCCAATATAATCAACGTTTACCATCGATGTTATCAACCAAATTTCAATAGGCAATGAACTCAGATCTCAAGCAAATGATACCAATGTTAAGTGCAAAGTTGTTGGAGGACTGATGGCATTCACTTTCAAGATTTATATATTCGATGATTTAGATAACAAAAGCAATTATTCAATAGTGTTAATTCCCAAAGAGATTACACATGTAACAAGCCTTTCAAGTTAAGATAAGCCTATTTTCAGATGTATGACGTGGTTGTCATCAAACCACCCAAAAATGTTACGATGAGTAGATCAAGTAACCAATGATTATGTCAGTAAACTAGGCTATGATACTTGCATCTGGTTGTTCATCAATTATTTAACTAGAATATTAGGCTTGTTGAATAATTGCAAATATAGGACAGCAAAGAATATGACTCATTAGAGTATACATAAATGCTTTAAACAATGACTTCCAAATACAGGAATACCAGCCAAGATTTGTGTTGAAAATGCAAGTTTTATTTCAGGATTAAAGGTGTGGGAAGCTGTTTCAAACATATGAATTAAATCATAAATTTGTATTCTAATGCATTACCAAAAGTTGTGGAGTACTTTGCATAAGAGAAATGGGATGGCTTGAAATATAACCAAGGTATTGTTGTATTGATATCCATCCAAGTGTCAATTGTATTCCTTTGGTTATTCCCACAAGACTGTGGGTAAGAAAGAAAATGAAATACAGACCTGGATTGCCGAACCGGGTGGACTTGTTGATCTTTGTTATCACAAGGCAAAACTCAATCATTAGTTCTGAAATGAAATATGTAGGAGTGTTTTGAGCCCAAATTGGCCCAAGTGTTTCAACTCTCGCTCTCATACCATATGTAATATACCTCTTATACCTTGATGCCATTATGTGTGAAAAGGGGTAAAGTTTTTTTTTCCTTTTTTTCTCTATATTACTACAACATGAATCAAACATGTTAGTGTCAAAACCTTACATGGAATTTCATAAAATGTGTCCAATCAAATTCAATAATGTCAAAACCACGTGCATTGTAAAACAATCATATGAGCATTTTCTCTAATGTAAATCCCCTAAAATACAAGCGTGTCATCAACATAGTGCCCTACAATTACTTACTATGCATACCATAAAACATTAAGATAACAATAACATTTTTTATTATCTTTTACAGCACCATCGTCCATTTGCAGAACATGATCATATGTACATAAATAACATGAAGAAAATAAAACACTTAGACACAACACAAGGAGACGCCAATATTCCAGCGAAGATAACAACATGATGATAAACAACATGAGGTGCAACATGAAAGAGACACCGGAGTACATGGTTCACCCCAAACTCGGGGTTACGTCCACCAAATGGTTGCATCATGTGACATTTATTTTCATAAATGGTTGCAATATACACAAAATGGTTACCGTGCCTTCTTTTCCTTTTCTCATGCACTCCGTCTCTGGGAGTAATCCCAAGTTCTTTACTAACACATAAGATATCCTATGCTCATATTTTCTGGGAGTAATCAGACAAGCAAGCAGTAAGCTGTGCAAACCAGATACAGAGTAAGCACTCACTGATAGTTTAAATAAAATAAGATTCCAAAGAGATATCTATAGTAGATATAGTACTAAAGAATAAACACGCACAAATCACGAGCCTTGCAGAATAGAATATTACTTTAGAACAAGTTAATATGCATTAGAAACTACCACAATGACTCCAACTATTTGATTGCTCAGTAAAGAGTCTAACTAATGAAATATAAGACCACAGCTCAAATCCATAGCATATATTTATATTACCTAGTAGACCACCGAGAAATCACCTTAAAGCAATGCACGTTTGGCCTGATGTCGATGCTGGTTTTCTCAATGAAAGAGAAGAGAAGTGACAAGAACTTCTTGACACAGACGAAGTCACAATGGGAGTGGAAACCCAATTGCAGTGAATGGAAACAGATTTAAATGTTTTCAGCACCATTTCCACCCTCCTGAATGCAGATATGGATGCGTTGGCCACAATCAAATAAAAATAAAGCTGTAGATGGACTCAGTTTTAACCAGTTATGTAACCAACAGAACCAAAGGGAAGGATGTGGAATGAAACATAAAACCCACAGAACACAGTCACCTGTTCAGAGTATCTAAAACTTGAACTTCAATGCAAGGATAATCTCTTGAAGCCTAAACCCTTCACCGAATAAACTGAGAAATCCAAAAATCTATGTGTCACCTGAAACTCTGTTTGAATATCAGTAAAACATGCGAGTTTAGCAGAGACAGGTTTTCTACACCTCCCAACGACAGTCACTTCCGGAAATTATTAAACCACCCAACGAGGGCCATAGAAGATATCAACATCAATTTGCAAGAATCAAATAATACAGGGCTCTAAGGTTCATTGATTGAAGTCAATGCCTGGAGATTGGAATTGCACCTTCAAGTATAGAATGAATCACATACGGCTTAAGCGTATGGCCTCAAAGCACAGTGATAACTTCATCTATGAGAAAACTATAACCCAATGCAAAACAGACTTAATAAACATTAAGAAAATTACTGAGCAGAAGGAAAGGATGCTCCTTTGATAAGGTTTTCCTATCGTGGCTACTGACTTATACATTTACTATTTGAGAAGACTCTGTGATACTTTAGAAGACAAGTCTATAATAAATTCATTGAGGGCAGTAATATGCACATTTACGATATGCTAAGGGGACAAATTTTGTTCTATATCAATCATAGCAAAAGCAATAAACCAACCAGCAAAGACATCAACAATATACTAGTGAAACAAAATAGCAATACTAGTCAAGAAAAACATACAGCTGATAAAATATAACACTTTCACTTGACTCTAGTCCCTCATCATCTCTTAACATCCACGGCTTCTATATCTCGCAGAGATCATTCTTCCCTTTTTCAAAAACTTAGACAACCTTTTTCCAAAAAATGCAGTGATCTTTTCTCCTCCCTAAGAAGGTAACACAGAGAGCCATTGTTCCATCCCCCTCGAGCTACCTTCCCCCCTTTTCCTTGTCAATGCTAACCCTAAATAATAAAATCCCCCTGGTAGTTCATCAACGCCTTCCTCAATCGATGGCTGTGAATCCAACAATTTTAATGACTGCTGAACGTTAGTAGTCATACAATAAATCCATGGATTTCAGCAACGCCTCCATAATAAATGGTTGTGAATACGGGTAATTTTTCATAACGACTGAAAGTCAGTCATCAAGAAACGAGTTAATAGAATTCAACAATGCCCCATAATTAATTGGTATAAATTGAGGTAATGCAATAATGCCTCCTTAATAATCAATACAAGTCAGGCATTAATAACGCCTCCACAATTAAATGCTATAACCTAGGGTAAAAGGATTAGTATTGGTATTCTTCTCCACCATAAATATAATTTTTTTCTTTTATATTATATTTATATATGAAATTCCTTTTACTATCGTTTTGGTGTTCTTCATATAAATATAATATATATATCTCAATTATATGTCTCAACTATATATATATATTATTATACCAGCAGCTCCTGTCACTATAGGTGATCTGCTATTACATATAATATACATATGTAAAACAATAGTTCTCCTCCATAATGTTCTTTATATATTTTACACAAGCAATTCCTTTCACTGTAGGTGGTGTGATATTATATATAATACACATATGTATGAAATAATTGTTCACCATTATATATAATGCTCTTTATATATAATCCTCTTTATATATTTCATACATGCAATTCATTTCACCATAGGTGGTCTGATATTATATAAAATAACTCTATATATAATATATATGTATGAAGTAATTGTCCACCATTATATATAATGTTCTTTATATATTTTATACATCCAGGTGGTCTCATATTATATATAATACCCTTATATATAATATACATATGTATGAAATAATTGTCCACTATTATATATAATGTTATTTATATATATTATACCTGTAGTTTCTTTCACTACAGATGGTCTGCTAATATATATGATACCCTTACATATAATATGCATACATTTTCCTTCCAATACCCTTGGTTAAGGTGAGGTGAAAGTAGGTGCTAGAGTACTTAGGTTCTTGTAATTTTAAGGAGATTATTAACTAAAATCCCTTTGACCATTAGCTCCTTAGGAAGCTCTTCTCCTTGAATTAACCCTTTTGATTTTAACCCCTTAACTCTTTTGTGTCGATGCTAAACCGAGTGCAACTCCTTCTATCTCGACTTGATCATATTAGGGTTAAGTATGAAGTTGTGGTCTCTCAGTCGGGATAAGTTTTGGCGAAACATGTATCCAGGTAGCCGCGGATATTAACTATAAAGAACCAAAATGTAAGTTAGTCCACTTAGGCTTACTTCGACCTAGGATGACAATTAAAACCTTATGTTGTTGAAATAAGACGTTCACTCTTCTTCCCACATACCCATTCACCATTTTACCTTCCCTAGTGGATTCGGTCGTCTGTAGTTTAAGTTGTGTCCCGGTCTCGCATCTCTCAGGTCTATAGCTTAGGAAATCACATCACCTAACATACAAGGTTCTGTTGGTGGGGCCTTGGCCTTGAGCTCCTCACTAGAGAACAAATACATTCATAAATTACAAAATATTCAGTCATTTTAAGAGGGATGCTACATAAGTGTTGAAATTTGACAAGTAAAAAGTCGTTATTTGTCATTTTACAAGTCAAAATACTACCACTTAATAAAATTAACCCTCATTAATAAGTGTGAAATTTTAATTGTGTGTGCACATGTGCATGTACGTGTGTGTGGTCTCATTGTCTCTCCTTGTTAGGTAAACTTGACTTGGTCATCGTTTTTTGGGTCCATGGTATTTGGTGGCCCATTATATTGCTTGTGAAGAATCCTATTTAAAGATTTATAAGATAAACCTTCTTTGTCATTATGTGTGTGTTTGGTTTAATCATTATGCTTATCAATTAAAATCAATTATTATTATGACGTGTAAAATTAAGATTTAAACGTCAAATGAAAGTTAATGTTAAAATTAAAATCTTAACGTGCAAGGTAGGATGTCAAATTTCAACCTTGGTCTTAGTGGATATTAATAATCATCATAGGTATGCTTTTCTAGTTTGGTTTATTTTACTTCTACAAAAGTAGTTGACTTATATAATATTAAATAAAAAGATATTTTGAATATCCATGCACTTCTAGTTAGGGTTAAAATGACTTGATCCTTAAGGATGTTGTTGTATTTTATATATAAAGTAATTGTGTCCAAGTAATGGAAACCAATCATAGGTTAACTCTTCTTTAATCATCATGGGTATGATTTTCTAGTTTGGTTGATTTTGTAGTACTTCTACAAAAGTAGTTAACTTATATAATATTAAATAGAAACATATTTTGAATATCCATGCACTTCTAGTTAGGGTTAAAATTACTTGATCCTTAAGGATGTTGTTGTATTTTTATATATAAAGTAATTGTGTTGAAGTAAGGAAACCAATCATAGGTTAACTCTTCTTCATTCTATTGAGTTATTGTGCTAGTTATCTAGTTGGTCGTTTATTGGTTGTTAGATTCATATTGATGGATTACCGTTTAGAGTTTTCTCTTATAATTGAATTTCAACATGTGGGTCTCTGAGAGACTTGTCTCATAGGTTACATCTTAGTATCAGAGTAGATTCATGGAACATGTTCTTCTTAGCTAAGATCTTTTTACCCTTTCACTGTAACATAGCCGAACTCCTCAAGTAACTTTTAGGGAGACGAGGTAAAAAAAAATCAACTTCATAAACTAGCCAAAACGTTAGCCTCAAAGCACACTTAACCTTGTAATCAAAGTAAAATCATTCCGAGTTTATTCGCACATATAAGAAAAACATGTAAGTTAGTTCATAGCTTAAGTCTTAACTTCTTCCGCAATAAATTTATGTGAAGTAACTGCACGTGAATGAGACCATAGTTTACTCTATATAAATTAAGAGTCTTTTAAGTGAGCATACTTTATTCAAAGATTCCTTTAGATACTTGAGAGTACAAATTCAACATTCCCTTGCAAATGATGTACATAATACTACACTGTAATAACAACTTATTTCATCATGTTGGCTCAACAAGTATAACATCTAGTAACTTTATTTAACCATTCATTAAACATCAGTATTAATAGTCTAGTTGGTAATCAATATTTTTCCCTTCAAGTGCTTATCTATTTCTTACACCATTTGGAGGTGTTTTAATGTATCAAACTGGTAAAACTCATTATACCATTTTCGGTGGTTTGTATAGCATGGAGCTGCTTTAACTCTAATGCATGAAACTACCATCATCTTTCACATATTGCCATTTCAATTAACTATAAAATAAAATAAAGACAATTGTTGAATTAGAGTCCTATGTCATACTAGAATTACCATCAATGCATCATTTAACTACATGAGTACTTTTTTGCAACTTACTACAGTTCACCTCTTTGATAACCATTGTGCATATCTTTTGCCTTATTTAACTTTAGCAGCATGAACCACACAAATAAATATAATTCTTTATATATTTACGTCATAGGTTTTTTTCACTATGAAGTTTGCTTTGTAAACACTCTTCATTTCATCGTCCTTATAGCCAATCAAAATTCACCACGTGTTTTTCTTGTCTGTCCATTTATTACACGCCACATGTTTGCTATGTCTTTGAAGTTTCCATGGAAAGTGACACCATATAAACTGCAACAACAGCTACATCAATGGTGAACAATGTGTGCATTACGCCTCCTCCATTGTTGTGACTCATAGACGATGATTGTGCAGTTTCAGAGGAGACTACCTAGACGATGATTGTGTAGTTTCAGAAGCGGCTACCCGGAAGAAAAGAGTGCCATCACCATCACTGGTAATATATTTGTGGAAACATAATAATAGAGAAATATGGAAAGTTTTATGGTATGCAACCTTTCCATCAAAACCCTCATAAAAACTATGCTAAGCGATCCAATCTGCATCTGGATTCATACCATCTCGTATATAGACTTAGAGAAACCATCTAATCATCAACTCCTTCGAGGTATTCCAGGTTTTTGTCATTTCTCTTTCATAACTCACACACCTAAGACAATTATATTTTTCCCTTTTCTATTTCACATACCATGTCTATCAAGATAATATGGAAACGAATCACAAAGAATGATGCTACATTGTCATTGGCTATGTCTCTTTTCCATCCTCCTCCATTCAGTGGAAAACCCCGAATAAAATCCGCCTATTTTTGCACCGAAATGGCCATCCCTTATCTAACTCCGCAAGACAGGAGTATTTCCAGAGAATTTCTAATCAATAAATGTGTTTTAATAGAGTAAGAAATCACAAAAGGGTTTAGACATTGCAATTACTTGCTTCGTACGAAATCAACCCAAAATATGGAAGAAGTTCTGGAGTTGTTAAATGGTTGTGGTTTGACAAGTCCTGTGCAGATTCGCAGGGTGGTCCTCTGTAACCCTAAATTTCTCTTTTGTAACTTCGAAAGAAATTTGATATCTAAATTTCAGACTTTCATGAATGAAAAGGATATCACCAAATTTGTACAAAATGGTGCAAGGGCTTTCGATGCCAATTAGGAGAGGATAAAATATAGAATTTTTTATTTGCAATTATTAGGCATGGAGGGCGAAGCATTCTCAAAATTACTGCAAGGTAGCCTGCCATTGTCATTAGTTTTGAGGAAAGAGTTAAGGAATCATTTAAACATGTCGAGGATATCGGGTTAAAGAAGGAATCAAAGATGTTTTCTACTGGCGTGCGTGCAATTTTGACAACAGGGAAAGAAAACTTAGGTCAAAAACAACAATTTTGGAGAAGTTTAGGCTTCTATGAAAAACAGGCTTTAGAATTATTGAGAAAAAGGACATCGATAATTGGACTTACAGAAGAAAAAATAAAGCTTAAAGTGGATTTTCTCATTAAGACTATCATGGATTCCACTAATCGATCTTATTAGGTATCTAGGATTGTTTAGATTGAGCTTGGAGACAATGATGGTTCCTTAGTATAGAGTACTCAAGGCAATGGAATCTATGCAAGTGCAAGTGTATAAAAGAAGGTTTTCTTTTCCAAATATTTTTCGGCTAACAGAAAAAAGTTTCTTGGAAAAATATATTGAATCATCCTCATTTCTGCAGGCTATTTACAACAGAGATAAAGATGGAAATTTCATCATGAAATGAGTCATGAAAGTTGTGCGATATCATCGGCATTTTCAATATGACTTTTTCTTTACACTATTTTTCCTTCTAGTGTTGTTTTCTTTGGCCAGGGGATCCCAGCAAGGGAGGTTTGCATTGAGTGATATGCATGCATGTTCTAGTTTTTAAAGGCTCTATGGCTGTCTCGGCACAAGAAGAGTCCAAAATAGGTTCTTCCAACATCAAATTCATGCAACTTCCAAAATAGGGAACCATTTTTCGGCATTGTTTCATTCAAGTCAAGGTATCACATGTGTTTCGTTGCTACTCTACTCCTTGTCGTTTATTGTCTTTGAATGTGTAATTAGATTTCTTGCACCAACACAAGAAAGGTAAATAACAAATTGATTTGTTGTTAGCACAACATCTTCTTTTCTATATCCTTGTAGCATTTATACAAGCAACTTGCTATTTTAGTTAACATAGTTAGTGATTCCTTTGACTTGACATGCTTGCCTTTTCACAAAGACCTATTTTTGCAGTAACAAACCAAGTTATCAACTCATTTCAATGAATAATATCTTGAACAAAGTTATCAACTCATTTCAATTAAGAATATCATGAACATGATTTATTCATGGTTTTAGATGAGTAATCTTGTTCTCATTTACCATGCCTACTTCACTTGTTTGAAGTGTAGATGATTCTCCTTATTGATATATGCCTTTTAATAGAAGACAATGTTCTTATTTCATACTACTTCTTGTTAGGTTCTTTTTCATTCCATCCTACTATATTACTTAACAGAATTAGGGTTGCCTTAGAAGACATACTTGCAACAAAGACACAATCATTGTAAAAACAAACTAAGTTAGGGCTACTCATTTCAATGAACAATATCCGAGAATAAGGTTTTCTCTGAGAACCCATTGGCCAATAGCTTTGGGATATCGCTAGTGTCTCCATGGGAAATCCTAGAATGAGCATACCGTCTATTGGGTTATGTGGAGGACAGACTAAAGCAAAACCCTGATCGAACACCATGAAATCATTTAGGAGAGAGTTATATACAACAACCACCTTGGGATTGAAGCCATTCATGACCATGTGAGACATGTTGGGATCTTCTATGGAAAATGAGTATTGCATGAATCTGTCCTTCATATATTCCATTATGTTTATTACTTGAGAGGTCCTTGAATTTTACATCAAATCAAGTAAGCAAGAAACAATTCAAAGCTAACTCTTTGCTTGACATTTGCTCGTGTTTCCAATGTTGTGGTTGCTTAACATTTTCTCTTGTTGCCATTGCTTTGAGCATCATTGTGCATCATTCTGAACGTCGTCATCTCACAAAACTATAATGATGAAAACTGGTAAATCCTATTTATTAGTGTGCATGTCAATCACAGTTTTAATACATGGAGGAACTAATAATAGAAATCAATAGTAGCCTAGAAACTAAACATGTACAACCAAAAGACAATCCCAAATATTTGTCTAGAAACTACACACCTGTACTGGTATAGCCATATGTCAGTTGTGGAGATTGACTTTTGTACATAGTTTTGACATGTAGTTCGTTCCATTCTCAACTTTAAACTATTTATATTAAATTTAAAATGTATTGTCAAAGGTAATTCAATCTGTAGATAGGTCTAGGGATCAATACCCTCCACGTCAATCCGAATGGAAGGATATATACTAGGGTGGTGCCACTCGAAATCCTGTCATTTAGCATGCTTGATATCTCATCCCTTGTACTTATCCTAGTGACACCTCTCTGCACTGACCCTTTTGATTGCCCCTCCAATTCGAATTTGTGTGACAAATATTCGATTTCACAGGAGGAGAGGGCCATTGGCATGTACATGTTTTGTTTAAGCCATGGCGCAGCCTATATTGACAATTCTGAGGTCGTTTTGAAGATGCTTCATTTGACAATGCACAGCCATGAAAAACCTTTGGATATTATTGCAAAA
>LPNX010521908.1:142223-158912 GCA_001517045.1 Pseudotsuga menziesii | reverse complement strand
TCCCTCTCCCCCCTCTTTCTCTCTCCCTCTCTCCTCCCCTCCTCTCTCTCTCTCTCTCTCTCCCTCCCTCCTTCCCTTTCCCTCTCTCTACATCTCCCTTTGCCCTCCTCTCTCTCCCTAACCTAGCGTGTCATATACTACCTAACCCTACCCTGCCTTAAACTACCTAGTATAATCTACCTTCATTTACCCTAACATAGACTAACCTACCTTGCCTTAGCTTGTCTACCCTAGCCTACCACTACCCTAACCTTAAACCTAATCCCTAAGCCTCAATATCAAGTCTAATTTAAGCTAATATTAACCTTGAATCCTAAGCCTAATCCTATTCCTAAGCCCAAATTCTAAAGCAAAGTCTCGCATTACATTTCCTTCTATAAAGTCAGAATAACTTAGGTAACAACAAAAAGTTTTAGGAACATAGTAAACATATATATGAGACCTACTTTATAATTGAGGAAAGAATCACATATCATATCATTTAAAGTACAAATTTAACAAAAACATATATAATTTTATTAAAAAAACACATAGTTATACCAAATAATAGAGAAAATCACACATACATACACCATAGAACTAAATTGCATATAACACATAATAAGTGAAGAGAAAGTGTATTTTAGTATAAGCAAGCTCAACAAAAATTAAAATTACATAAGGTACATAAATTGAAAATTCTAACAAAATACTGAAATTTTGCAAGTCTCATAGCATAAAAATTTAATAGACATTACCATAATCTCTCCTATATATTACAATTATAATGATATTACTATTTATATAACTAATTGAAAAAGAAAAAAACAATTAAATTTTTCTTTAATATACATTTTATAATAATGTTAATATTTATATAACTAAAAAATAAATTGGAAAAAATACTAATATTAACTTTTTCTTCCATCCATGAAAAGAATTGAAACTTGCAAATATATCAATAATAACATTTATGTTAATTTAAACCAGTCTAAACTGTAATTTTCTTAATATTTATATCTCTGTTTTCCTAATAAGTCTTATCAAATATAATATAGAAAATTATAACAATTAAATTTTTTCTTTAATATACATTTATATCTCTGTTTGCCTCTCAAGTCATGGAACAAAACAAAACGCAACAGAAAGACCCCACCGAAACGCAACGATGCTCACCCTTCCTTCGGGCAAGGCCTATCTTCTACGCGAGCTGGAAAGGATTTTCATGAAGGACTAGGGTTTGCTGAAATGGAAGGATTAGCGTTCGTTTAAGAGTGCCCAAATTAAAACAAAGAAAACTCACACGGGATTGCTGAAATGAAAAGGAATGTATTGAAATAGCTGTAATCTTGAATTGAAATGGACATGGGATGTATTGAAATGAAAAGGAATGTATTGAAATGGACATGGGATGTATTGAAATTGCTGTAATCTTGAATTGAAATGGCTGTAATGTTGAATTGAAATGGAAGGATTAGGGTTTGTTTAAGAGGGCTGAAATTAACAGAAAGAAACTGGACATGGGATTGCTGAAATTAATAGAAAGCAATGTATCTTGAAAGCCCGCTGTAATGAAGAGAGCGTTGTTTATTTTTTCTAAATGGAGCTTTTAAATAGACAGACATAGATTAAAATAACTGAATTGAACAAAAAAATAGAAACAATGGTTTCTGTAAGAGCAGAGGGCAAATAAAATGTTGATAAAATGTATCTGAACCGAAAGAAAACACAAGCATGGCTTCTATAAGGTTCAAGGGCTAATAAAATGTACCTGGTATTGAGAGAGCAGTAATTGTTGAGCAGCTTAGTCGCCTTTTTTTTTAATTCTTTGCTCCAGCAGTGGATGATCCAAATATTGCATCCTTTTCTATCAATACACACAGGACACGAGCCACTTTAAAGCAAAGACAAAGACATAGGCTCAGTCACAGATGCAAGCGACATACAAACACCACACAAACACACAGTCACACATAGAAATACGGGACCAGACCTGAGATAGGGGAGGCCGAGGCAGTAAATGCAAAATTTAGGTTTGATTATATATATATATATACACTTCCTTTCAACGGATACGTTGGCCTAGCCTCTCTCTCTTGAAGAGCCCTTTCACAAATAAGAAAGACAAATCTCCTCTTTCTTTTACAACTGAAGGAAAATATCAATATTGGTTCACCGCATTTCATGAAAAAAGCTGATAAAACCAAAAAAGCTCACATGCTTTTTGGCCATGCTTTTTTGTTTTTTAATTTCTTTCTATTCCTGCTTTACCATAAATTTGTGAATTTTTCAGAATCTCTTCCTAATTTGTACAATCTTGGACAATAACTTTGGCAAAGTCTTGTGCGAATATCCATTTTAGGGGCTGTCTGGATGGAGGTTTATTTGATAGCCAGAATTAAGTTGTTGAAGTGTAACTGTAATTCGTAGCTTCCAGCTGCATTCGTGAGAGATGAAGAGTTGTCTAGCATCCAAATTTGGGGTTTGCTTGAACAAGTTAATATTTGCATGAACTTGGAAAGACCAATGCATGGTATTTTCTGGACTGCTTATGGATTACTTCTCTCTAATTCTTTGCTGGAACAGTGTTGTTTGGGATGGTGATCAGGCTTGTTTATGTGGTGAGCAGTGTTGTTTTGGGAAATCTTGGTAGTAGACATTGCTGCAAATCTTATAACAATATGTGCAGCTTTCACAATGGGTAATGGTGATATGAGTGATTTATATATATCCTGCTCAGCATGACATAACAATAGACAATAACCCAGGCCACTTATTCTTATATAAAAGGATTGATGTATCATACATGGTTGTTAATGTTGTCATTATGTGAGTTATATGTAAAAATTTGATTAAATTGCTTTGTACATCAACTAAAACATGGGTAAGCACTATTAACTTAATTGAAATTATCATAATTTCATTTTCTATGAATTTGAAGAGTGGTAGTAATCTTTAGTTCGAGATAGAATATGTTTATATGAAATGCAACTCATTTATTTAACCATATTAATCATCATGAAAAGTAAATATAACTTGGATATTAAAACATGAACTAAAAAAATAAAGAGTTTTGTTTTTCTTTTGATGATGATGATGATGATTAATGTCCACTGAGACCAATAAGAAGGATGATACTTGGTTTAATTTAAAATCTTGTTTCTGTGCTCAAAAAGCTTTTCAATAATCTTTCCAATCTCACTATAGTTTTGACAAGTTAGGAGGTTATAAAGGTTTGTATTGTATAAAATACTATGAAACTCAAATCTAATGTGGGTGTAAGCAAGACACTCTAAGAGAAAGTTATTTTCATCCTCAACGCTCATAGACTCACACAGATGGAAAACCATTTCCACCCATGGAGTTTTAGGAATAGACCAATGCCATGTTTCTCTATGGAGTTCATGAGATTTTGTTCTAATATTTGCTATATTAATTTTCTTCCCTGAGCTAGTTACTACCAAGAGGTACTTCTAATCTTCCAAGTTAGGATTAATGACTTCCTTATAGTATCTTAATTTTCTCTTAACCGCTAAATTTTCCTCACACTGGAATTTCTCTTTAAACTCGGACATAGGTTTTGGCTTGAGTTTAAAGCATTTTTAGTTGGTTTTGACTTGAATTTTATTTGAGTTTTAATACCAAATTTTAGTGATAAATATTGCCAATTTTGAATTAGATTTATTATATATAATCTCAATTTCCCTCAACAATGAAAACACAACATTCATGCACCATTATATATGGTTGCTAATTAGTTATTGATATTAATGCAACTGCTATTTTTAATTCTTATGAATTTGTTACTAAAATTACATTATAAATGTCAATTTTGGACTAACTTGACTCCACTTAGTGAAAGAAAGGGAAACTACCAACAATGAAGACACAACATTAATGTGACATTATATCATTTGCCAATAATAAAGTTGGATGGATTATTGATATCACATTGTATTTACTTTAATCTAAGTTATCCATATTATAGTGTTCTAACTCTCTTGAAATGAAATTTAACTATTCTTATACAAAACGACAGGGATTAGCTACTGTGTAGCACTTATTTATAGTTTTGTTCAATAGTTAATGAAAATTATTAATGATAAAAAATTGTTAACTAGATGTTTCTCATTAACATAAGCAAGGGAAAACTTCTCTATTTTTAATTTTTAATGGACATAAAGAAATGTCCAATTAGGCTATAGAAGTTATCATTTATCATACCATAAAAAATAAAATATCTAAGTCACCAAAGTCGTCTAAGACTTGCACATATCTCTACTCATTTTTCACAAATATAAACACTCATGAACATGTCATGTCCCTACATACAACAATTTGTATGTTTTCAATGTAGAAGGTACAATACATTCTTCTCCATTTACATTCTTATTGATGTGCCAACCACCTAGTCAATTCATGTATTTAATGTGATGAAAATGAGATGTGACAAAGGTTAGTGGATCCTTGTCCATTTAATATGGTTTATTTTCATAGACTTTAATGACACCTAGATAAAAAAGTATTTTAGGAATTGAATGGAGACAATAACTAAAATACAAGGTTGTAACATCATTGATTTGTGTCAATATTGTTGATTTTTTGAGCAAAATTAAAGAAGCTTGAACTTTAAAACTTTTATCAAACAATTTCAGCACTTATGAAACTTTATATCAGCAACATAATAAACTTTATATCAACAACCTATGAATATTCATGAATAAATCAACCACATAAAATAATCGACTATAAGAGATAAGATATACCCTCGGAAAACCCTCCAAACACGAAGGATTAAAAACCCATCAATTCTTTGAGTACTATAGATAGATTTGCAGAGAATGGTTTGCAAAACATAAGCAGGTTTCCCAATAAGAATATCACCATAGTAGTAGAGAAGAGAGATCCCATTTAGCCCTGTAAAAACAATTATATGCAACTATACTGAACTTTCCATATGCCTAGAATATTAATAACAAGCAAAAAAACCTAGCATGTAGAAGCTAGTGCATAGGAGGCTCAATAAACACACTGAGAGCACCACATAGTGCATTCACAAGGAGGATCTAAATAGAACTCCCTCTAGGAAAACATTAACACCCTTCATTTCCTCAATTAGATTTCATTGAACATTCATTGTCTTGAATTGAAAGATAACTGACTTGATGTGAATTTTAATTGACTTGAACTAGATGCTAACTTACTTGAACTGAATGTTAACTCACTTGAACTGAATGTTAACTGACTTGTAATCAATATTTAAATCAATCTTTAGCAGATTGCTGATTACTTAGTTAATAGGATAACTTAAGTGTCACCAATGCTTCAATCTTAGTTCCATCCATGCATAATTTATATTATTAACTTTTGTATGGATCTATTTAGTTAACTCATGCATGATGATTGATGAAAATTAAGCTCTTATTTACTTAACTGATTACATTCATTAATAGTGCAACTGATGCTTTGACTGAGGCATTGATTGAGGAATTCATATTTTACTAAATCTTTATAACTTGAGTTGAACACTCAGACATTTGCATGAGAAATTCAAAATCTCTTTCTCTATGCATATCATTATCATTAAATAATTAATGCATTAATGCATGGTCCATATGAATATTATTTATCCATTTTATCATATCATACTTGGAAGAATTATTCCATACATATTGATGATCATATATATTACCATGGCCCATATTATCATATGCTAAAGTAATTCACTCGATTGGTAGCTAAGCCCTAAAGGAGACTTATAACACTCGGTGACCATGACTAGCAACATATCACATAGTATAACCTCATGAATTGATACAACACAATTCCATATCCATTATTGGAGATCCATTCTCATAGGGTACCTTTTATGAGAATCATCGACTTGATCCAACACAAGATTCCAATCTTGATACAATGCAAGATCACAGTACATGCATCCCACCTCAATACATGAGGACATTGATATGACTTGATACAATACAACATCTTGAATTTATACCACACACGTCCCTAACTTGATACAACACAAGTTCTTAGAGAATGACTCATGATGTTGTACAAACAACAAATATAGCCCTCAAACCCTTGTTCATTTTTTTGTTGGCACGTGTTAGGTTATTTCATTGATATTTTGTGATGTAGTTGCATCACATTACAAATGTATTTGTGTCATTTCTATGATGCTCAAAATATTTTAATTTTTTTTTTTTTTTTAATCTCATCATTTTCTGTCTAGATTACTCCCTTATTATGTCATTTATGCTTCACTATAATTTGTCATGCATCGATTACATTATGTTTGTTTCATGTTGCATTGAAGCAACACATATTCATAAATATATAGTATCATGTTAACCAGGGATAATTTTATCGGTGAATTTTATCCCAGTGGGCTATTTTTCCATGTTTTTCTCCCATAAACAATTCGCAATTTTGCATTTTTTGAAGCCCTGTCTCGCCCAATTTTTATGGGGTAAATTTTTTTCACCCTAAAAATTGCCAAATTATTATATAAACTATATAAAATACTTGGAAATTAAAATATTTTTTGAAAAATATCACCACTCATTTTATAGTTGGCGTTTTAATAATTGGTAATATTCGCCAACATTTACACACTTCTAAATAAGTATGGTTCCTTAAAATCATCCCTGATGTTAACATCATGATAGTGTATTCAACTAAAAAAACACCTCATGTTATGAATTTTTTTTCATATTTTCACACAATTTTATGGTATTTGTGGAACCTGATACAAGGAAACATAAATTAAGTATGAAGGGAGATACATAACATAATGTGAAGAATCATAAGGTAAACTTGAAGGGAATGATATAGAAGCAGATGTTGTAAACATATATTTATTAAATATTTATAGCATAGTTTCAATTATCCATTCCACACAAATGGAATGGATATACTACATTAGCCTATGGCTTGTGGACGATGTAGAATACTTTGATGGATTGAAGAAGCATTAATGGCTCATTATGTGGTCATTCATGCTTTGATAGGGTCATGGTACCCTAGGAGAAGGATTTAAAACCCCACAAGAGGTAGCATGATGAATATTGACCCTTAGAGGTCCTCTTGTATGGTTTATGTGGTTGAAGAATTCCATGAAGTCTCCTTCTTGATGAAGAAACCTTGAATAATTCCTTGGACACACACTTGGTGGTTTGATGGTACTTGTACCCTTGAAGGAATGGTGAAGGTAATATGGGTTGATAGGGTCCTTGGTCATACATGTCATTGTGATGGGGACCTTGATGAAGCCCTTCTTGCTTGCTACACCCCTGATTTTGATGATATGGTCATTGATAAGTTGATGAATACTTGGAACCCTTGGAGATGGTCCTTAATATCAAAACTTTCTTGAAGAAGTATTGGTTAAAATGTTGAATCCCTTTGAGACTTGAAGATGTCATTATGTGGAACACCTGATTAACGGTGATGAAGACCTTGATTCCCTTATGTCATTCATTAAAAATATTATGAATCCCATTTCCTACACTTGATGAAGACCTCAATGCCTTGAAGATGGTCGTTGTGTATAAGAGGGTTTTGCATGATGACTCTTGGATGCTGTAGACTTTGAATGTAACGTGATAGGCTTGAAGAGTCCTTTCAACTCTAGCACATGGTTCCCTTAGGTATTAAACCCACACTCACTTGGAAGATTGGTGATGGATCCTAAATACAAGCCCACGTAAAATTCAACACTCCAAAAAGCATAAAAAAAGGTGGATAAGGTCAGATCCATAAATGAATATTTTTACAAAAGAAAAAAGAAAATAAATGATTAGTCAACTCAGCCAATTTTTTTAATGAAAAATAAACGTAGGTCGGCTCCAAAATTGAATGAAAAAACCAGCATAAATACCCTATCACATTTTCACTTTTGTAATGTGTATTTTCGGATGAAAGAGGGATAACTCTGATATTTTTTCATGGACCGAGGTTGCCTCAGTGACGAGGGTTACAACAAATGAAGTTCACATGGGGAAAGGTTTTGGGTTTATATTTTGGGTGTAATTTTTATGATCTTTCTTTCAGTGACAATCCTGAATTTTCAAAATAAGATGGTTAGTGAGCTGGATGACTGAGGCGTAGTGAACCTCGACTGAGGATAAATTCAGATAGTATACACAGTCCCATATTTTTTGGAGGAGACATAGTCCCGAGTTTTTTTTTGGAAGATGTTCTTTTGGTTTTTGTCCTTACTAATTAGAGGAAATTTAAACTCAAAATGGGCCTCCTAAAATGAACTCATAAAATAATAGTGAAAATAATAAAATAATATTTATTAATTTTGGAGGAAGAAAATAAAAAAAAACTACTTTTTTCTTTGTATTTTTGACATATCTCCTTATGTTTTTACTCAAATTTCGATCCGGAGAGCTCGTTGGATGTAGAATTAAATTCCGCATCCAACGAGTACCCACTCGACATACTTTTGACAGACCCCGCTACCCAAAAAACAAGAAATACCTGAAAAAATGGAATGATGACATCATCATTTCATTTTTCAGGTATTTCTTGTTTTTGGGGTAGAGGGGTCTATCAAAAGTATGCCGAGTGGGTATTCGTTGGATGCGGAATTTAATTCCGCATCCAACGAGCTCTCCTGATCAAAATTTGAGTAAAAACACAGGGAGATATGTCAAATNGTAGTTTTTTTATGATACCTATCCCCAAATTTATATTAAAAAAGTGTTTAAGACCTATACGGTATTTCAAATTTAAAGCAATTTCATTGGCTAACACATTTCCTCTAATTTCAAATACAAATACAATATATTTAATAGATATGGAAAGTAATTAGGATAACATGGATATGATATGTTTGAAATATATAAATCAATATTCATACATATATACATAGAACATAAGCTTGGAAATAAAGACAAAAATAGAGTTATAAATAATAATAGTAGATGTGATATGTGAACATTACATGCAAATATCAGTTGATGTCACTCTACTTAGTACTCTATAGATTCTAAAAATCAAACTCATTACAAACTAGAAATAGCTCTAGATATTCCATGCCATTCCTAACGAGAGATACTGAATTCTTATGTATGCATACGATGCCATATCATGGCTCAAGATGTACTTTTTGGAGTATTCCTTGGATTGATGGATGCATTGGAGGATTTTTATATTACTTACAATGATTGATTAGTTGGATCATGATTGACATACTTAAATTAATTGTGTATATAGAGTATGTAGTGAATCAATTTCAGGTTCGTATGTAGTGTATGTAGTAAATCAATTTTGGGGCCACAAATATATGCAAGATGACATGTGTGTCACTAAAATACTCTAAAATACAACATCAAAGAAGTGATAAAGTATAAAATACACAATGCTTGCACAAATACTACACATCAAACTATATTTAATATATAGCTGAAACACTTTTAGTACAATATATACATATGGCATGTAGCTGCCATGATAAAATATACATGATATTCTATTGTTTTAGAATAAAGTAAACATTCTTAGGAATGTACTTCCCATAATTACAACTAGGATCCAAAATCAATATTCCTTTTGTTTGTTCTTGATGTGGGTCGAGCATGCATATTTCTAGGATACATGTTCATCTTTAGATTCTACAAGTCAAAGAACTATTAAAGGGATCAAATATGATCTTGCTTTTAACAAGATTAAATAAAACTTAAAAAGTAATTTACTAATCACTACTTTTTATCAAACAATTATCATGTTCGTACAAGGTTGTTGATTGAATTGTCATTGATGCCAACATGGGACTTGCAGTGGCCCCATAAGAAGTTATTGATGCCACCAAATCCCTCCTATAGTGCACAAATATGGATGATCCTAGTGTCCTCAAATCCAGTTCATTGGAGCACATATAGAGATGGGTTGTTCCTTAAAGCAACTTGTATCCAGTTGACAAGGTTCCTGCACCCACAAGGTTGGATATTGGAGCCACCACCTTGTTGACGATGTTGAACACCCTTATGATGATGCTGAAGAGCTTGATTATGTTGATCAATCCCTTATGGATGATGGAAACGTCCTTGATGGGTTGAAGAAGCACTAATGACCCATCATGTGGTCATTCATGATTTGATAGGGTCGTGGTACCCTAGGAGAAGGTTTGACAATCCCACAAGAGGTTGCATGATGAATCTTGACCCTTGAAGGTCTTCTTGTACGGTTTAGGTGGTTGAAGAAGCCATGAAGTCCCCTAATTGATGAAGAATCCCTTTGAAGAAGTCCTTGGACCCACACTTGGTGGTTTTATGGTCCTTTCACCCTCGAAGGAATGGAAAAGATAATATGGATTGATGGGATCCTTAGCCATACATGTCATGGTGATGGGGTCCTTTATGAAGCCCTTGTGGCTTGCTACACCCTTGGTTTTAATGATATGGTCATTGATGACTTGATGAAGACTTGGAATCCTTGGAGATGGTCCTTAATCCCACAATTTTCTTGAATAATTATTGGTTGACATTTTGAATCCATTTGAACCTTTAACATGCCCTTATGTGGAACCCTTGATGTATGATGATGAAGACCTTTATGCCCTTGTGTCATCTATTGAAAAGGTCATGAAGTCGATTTCTTTCACTTGATGAAGACCTAAATGCCTTGTAGATGGTAATTGTGTATAATATGGTTTGTCATGATGACTCTTGGACATTATAGACTTTTAATGTAATGTGCATTAGAGAAAATTTCAACTCAAAATGGGCCTCCAAAACAAATTAATAAAATAATATTTATTAATTTTGGAGGAAGAAAAAATTTATTTTTGTTTATATTTTGGACATATATGTTGATGTATTTGTAACTTCAGAATGTATTCACTTTTATATCTTATGTATTGTACCCCGATGTTTATTCCGTGAAGTGTCTGTAATGTATTTGAGTCATGTCATGCCACGATGTTCCTATTAAAAGATTCAATAATGTAAACAAGTGATGTAAATTCATTATGGGTAACCCTCCTATTGATCAAAGGTTAATGTCCCCACAGTTGTGGGGCCCTAGGGTTATTAGACTTTCCTAGACAATTCGTCCCTAGTGAGTTATTTTCAAGTCGAGAATTAGTATAAATAGAAAGTGAGCCTCTCTATTTAACACACATTCACTCACACTCAGTTGTAGTGCATAACTGAGAGAGAAGCAGTTGTTGGGACAAGAGAGAGAGAGAGAGAGAGACTACTACTGTTGGGAGATCATCTTACTGTTTTTGTGGTTTTTATTTTGGTGTTGATTCTATCTCAGAGAAAGTTGTGGGGTTTTCTCCTTTATGGTTTCCCCGAGGAAAAACTTTGTGTTCATTATCTCTTATTTTTTATTGTTTTGCTTATTATTCTCTCAGTTAAAGATACTAAGATAATGCTAGCTTGAATGATAAAAATCTAACATGGTATCAAAGCATGCCTGAGAAGAAGACAATGTGCAGCTGCGGAAACTAGGGCTTCCTACTTTTTGGATCTCTCTCCACATATTTTCAGCAAAAGAGGGTTGGATTGACTCTCCTCTTGAGGGCATATATTTCTGTTGAAGTAGAATCTGATTCTGAGTATTTTCAGGTTTTGACCCGACACTACTGCCGAAAATTAGGGATTTCCACAGAAGTGGAATTTTTGAGTGAGCCGAGGCTTGGATTGATATCCTCCTCAATATTGAAGTTTAGAGATCAAGATCAAATTTTTTGGTTCGAGATAACTCTGAGAAAGTCAAACCCTAATATGCTCCTGAGCTAGCTTTGCAAAAATTCAAATCCAGATCCAGTTCTGACATCTTAACCTGGTAAGATCTAAATATTTTGTATTTCCATTTGAGGTTCTCAGTTAAGATGTCTCATCATACCAAGCTTGATGAAAATATTGAGGGAGTTGATAACTTCCAAACCTAGATGTATATGATCTCCTTGGTCCTAGAAGAAAATGAATTGGAATCTTACATCAATGAAGAGGTTCTAGTTCCAGAGGGAGATGAGGCTAAGGCCTTACACAAGAATAAATTGGTCATGTCTAAGAGGATCATTGCTGATTCAATCAAGGATCACCTCATATCATAGGTGTCCTCCCTAAAGACACTTAAAGCTATGTTTGATTCCCTGACCAAACTGTTTGAAGGAACGAACATAATCTGGAAGATGGATTTCAGGAACTAGTTGAAGAATGTGAAGATCCAGAATGCAGAGACCATACAGTCATACTTCATAAGGGTCTCCCAGATCAAAGAATGAATTGAAGCAGTGGGTGAAGAAGTGGAGAATGCATAAATTGTAATTACAACCTTGAATGGTATCCCTAGATCATGGGACACCTTTATTTAAGGGATCTGTGCCAAAAAGAAGCAAGTCAAATTCAATAGACTATGGGAAGAATGCTGACAAGAAGAAGCTCGAATAGTAGCTCAAGAAGAAAAGATGGGAAGTGAATATCAAGATCTCATAGTACACTCCAACAAGAGCAGAAGAAGTTCTCATCACCCGAAAGGTAAGCACTTCCACAAAGATAACACTAGAAGAGATTTGTCTAGAATCAGATGTTATACATGTGACAAGAAAGGACACTATGCTAGAGAATGTCCTAGAAACAAAAAATTCTCTCACAAGAAGAAGGGAAAGAAGAGAAGACATCATGCTCATGCTACATAGGATGATGAACCTTCCCTAAAGAGAATCAGACAAGAAAGTGATGAAGAATATGTTTTGATTTCCACTCTCACATGAAACATCACACATGGAAGAAATGATTGGCTTATAGATAGTGGGGCTTCCAAACTTATGTTAGGATTTAAATAGTCCTTTGTGAAACTATCAGAACATGAATCACCCTACAAGGTGAAACTTGGAGATTACTTCCAATATCCAATAAGAGGTAGTGGGGAATCCTCCTATAAGCTAGACTCTGGAAAGTCTATGAATATGAAGGATGTCTTATTTGTACCAGGACTAAAGAAGTACCTCCTCTCCATATCTGCATTAGATGCAAAAGGCATGAGGGTTTTATTTGTAGATGGCCAACTTCTCATGTGGCGAAAGGAAAAGACTATAGATGATGCAGTAGTAATTCGAGAGCAAGAGGGATGAATATACAAATTGAAGGGCCAACTAGAATAAGCTTTGGTCCATGAATCAATAGAGCCAAATTAAATTTGGCATAGAAGGCTTGCACATGTGCACTACAGAGCACTACCACTTGTAAGCAAAGCTGTTGAATGAATTCTAAAAATTCAGACAAAACATGACGGTGTCTGCAAAGGATGTGCGAAAGGAAATAACACAAAGAAGACATTTACAAGTAGCGAGAGCAAGGAAAAAGGAATCTTGGAAATCATTAACTCCGATGTATGTGGTCCAATTTCATCCAGTTCATTAAGTGGGTATGTATAGTATGTTTCTTTTATTGATGATTTTTCTAGGAAGACATGGATATACTTCTTGAAGAACAAAGATGAAGTATTTAGAAAGTTCAAGGAATTCAAAGCCTTGATCGAGAACAATACAGAAAAGAAGATCAAAACCTTTCGATCAAATAATGGTGGAGAATTCACATCAAATGAATTCAAAGCATTATGCAAAGATTCAAGGATTGAGAGGGAGTTAACCACTCCATATAATCCACAACATAATGGGGTTATAGAACAGAAGAATAGAACGATCATGGAAGCTGCAAGGGCCATGCTTCATGATCAAGATCTTCCCATGCATCTATGGGTAGAAGCTGCTAGAACAATGGTGTATGTATAGAATCGTACACCACATAGAGTACATGAGAACAAGACACCTGAAGAAGTATTCTCTGACAAGAAACCAGAAGTCAGCCATCTCAGAATATTTAGTTGTCAAGTGTACATACATATTCCGAAAGAAAAGAGGACAAAGATAGATCCTTCAGGAAGGAAGGGTATATTTTTGGGATACTATGAAAGCTCGAAGGCTTACAGAATATACATCCGAGGATTCAAGAATATCGACATCAACAAGGATGTAAAATTTGATGAATACTTAGCTTACAACAAATCCAGAAAGAGATCTGTTGAAGAACCTGAAGAAACAGAAGCACCCAGAATTCATGACACAACCATGAATGAGGAAATTCAAGAAGAAGATTGAGAATTAGAAGAACCTCAAGAACCTGGAGATCCACCTCAGGAGAATAAACCTCATAAGAGGAAACCTTCTTGGGTATGAGAAGCTATCCAAGGTGCATAAATATATGGGACTCCAGAATAAAATCACAAAGAAATAAAAGGAACCAAGTCCTCCTCCGGGTATGTAACCTTACTATGTGAATTCATCGATAAATAACCTTCCAACTATGAAGAAGCATCAGAAAGGAAAGAATGGAAAGATGCTATGATTGAAGAGTATCAATCAATCATGAAGAATGATGTCTGAGATATTGTCCCAAGATTAGAAGGGAAGTCTGTTGTAACTTCCAAATGGATCTACAAGATCAAGCATACTGCAGATGGCAGCATAGAAAAATATAAAGCAAGATTTGTTTCTCATGGATTCTCCCATAAAGTAGGATTAGATTATGAAGAAACTTTTCTATCTGTAGCTAGATACACTTCCATCAGATCAATTATTTCTCTAGCTGTAGTGATGAAATGGAAGATACACCAGATGGATGTCAAGACTGCTTTCTTGAATGGTGTAGTGGAAGAAGAAGTGTATGTAGAGCAACCACTCAGTTGTGAGACACATGACAGGGAGTCTCATGTGTGTAAATTAAAGAAAGCCCTGTATGATTTTAAACAGGAACCCATGACATGGTACAACAGAATTGACAACTTTCTATCTAGTTTGGGCTTTACGAAGAGTAAAGCAGATTCCAATATTTATTACAAGATTGAAGATGGTAACTGTTATGGAGAGAAATTCCTATGGCTTGGGGTACCACAACAAACATCTTGACTCCAGAAATCAATCCTTTCCAATATGCAATAGAAAATAAATTTCTAACACTAAAGGATCAGACCTCGTACCTTATTTCGGACGATTGAAGTAGATCCCCGTTGAGCTTTCCAACTTCAGCTTGAATTGATAGATTACTTCCTCAACAACAAGTAAATAATACAAGAATTCTATATATCATGGTGTTAGATATATTCTAGCATATATAATCAATAATGTATAAGCATTTGACATAATCCAATGGATAAAATATTCATTCAAACACACATTATTGGACACGAAAAGCTATTTCTATTAATATAAATCAGAGATTACAAGATACAACCTTTGACGACATGTCTACGAACCAGAAAAACTGAATCCCCCACTTGGGCCTCCACCACTTCAATCCTCCATCTCTAGATAGCAAGATCACAAGCAAAAGGAAAGCTTGGGAAGAACGCAAAAGTGCTCCAAGGGACAAAGGGATGCAGACTCAAGCATACATTCCGGCAACATAGTTTCTTTGATCTCAATTCTCTCATATGCCTTCAATGTACCAAGGGTTTCCTTATATAGCTTTTCAAAGGGGTAATGAAAGGTCAAATCCGAGTGATCTCAAGGCATAGGGAAGGCCAGGAGTCAAGTGAGTCGGATCCATGTCAAGGAAAACTCCAAAAGGATTTGGATTTTATACACATCCCGATGTACGTGGTTTTAGTGGTCAAACCCATGTATATACACGCTTATAGGTTTAAAAGTTGTGTGTATCATTTTTCACATGTTGTTAGGGATGGTCAAGGAAACATCAAAGGACAAAAAATGGTCCATGGGGTCTAAGGAGTCTGCAGTGGGACAGGGGAAGGCCATACAAAGTGTGATTCACCTGGAGTGGTGAAATCAACTATAATATATGCCCCCTAATGTGTGAGGTCAGTGGGGTCATACAATGGCTGAAGCAGTGGGTGAAGAAGTGGAGAATGCAGATATTGTAATGACCACCTTGAATGGTATCCCTAGATCATGGGACTCCTTTATTCAAGGGATCTGTGCCAAAAATAAGCTATTCAAATTCAATAGACTATGGGAAGAATGCTCACAAGAAGAAGCTCGAATAGTAGCTCAAGAAGAAAAGATGGGAAGTGAATATCAAGCTCTCATAGTACACTCCAACAAAAGCAGAAGAAGTTCTCATCACCCGAAAGGTAAGCACTTCCACAAAGATAACACTAGAAGAGATTTGTCTAGAATCAGATGTTATACATGTGACAATAAAGTACACTATGCTTTTTAGAATAATCAACCCATAGTATTTACCCACTTAGACATTAATTCATTTATTTTTGTCTTATTTGCCTAGTCCATGAGTCCCACCATGTGCAAGTTGCTAATTGCCTATCCATAGAGGTCAAACTTGCCATATTTGACTCATGTAGCACTTGGGAAAGCCTTAGGAATCAAATTTGCTTTATTCCTAGCCTCCTAGGCGCCCTTCTGCTTTTTCTGCTTTTTCAGTGTTTTAAGGCACATAGGAAAGCAAGACTAGGTGAGGTGAATCAGCTTTGTTGCCTCTTCCTCCTCCACTCTTTCCTCCATGCAAAAGCATGTATGAGCTGCCATTCCACCACTCATTAGCTTGCCCATGTGCCCTTGCCAATTCGTGAGCCTCATGACAGATTTGGGATCAGCTTTTTACACCTATGGGGGATTTGCCTATTTTGGGTAAGCCTGCTTTATGCTATCTTTGGATGCCTCCTTATGCATTCAACATATTGATGTATTCTATATATTCAACAAAC
>LPNX010521908.1:67492-141173 GCA_001517045.1 Pseudotsuga menziesii | reverse complement strand
ATCCCCTACACACCACAGCAAAATGGTGTTGCTGAGAGGAAGAACAGATCACTGAAGGAGATGGCAACATGCATGATGGAGGCCAAAACTCTGCCACCAAAGTATTGGGCTGAATCTATCAACTGTGCAGCCTATATTCAGAATAGGGTGCCTCACAAACAATTGGATGGAATGACTCCTTTTGAATAATGGAGTGGGCACAAGCCAGATGCGACCCATTTCAGGATTTTTGGCTCAAAGGCATGGGCTAGAATCCCGACAGAGAAGAGGAAGGCTTTGCAGCCCCAAAGCCAAGAGTGTCTTTTTGTGGGATACTCTGAAGATTAAAAAGGATACAAGTTGATAAACTTGAGCACAAACAAATCCTTCATTGAAAGGTGTGTTCAGTTTGAAGAAGAACCCCTTGCAGATGTGGAAATTGGTGAAGCCTCTTCACCACCTGAACCTCAAGAAGTAAGTAAAAAGTTTGTTGAACATGCTGATTCTGATTTTTCTGATGGAGATGAGTTTATTGCAGACCCAAATAGCCCCACAAGGCCTAAATGGGCATCCAAGACACTACATGCAGCAGGACAGTTAGCTGGGGATCCCAATGACCCAAGGAGGACTAGATCTCAATTTGAGAGTGGTCTGTGCATGAAGGATCCTGAGTTTGCTGAAAGATGCTATTTGATGGTGTATTCTGATCCTCAAACATATGAAGAAGCATCAGGATATCCAATATGGCAAGCTTCCATGAATGAGGAGTTCAACTTGCTACAGAAGAGCAACACATGGGAGCTAGTGGATCTTCCTCCAGGGAGAAAACTAGTACAATGTAAGTGGGTCTATAAGACCAAATTTGCTGCTGATGGTTCACCACTAAAGTACAAGGCTATATTGGTAGCTAAAGGCTACTCACAGGTTCATGGCATTGATTACAATGAGACTTTTTCCCCAGTGGCAAAGATGGATTCAATTAGGCTAGCTCTAGCCATTGCAGCATCAAGAAAATGGGAGGTACATCACATGGATGTAAAATGTGCCTTTTTGAATGGTGATCTCACTGAGGAGATATATATGCAGCAGCCCCAAGGTTTTTCTACTGACCATTCTCTTGTGTGTAGGTTGAGAAAGTCATTGTATGGGCTAAAGCAAGCCCCCAAGGCTTGGTATGCCAAGATAGATAGCTTCTTGCTATCTCTAAATTTTGTTCGGTGCAAATCAGATTCAAATGTCTATCTGAAAGTAATTAATGGTTCATTAATGATTATTGTGTTATATGTTGATGACCTCCTCATTACAGGAAGCTCACAGGCTGAGATTGCTTCCCTAAAAGGAGCTATGAACCAAGCCTTCTCCATGACAGATTTGGGGCTCTTAAGTCAATTTCTGGGGCTTGAGATTGCTCAAACCAAAGCTGGAATCAAGGTGCACCAGTCCAAATATGCCTTGGATTTGCTGATCAAATTCAGAATGCAATATTGCAAAGCAAGCAAAACTCCTTTCCTTTCAGGAGTGAAGCTGGAGGAAGATGATTCTCCACCGATGGTAAACAACACTTTGTATAGAAAGTTGATTGGATGTTTATTATATTTGACACATAGTCGACCTGATCTTTGTTATGCAGTCAGTGTTGCTTCTAGATTCATGGATCAGCCCCATGAGATCCATTGGAAAGCAGCCAAGAGGATCCTTAGCTTTGTTCAGGGAACAAGGACACATGGGATTTTCTATAAAGCCAAATCTGACCTTGAGTTAATTGGTTTTACTGACAGTGATTGGGTAGGTGATAGCATAGATAGGAAGTCCACTTCAGGTTATGTGTTCATGCTTGCAGAAGGGCCAATCAGCTGGTTAAGCAAGAAACAGAGTGCCATTGCACTCTCATCTACAGAAGCTGAGTACAGAGGAGTTGTCAATGCAGCAACTCAGTGTTTATGGTTGCAAGGTTTACTTGGAGAGTGTGGTTTCGAACCTGAGTACTCAACTACCATCTACTGTGATAACCAGAGTACCATTCGAATCTGCAAAGATCCAGTTCAGAAGCAGAGAATTAGACACATTGAGATTCACATGCACTACATCAGAGAGCTTGTGCATGATGGCACCATTCACCTACTCTTCTGTTCATCTTTAGAACAAGTAGCTGATATCTTCACCAAAGCATTTTGTGAGAAGACCTTCAGCAATCTCAAATCACTGCTGGGGATTGCTGATCATGCTGTCAAAGCATGAGTAGAGACAAGATTCTACAATTTTGTTTTACAGTCCATGTTTAAGGGAGGATTTTCCCAAGTTGGTTTTACCTCTTTCCTTGGTTCATATGGACTTGTAGTATGTAAAAGGGTGACTAAGCCTTTTTGCTAGGACCTATATTTTGATTTATTACTCATAAATTCAGGCTTAAGGGGGGGTGTTAGAATAATCAACCCATAGTATTTACCCACTTAGACATTAATTCATTTATTTTTGTCTTATTTGCCTAGTCCATGAGTCCCACCATGTGTAAGTTGCTAATTGCCCATCCATAGAGGTCAAAATTGCCATATTTGACTCATGTAGTGCTTGGGAAATCCTTAGGAATCAAATTTGCTTTATTCCTGGCCTCCTAGGCGCCCTTCTGCTTTTTTTGCTTTATTGCCTGCTTTTTTAGTGTTTTAAGGCACATAGGAAAGCAAGACTAGGTGAGGTGAATCAACTTTGTTGCCTCTTCCTCCTCCACACTTTTCTCCATGAAAAAGCATGTATGAGCTGCCATTCCACCACTCATTATCTTTCCCATGCGCCCTTGCCAATTCGTGAGCCTCATGACAGATTTGGGATCAGCTTTTTACACCTATGGGGGATTTGCCTATTTTGGGTAAGCCTGCTTTATGCTAGCTTTGGACGCCTCCTTATGCATTTGACCTATTGATGTATTCTATATATTCAGCAACCTATGTTATTACAGGGTTGGCTATTGTACACTGAGTTAATATAATTTTGTGTTACAGCTCCATTTTCAGTCTCCATTGTTGACAATTTTGCATGATCAATTGTAATTTGTTGTGAGTGAAATTAATCTATTGCTGGTCAGAATTTCTACAATGCTAGAGAATGTCCTAGAAAAAAAAAATTCTCTCACAAGAAGAAGGAAAAGAAGAGAAGACATCATGCTCATGCTATAGAGGATGATGAACCTTCCCTAAAGAGAATCAGACAAGAAAGTGATGAAGAATATGTTTTGATTTCCACTCTTACATGAAACATCACACATGGAAGAAATGATTGGCTTATAGATAGTGGGGCTTCCAAAATTATGTTAGGATTTAAATAGTCCTTTGTGAAACTATCAGAACATGAATCACCCTACAAGGTGAAACTTGGAGATTACTACCAATATCCAATAAGAGGTAGTGGGGAATCCTCCTATAAGCTAGACTCCGGAAAGTATATGAATATGAAGGATGTCTTATTTGTACCAGGACTAAAGAAGTACCTCCTCTACATATCTGCATTAGATGCAAAAGGAATGAGGGTTTCATTTGTAGATGGCCAACTTCTCATGTGGCCAAAGGAAAAGAATATAGATGATGCAGTAGTAATTCGAGAGCAAGAGGGATGAATATACAAATTGAAGGGCCAACTAGAATAAGCTTTGGTCCATGAATCAATAGAGCCAAATTAAATTTGGCATAGAAGGCTTGCACATGTGCACTAAAAAGCACTACCACTTGCAAGCAAAGCTGTTGAATGACTTCTAGAAATTCATACAAAACATGACGGTGTCTGCAAAGGATGTGCGAAAGGAAATAACACAAAGAAGACATTTACAAGTAGAGAGAGCAAGGCGAAAGGAATCTTGGAAATCATTCACTCCGATGTATGTGGTCCAATGTCATCCAGTTCATTAAGCGGGTATGTATACTATGTTTCTTTTATTGATGATTTTTTTAGGAAGACATGGATATACTTCTTGAAGAACAAAGATGAAGTATTTAGAAAGTTCAAGGAATTCAAAGCCTTGATCGAGAACCATACAGAAAAGAAGATGAAAACCTTTCGATCAAATAATGGTGGAGAATTCACATCAAATGAATTCAGAGCATTATGCAAATATTCAGGGATTAAGAGGGAGTTAACCACTCCATATAATCCACAACATAATGGGGTTACAGAACAGAAGAATCGAACGATCATGGAAGCTGCAAGGGCCATGCTTCATGATCAAGATCTTCCCATGCATCTATGGGCAGAAGCTGCTAGAACAATGGTCTATGTATAGAATCCTACTCCACATAGAGTACACGAGAACAAGACACCTGAAGAAGTATTATCTGACAAGAAACCAGAAGTCATCCATCTCAGAATATTTAGTTGTCGAGTGTACATACATATTCCGAAAGAAAAGAGGACAAAGATAGATCCTCCAGGAACGAAGGGTATATTTTTGGGATACTATGAAAGCTCAAAGGCTTACAGAATATACATCCGAGGATTCAAGAATATCGACATCAACAAGGATGTAAAATTTGATGAATACTTAGCTTACAACAAATCCAGAAAGAGACCTGTTGAATAACCTGAAGAAACAGAAGCACCCACAATTCATGACACAACCATGAATGACGAAATTCAAGAAGAAGATTGAGAATTAGAAGAACCTCAAGAACCTGGAGATCCACCTCAGGAGAATAAACCCCATAAGAGGAAACCTTCTTGGGTATGAGAAGCTATCCAAGGTGCATAAAGATATGGGGCTCCAGAAGAAAATCACAAAGAAATAAAAGGAACCAAGTCCTGCTCCGGGTATGTAACCTTATTATGTGAATTCATCGATAAATAACCTTCCAACTATGAAGAAGCATCAGAAAGGAAAGAATGGAAAGATGCTATGATTGAAGTGTATCAATCAATCATGAAGAATGATGTCTGGGATATTGTCCCAAGATTAGAAGGGAAGTATGTTGTAACTTCCAAATGGATCTACAAGATCAAGCATGCTGCAGATGGTAGCATAGAAAAATATAAAGCAATATTTTTTGCTCATGGATTCTCACATAAAGAAGGAATAGATTATGAAGAAACTTTTCCATCTCTAGCTAGATGCACTTCCATCAGATCAATGATTTCTCTAGTTGTAGTGATGAAATGGAAGATACACCAAATGGATGTCAAGACTGCTTTCTTGAATGGTGTAGTGGAAGAGGAAGTGTATGTGGAGCAACCACTCAGTTGTGAGACACATGACAGGGAGTCTCATGTGTGTAAATTAAAGAAAGCCCTGTATGATTTGAAACAGGCACCCAGGACATGGTACAACAGAATTGACAACTTTCTATCTAGTTTGGGATTTACGAAGAGTAAAGCAAATTCCAACCTTTATTACAAGATTGAAGATGGTAATTGTTATGGAGAGAAATTCCTATGGCTTGGGGTACCACAACAAACATCTTGACTCCAGAAATCAATCCTTTCCAATATGCAATAGAAAATAAATTTCTAACACTAAAGGATCAGACCTCGTACCTTATTTCGGATGATTGAAGTTGATCCCCGTTGAGCTTTCCAACTTCAGCTTGAATTGATAGATTACTTCCTAAACAACAAGTAAACAATACAAGCATTATATATATCATGGTGTTAGATATATTCTAGCATATATAATCAATAATGTATAAGCATTTGACATAATCCAATGGATAAAATATTCATTCAAACACACATTATTGGACAGGAAAATATATTTCTATTAATATAAATCAGAGATTACAAGATACAACCTTTGACGACATGTCTACGAACCAGAGAAACTGAATCCCCCACTTTAATCCTCCATCTCTAGATAGCAAGATCACAAGCAAAAGGCAAGCTTGGGAAGAACGCAAAAGTGCTCCAAGGGACAAAGGGATGCAGACTCAAGCATACGTTCCGGCAACAATGGACTATAGTTTGTTTGATCTCAATTCTCTCATATGCCTTCAATGTACCAAGGGGTTCCTTATATAGCTTTTCAAAGGGGTAATGAAAGGTCAAATCCGAGTGATCTCAAGGCATAGGGAAGGCCAGGAGTCAAGTGAGTCGGATCCATGTCAAGGAAAACTCCAAAAGGATTTGGATTTTATACACATCCCGATGTACGTGGTTTTAGTGGTCAAACCCGTGTATATACACGCTTATAGGTTTAAAAGTTGTGTGTATCATTTTTCACATGTTTTTAGGGATGGTCAAGGAAACATCAAAGGACAAAAAATGGTCCATGGGGTCTAAGGAGTCTGCAGTGGGATAGGGGAAGGCCATACAAAGTGTGATTCACCTGGAGTGGTGAAATCAACTATAATATATGCCCCCTAATGTGTGAGGTCAGTGGGGTCATACAATGGCTGAAGCAGTGGGTGAAGAAGTGGAGAATGCAGATATTGTAATGACCACCTTGAATGGTATCCCTAGATCATGGGACTCCTTTATTCAAGGGATCTGTGCCAAAAAGAAGCTAGTCAAATTCAATAGACTATGGGAAGAATGCTCACAAGAATAAGATCGAATAGTAGCTCAAGAAGAAAAGATGGGAAGTGAATATCAAGCTCTCATAGTACACTCCAACAAAAGCAGAAGAAGTTCTCATCACCCGAAAGGTAAGCACTTCCACAAAGATAACACTAGAAGAGATTTGTCTAGAATCAGATGTTATACATGTGACAAGAAAGGACACTATGCTATAGAATGTCCTAGAAACAAAAAATGCTCTCACAAGAAGAAGGGAAAGAAGAGAAGACATCATGCTCATGCTACAGAGGATGATGAACCTTCCCTAAAGAGAATCAGACAAGAAAGTGATGAAGAATATGTTTTGATTTCCACTCTCACATGAAACATCACACATGGAAGAAATGATTGGCTTATAGACAGTGGGGATTCCAAACTTATGTTAGGATTTAAATAGTCCTTTGTGAAACTATCAGAACATGAATCACCCTACAAGGTGAAACTTGGAGATTACTACCAATATCCAATAAGAGGTAGTGGGGAATCCTCCTATAAGCTAGACTCTGGAAAGTCTATGAATATGAAGGATGTCTTATTTGTACTAGGACTAAAGAAGTACCTCCTCTCCATATCTGCATTAGATGCAAAAGGCATGAGGGTTTCATTTGTAGATGGCCAACTTCTCATGTGGCCGAAGGAAAAGACTATAGATGATGCAGTAGTAATTCGAGAGCAAGAGGGATGAATATACAAATTGAAGGGCCAACTAGAATAAGCTTTGGTCCATGAATCAATAGATCCAAATTAAATTTGGCATAGAAGGCTTGTTCATGTGCACTACAGAGCACTACCACTTGCAAGCAAAGCTGTTGAATGACTTCTAGAAATTCAGACAAAACATGACGGTGTCTGCAAAGGATGTGTGAAAGGAAATAACACAAAGAAGACATTTACAAGTAGCGAGAGCAAGGCGAAAGGAAACTTGGAAATCATTCACTCCGATGTATGTGGTCCAATGTCATCCAGTTCATTAAGCGGGTATGTATACTATGTTTCTTTTATTGATGATTTTTCTAGGAAGACATGGATATACTTCTTGAAGAACAAAGATGAAGTATTTAGAAAGTTCAAGGAATTCAAAGCCTTGATCGAGAACAATACAGAAAAGAAGATCAAAACCTTTCGATCAAATAATGGTGGAGAATTCACATCAAATGAATTCAAAGCATTATGCAAAGATTCAGGTTTTAAGAGGGAGTTAACCACTCCATATAATCCACAACATAATGGGGTTATAGAACAGAAGAATAGAACGATCATGGAAGCTGCAAGGGCCATGCTTCATGATCAAGATCTTCCCATGCATCTATGGGCAGAAGCAGCTAGAACAATGGTGTATGTATAGAATCGTACTCCACATAGAGTACTCGAGAACAAGACACCTGAAGAAGTATTCTCTGACAAGAAACCAGAAGTCATCCATCTCAGAATATTTAGTTGTCGAGTGTACATACATATTCCGAAAGAAAAGAGGACAAAGATAGATCCTTCAGGAAGGAAGGGTATATTTGTGGGATACTCTGAAAGCTTGAAGGCTTACAAAATATACATCCCAGGATTCAAGAATATCGACATCAACAAGGATGTAAAATTTGATGAATACTTAGCTTACAACAAATCTAGAAAGAGACCTGTTGAAGAACCTGAAGAAACAGAAGCACCCAGAATTCATGACACAACCATGAATGAAGAAATTCAAGAAGAATATTGAGAATTAGAAGAACCTCAAGAACCTGGAGATCCACCTCAGGAGAATAAACCTCATAAGAGGAAACCTTCTTGGGTATGAGAATCTATCCAAGGTGCATAAATATATGGGGCTCCAGAAGAAAATCACAAAGAAATAAAAGGAACCAAGTCCCGCTCCGGGTATGTAACCTTAGTATGTGAATTCATCGATAAATAACCTTCCAACTATGAAGAAGCATCATAAAGGAAAGAATGGAAAGATGCTATGATTGAAGAGTATCAATCAATCATGAAGAATGATGTCTGGGATATTGTCCCAAGATTAGAAGGGAAGTCTGTTGTAACTTCCAAATTGATCTACAAGATCAAGCATGCTGCAGATGGCAGCATAGAAAAATATAAAGCAATATTTGTTGCTCATGGATTCTCCCATAAAGAAGGAATATATTATGAAGAAAATTTTCCATCTGTAGCTAGATACACTTCCATCAGATCAATGATTTCTCTAGCTGTAGTGATGAAATGGAAGATACACCAGATGGATGTCAAGACTGCTTTCTTGAATGGTGTAGTGGAAGAGGAAGTGTATGTGGAGCAACCACTCAGTTGTGAGACACATGACAGGGAGTCTCATGTGTGTAAATTAAAGAAAGACCTGTATGATTTGAAACAGGAACCCAGGACATGGTACAACAGAATTGACAACTTTCTATCTAGTTTGGGCTTTACGAAGAGTAAAGAAGATTCCAACCTTTATTACAAGATTGAAGATGGTAACTGTTATGGAGAGAAATTCCTATGGCTTGGGGTACCACAACAAACATCTTAATTCCAGAAATCAATCCTTTCCAATATGCAATAGAAAATAAATTTCTAACACTAAAGGATCAGACCTCGTACCTTATTTCGAACGGTTGAAGTAGATCCCCTTTGAGCTTTCCAACTTCAGCTTGAATTGATAGATTACTTCCTCAACAACAAGTAAACAATACAAGCATTCTATATATCATGGTGTTAGATATATTCTAGCATATATAATCAATAATGTATAAGCATTTGACATAATCCAATGGATAAAATATTCATTCAAACACACATTATTGGACAAGAAAATATATTTCTATTAATATAAATCAGAGATTACAAGATACAACCTTTGACGACATGTCTACGAACCGGAGAAACTGAATCCCCCACTTGGGCCTCCACCACTTCAATCCTCCATCTCTAGATAGCAAGATCACAAGCAAAAGGCAAGCTTGGGAAGAACGCTAAAGTACTCCAAGGGACAAAGGGATGCAGAATCAAGCATATGTTTCGGCAACAATGGACTATAGTTTCTTTGATCTCAATTCTCTCATATGCCTTCAATGTACCAAGGGGTTCCTTATATAGCTTTTCAAAGGGGTAATGAAAGGTCAAATCCGAGCGATCTCAAGGCATAGGGAAGGCCAGGAGTCAAGTGAGTCGGATCCATGTCAAGGAAAACTCCAAAAGGATTTGGATTTTGTACACATCCCGATGTACACGGTTTTAGTTGTCAAACCCGTGTATATATGCGCTTATAGGTTTAAAAGTTGTGTGTATAATTTTTCACATGTTTTTAGGGATGGTCAAGGAAACATCAAAGCACAAAAAATGGTCCATGGGGTCTAAGTAGTCTACAGTGGGACAGGGGAAGGCCATACAAAGTGTGATTCAACTGGAGTGTTGAAATCAACTATAATAGATGCCCGCTAATGTGTGAGGTCAATGGGGTCATACGATGGCTGAAATACATTATAAGTCCATCCCAGAAGTGGAGTGATGAAGGATCCCAAATGGAAGACTAGCCACCCAATTAGCATAGTACAATGATACAAATCTGCACATAACTGCAAATACATATAGTAGTCCTAGATACATAAGAGTGCAATGGCCATGAATAGGCATGATACAAGATATCACATAAGTGGTCATCATCACATACAATATACATACATCAGAATCTCCATGATGAAGATATACAAAGGACCATGATCTCCACAATGGCTGAAGATATATAACAAATCAAGATCTCCATAGTGGCTGAAAATATCTTACATATACTGGAATCAAGTCACGAGAGCTGAAATCTCATGAACACCGGCACAAGCAAGGAGGTAGCATATAAGAGATGCCACAAATCTGGTAAGTCTTCTACACAAAATGCTACGAGTACATGTCCTACTATGTGAATAGAGGTGTCAAGGTCAAACATAGTAGTCCATTGTCTGATTACTGGTCATTAATGTATACCGTTAATAGATGCGAGATCACCCACCGATAATTAAAATGGGAATCAAGGTACTAGAGTGCAAACTAACAAGGGTGAATAAATGTGTTGAGGTCAAACACTTGAGAGGATCCATTCAACAGGGGACATTGATGTATTCCCAAAATATCGTCGATGGCAAGAGAACTTGCCACTAATGACTGCAAGTCTCAAGGCACTCAAAATGATTCTAGATTCCAATCCCAGAATAAATGATATGAAGTCGATGGGATGAAATTTGCTGGAAGGAGGGCATTAAGGCATCTCCCATCATCCAACATGAGGTAATTAGAAAAGCTGTATAATGTGGAAGGACTCAATCATAAGGTGCACGAACCAATAACTGTACTGGGAATGGCCGAGATGAAAAGTCAAGATAACTGAGGAATGGTCGACTCAGGCTTCAAATTCCTTCGAACAAGAGCATAATGGCATATGGTGACTGAATGAAGGTAGCATAGACTTGATATACAAATTGAGACATCTCTGCGACACAGGAGGCATCGACAGAGGCTCCATAGGGACTAGAAGCTTAACCAATCGGTGGAGATAAAATCAGATAAACGAGTACAGCTCCTACAGTCAAACTATAACCCAACCAATGGATGTGATATAAAATGCTCTGTTCGAAGGCGACATGACTCGACAGCTGCCACAGATAAACATCTTTCCTTGTCTGGCTTTTTGGTTTTTTTTTATTTTTTTGGACTTTTTCATTTATTTAAAAAGCTTGAAAAAGAATAAAATGGCTTTATAGTTACAGACTAGGAGGAGACGAGTGTCATAAGGGAAAAAAAACTAGTTCCAAGTAGTGGAACATACCTATGCTCATTGCAAGGTTGCATGTGTAGGATATCGACACTCGAGGGAAAATCCCCTCTCGGTAAAAGGGAAAGAAGTTGCGAAGGATATAAAAGATGGCTTTGCATGGCTAGACATGAGACAACCTCGGGCTATATGGCTGAAACGTAATGTCAGGGGATCCGGCATAAATCTCAATAAGGCAGCAAAAGCTCATGATAATGCATTCACAACTTGACATGAGGGAATCCTGAGGGAAATAGGCCAGCAAAAGATCAAGAGGAGTATGAGGCTCTTGCGAAATGTCATGGCAGTACTATACAACAGACTCCCACACCCTAAAGGAGAAAACGTCAGCATGGTAAACAAATGCAAATAAGGCGCTAACTAGAATACCCATGTAAGGTGAAGCTCTACCACTCATATCATGCCACTTCTAAAGAAGCAAGAAGATTCCATGACATAATAGAGTGGGTTCGTACCTAAGTTCATGATGGGATGGTCATAAAGTTATGTAAAATGCAAACGGTGATGAAACCTAAACTATATACTAGTTTAGACATGATACCTAAGATCGGCATGAACGGGTTAATCCAACAGGTGAAACGGCACTGAAAAAAGTCCTCTACATCATGAATTATGTCAAAAATGGTCCAAAATGGTTAGAAAATGTAGAAACTATAGGAAAGGGGGTAAAAATTTTCAAATATTTGAAAATTTTCTATAAATAGTAAACAATTCAAAATATTATAAAACATTTGAAACTTTTACCCATTTGAGCTCTGATTTTCAACAGCGAATTCTAGGAGATCCAGCTGGTGGAATCCACTACCGTTTCTTCTAGGTATTTACCCATGCTCTTCTCTTTCATTTTGATGCAATTTTTATGAAATTCCATGGTCATTTAAGCTTTCTAGGCCAAACTAAAATGGGCGCTACGGCCCACGTGGAAATCGAGGGTTTTCCTGCATATAGGGCTGGATATAAGCGGGAAATGCCCCCAAAACCGCGTACATACATGGCTATTTTGAAAACAGTCGTGTATGAGGCCGCGCATAAGGTTTTTTCAATAATCTAATGGGAAAATTGGAAATTTCTTGTGCAGAATGGTCCTAGAGTGGAGAGAGCATGAACATGGTGAGGTAGAGGAGGCAATAAGGGCCGATCTAATGGCTCAACAAGCTCTATGTGCATGCGGAATCTACAATTTTTGGTGTCTTGGTGGTTTGAGGGCCAAACCAAGACTATTACAGATGCTGGTGGATTACTGGGATCCAGACTCAGAGTCCTTCCAGATAGATGGGATGTCCCTCACTATAGAGGTGGAGGACATATACTTCATTACAGGGATTTCTAGACGAGGGGAAGTAGTGAACCTTCATTCTCATGGTGGGCTAGGAGGTGGCCTGACTATCGACGAGTAAATTGTGGTGTACTACTATCCAGACACAGAGAATGTGGGGATTCGGGTCCCTACCAACGCTATACAAGTGCTGGGTTGAAAGGCCATATTATTGACATTGGGAAGGATAGAAATATTGGCATCACTCCACCAGGCCTCGCGGCCTCTGATGTTCTATGTAGTGGAGTGCATGAGACCCATGATTTATGACTGGAGCACTACACTACTGAGCAACATGAAACATTAGCTCAGTGAGTGTAAGGAAGGTAGAGTGCGGAACTTCGGGTTCAACAGTATTTTGAGCACGTTTTTCTTCGAACGTGTTCCAGGATTGAGCCCCAGAGTGGACATTCCTCTTCACGGGGTTCGAGATCTGGCCCAACGGTGTTGGGTAGATGCGATGCGCACACTCGGAGGTGGTAAGGTGGCTAACCCATATCCAGATGACTTCTTTCCATGGTGGCGATGACAGATAGTTTCCATCAATGACTACCCTTATGCAGGGATAGATTTTCGAGGGGACTCAGACATGCCACTGCCACTAAGATCGACATATGGCGATATAGATAATGAATCTCGACCCTCTCTTTTTTAATTTTTTTGAGTTATTTAATTTTTTTTTGTGTTTTCTTGATTATATAGAATCAAAAAGACATATTTTTGTGTGACAATACATAGTGACATCTACCATTTATGTGCAGATGTAGGACCACGGTGGCCAGAAGGCTTCCCTCGTCATAGACGAAGGGGAAGAGGAGATGATATCATGGGTGTGGATGCAGAGCAGACGTTCCAGAGCATTCATACCAATTTTGTGAGACTGAGACATAGGGTTCCCATGGTGCAAGTCGAAGACTTGCCCGAGGCTATGCAGCAGCAGGTGGTGGGTGTACCATGCGCATGGGTGCGATTATTCCGATGGCTAGCTAGAGCCGTAGTGACCTTCCATGATCACAACCCTCCTCCTCCTCCATAGTATTAGACACCTAGGAGTGTATACATTTTGTACTACCGTGTATTATATGTTGGTGGTTCGAGAGCCCCAATTTTGTGTCATGACACTATGTATTATCACATTTCGGTATATATAAAAATTTTATGGTGATCGGTTTATTTATTTACATGTGTAAAAATTGTGTTTGTGATTAATTTACTGTGAATGAAACAAATGCCAATCTAACACGTAGTTAGCATATGAGTCAGCAACTTGATTATTAATTCTTGGAATGTGTATATATGTTATATTGTCAAATTGTTGTTCTCACAATCTCACACATAAGAATCTTCTCAATAACATCAGATCTCTAACATGGTACAAACCATTAAGCTGTGACACTACTAACTTTGAATCAAGACGTACCTCAAGAGAGAGAACGCCATGTGAAATGGAATCCCGTAGAAGCTCAATGATGGCACTATATTCAGCAACATTGTTGGAATATGGTCATAGACATATGCCTCCTAAAGACAGTACCTGACCCATAGGAGTATAAATCACCCAAGCAGTAGAGGTTGAGTGTTGAGTGTGATGGCTCACACCATCCACGAATCCTATGTAGGTGGAAGATTCCATTGACATCTGCCAAAAGAAACAGAAACTAATCACAAACCCGATCACGATAAGAAAAAGACCTAACTATGCAAAACTGTACAATAATATACAATAAGTAGCCTTGGCTGAAGAACCTAACTAGGTGGAAGATTCCATTGACATTTTCCAAAATAAACAGAAACTAATCACAAACCCGATCACGATAAGAAAAAGACCTAACTATGCAAAACTGTACAATAATATACAATAAGCAGCCTTGGCTGAAGAACATGAATAGTATTTCTTGAGATAGAGCCCATTTCTAGGCTCTGCCAAGGCCGTTCCTTCATAATCCACTAACTCATATGCACCCTTCTCTAACACTCGCTTGACCACGTAAGGACCTCGCCACATAGGATTAAACTTCCCTGCCCCCAAGGGTTCTTTCGGTTGATCCCACAAAAGGACCAAGTCTCCTTCACTAAACCTCCTTGGATGGATAGACTTATCATACTGGACCTTTACGCGACATTTATTGACTTCTAGAGACACCAAGGCATCCCGACACTACTCATCAAGTTGCTCAAGGTGAACCAAACGCTCCTCCAACGGTGAAGTGTCTGGTAAGAGTTCTACAGCTAGCTTCAAAGAAGGAATCTCGCATTCAACTGGCAATATCGACTCCACTCCATGTACAAGTTGATATGGAGAAAAACCAGTGGCAGTCTTAATAGCGGTTCGATATGCCCACAAAGAAGGATATAACATGATATGCCAATTATTCTTTATTTGTATAAAGGTTCGTTGGAGAATGGATTTAAGTGATTTATTCACTACCTCTACCTGTCCATTCAGTTGAGGGTAGTAAGAAGAGGAATGCTCTTGCTTATACCCTAACTTCAATGCCAACTCTTCCATCAACGATTCTGATAGTGCGAGCCATGGTCAGTGACAAGCTCTTTCGAAATCCTAAACCGAGTAATAATTTTGTTGAATACAAAGTGAGCAGCTGTCTCACCGTCGGATTTTACTGTAAGCATAGCCTCAGCCCATTTCATGAAGTAATCAACAACCACTTTAATATGATGGTTCCCCCTAGCCAAAACTGGGTTGCAATCCATAAAATTGAGGCCCCACTTAGTGAAGGGACCGGTGGTGATAATGGGATGTAATGAGGTAGGTTTAGAGCACATATTACGTGCAAACACCTGGAAAGGGTGGCACCTCTTGACCGCATCAACACAATGCTTAAATATCGACGACCAGAAATAACCTGCTCTTAAAATATTTTGAGCTGTAGAAAGCCTAGATAAATGACCACCACACGCCCCTCTGTGGCAATCATTTAGCACAACCTCAGCCTCTTCATGAGTTAAACAATGCCGTAAAATGGAATCTACCCCATGGCGGTACAAAGTGTTATCCACTATGAGGTAGTTCTTAGAGACGTGACATAATCGTCATCGTTCATCTCGCGAGAGGTGAGTAGGGGTATTCAATGTCTATAAATATATTATGATATCCCCATACCATGGGTCTAAAGTTGAGATTAAGAAGATGTGTTCATCGACAAGCGTATCTTCACAAACCAACTCATCAGCCTCGCTTGGGAAATCTGCTATAAGCTCTACAAAATTAAAGACTTCTTCTATTTTTCTGAAACAACCATGAGATCGAATTCTTGCAGAATGAAAATCCATTTATTATATTTTCCCCCAATCATCCTTCAGGTGAGGATGAATTGAAACGGATTGATATGGGCTATAACCAAGGTCTAGCGAAGGATAATATAATGTCTCAACCGCTGAACTGCATGTACGGTAGCTAAAGCAAGCTTCTCGACATGAGAATAACAAATCTCTGCATCAATAAGGTTTCAGCTCAAATAATATATGACATTCTCTTAGAGCTCCTCATCGTCTTGAACCAAAACCATACCAATCGTCTCTAATGATGCAGCCACATATAATAGAAAATCATGGCTATAGTCTAGGGGACTAATCACCGGGGCTGATGCTAGGGCTTGCTTGAGTGCATCAAAGGACTCCTGGGCTCACTCATCCTAATAAAAGAGGGTGTCCTTCTTCAAGAGACACATGAAGCCTCTAGTCAAATTGGCAAAGTTGTCAACAAATCTTTGTATGAAGTTTTCCATGCCTTGCAAACACTGAAGATGATGAATATTCTTCGGGGGAGACAACTGAAGTATTGCCTCAACCTTCAAAAGGTCGACTCTTATACCCTCTTTAGACATGATGAATCCTAACAAACGACCGGACTTCACACAAAAGATGCACTTATGAGGATTTAATCTACCGAATAGTGCCGGCATCTTTCGAATACCAATCTCAAGTGATAGGGATGACGCATTTTTATACGAGAATGAGCAGCAAGGTCATCCAAAAATACTTCAATAATTGACTTGAGATCATGGAATATCAAGGTCATTGCCCGCTGGAACGTATCTCCAACATTTTTAAGGCTGAAAGGCATTTTTCGATATGCAAACATTCCCCAAGGATAAATAAATGCAGTCTTATGTTGGTCCTTAGGTTTAATTTGTATCTGATTATATCTGGAAAAGCAATCCATGAAGGAAAAACCTCGTTACCCGCACACTCATCCAAAATCAGATCAATAAATGGTGTGGGAAAATTGTCTTTAGGACAGGCACGATTCAAATCACGAAAATCAGTACATATGCTTATCGCTCCTTGCTTCTTATCCACCAGAACGGGGTTTGAAACCCACTCCGTCAAGGGAATGGGATAGATGAAACTAGCTTTCAACATCTTCTCTATCTCTGCCTTAATCGTGGGTGCTTTCCTTGGATTCACCGCACACAACCATTGTCGAACAGGCTTAGCATTGGGGTAAGTCTTAATCTCGTGCTCGACAATACGAGGGTCAATACCTGGCATCTCATCATAATACCAAGCAAAAATATCATGAAATTACTTAAATAGCTCAGTATATTCTAGAATCTCAACATGGGAACATTCCAACCTAGTATAGACATTCTCTATTGTGCCAAGATTACGAGAGATGTTGATAGGAATCGTTGAAGATATGTTCGCCATGTTTCCATCAGCCATCAGACCAGGAGAGCTTAATAGAACCATAGGAATACCAATTCTTTATCTAAGAACCACCCTAAAATTCTCACGCTCCAAGTGGTCAAGCTCGGGAAGGAAGTACGATCTATGGTGGAGTTCCTCCTATGGTGGCTCAACTCCCGACATAGCCTATATAACCACTTCATCTGAAGGGAAAATAGTATCAAGGTAGTCATGTGCATGAGAAGACTATACTGCCCATGCCAGTAGCACATAAGGGTTATCCTCCTCCATCCACAAAGAGGAAGGACTAGGCTCTGCAACACACTTGAGATTAGGTTGATAGGCTATCATAGTTGTAGGTAACGACATGTCCATCACGATGGGCTCACTCGAAGTACTCGGTGTAGGAAGAATCCAAGGATCTCCCATATGACTCGTGTGAAAAGACACCGATCTCGTAGATGTCGAAGCCTCATCAGAACTATATCCTATCATAAGGATCAGTGCAGGACAACTAAATCTTCCCATGAGGGATGGATACATTCCTACACCCACACTCCCAGTTGCCGGCTGAGAGTGTACAATGATCGGGATCGAAGCACCCAAAGATGTGGTAACAGATGGATTCTTGAATGTCGTTTGATCAATCATTATGATCTTCTCATTATGTGGAAAGCATACAACACAGAACAGAGAAGAAGCAACAGCTTGCATACTGTACATCCAGTTCCTACCCAGCAAGATATTGTAGTCAAGGGATGCATCAACCACCTTGAACTCTATCGCAACGGTCTTCCCTCCCAAATGGACTTTAAGGGAAGGAAGGATGTCGTGCAGCCTAAAATATCTCCCATCGAACATAGTTAACATGGTTTCTAATTTAGACAGCTCAGGGGAACCCAAACCCTTCCAACAGGATAAAGACATCATAGAAGCAGCAGCGCCTTCGTCAATCATAGTGCACTTGACGATCATATTAAGACATTCTATGTGAATCAAAAGAGACACATAGTAAGGCAAGTGAGGCTGAAGTCCTATGGTTTCAAATTTGATCACGAAGGAAGAATCATCATCATTCACACCAAGGACAGAAAGCAACGCCTTTCTTTTGCAAAGGTCAACTCTGAAGCACTTCCAATGCAGACATCGCACAAGGAGTGTGGCCCAAATCCTCGACAACTGAATAGTTCTGGGCGGCTCGAGCATTTGGATTGTGCCCCGAATGCTTAAGGACTCCCTTAGGAATGCGAGGTGCAGCTTCAAGTTTATCCATAGGTTTCTCAATATGCAAAGGAGACCCTAGTGGATCAGGCTCTTTGCCTGGGCTGGGTTGTGACGAACCATAATCTTTCGCACGGGTCAAAACTTTTGCAGCACATACCATGTTAATGAAACCACGACCACTACCCTCCAGCGTATCTTGATCACCACCAGAATGGTCCTGGGACCTCAAGTTCATATTTTTATTGTGCGGTAAAGGGTTAGTTACCACAGCTGGGCCCTGTGCCAAGAATCTCGAGGCTTCCTCGATACGAGGGCACAAGTAAGTGAGATGATCGTCCTTACATAAATTGCAAGGGAACTTAACCTTATTTTTAGCTTGCTTGTCCCCCCCAGTATTCCATCCATTTTTGTCATTACTATTAGCATTCTCATTCTTATTCCCACCCTTACGATTATTTTTACCCTTTTTTCTATTCTGTCCAGGCTGCTAGTTACCCTTCTGGTCCGACGATTGCACTGAAAGTACACTCGCCATTTGGGTGGGTTGAGACGAAGCCGTAGCTTGTCCTCAGGTAGATTGGTTGATTGACAATTGACTAACTTGTTTTGCAACCAAATCCGTGGGTTTTGCATTTGCACAACCCACAATTCCATCAGCATGTTGTACATGTTTAACTTTGGGGTCGAAATTGGAATGGGAAGCATTGGGAATAATCTCATATAACAAACCGGACTGAGCATAGATCAGGTCCAGTTCCTGTGCCCTAAAAATTGCTTGTTCCTCATTTTGCACTCTGGATGTGGAAACATCCTTCACTATATATGGCAATAATGACTTGAGGAACCACTCGAGGAGGAACTTCGGCGGTATAAAGGCTTCAATTAACCTCTTCCGTCTACGCCACTCTTGAATATGATCAGAGATATGTGTGGCTTTATCTTACTGAAATATTGACAAGAGTTCAGTACCAACGTCATAATGCACTCGTAGTTGGAAGTGGTTAATAAAAGTCATCGCAAGGTCATTGGACAAAGCAAAAGCTCCCCTAGGTAGCTCTATATACCATTTCACTACAGGCCCTGTAAGGGTGTGTTGAAATAGCCTCAAACGAATGGAGTGCTGATGTAAGGAATTTGAAGAGCACCATAGGTGAAACATAGTAATGTGTTTGCTCGGATCCTTTCCTGATTTGACCTCGAACATAGGTATGTCCAAAGGAATCTTGGTAGGGACAGCCGACCAAGCTGGGTCATGAGCTACAAGATCGTTCATTAATCTCGACAAGTCAGGAAGATTGAGCATTGCGAGAAAAGGGAGCCTAGGATGATGAGGTCGATGGACCGCTCCCTGATTCATATAGGTCTAATTACCACCATGGCCCTTGGCCATAGTGCCCTCTTCCCATATGACCCGTATAGGTTGGCGTGGAAACCCCATAGTGTGGTGGACCTTGACTATTAGGAGCTACAAAGCCGTAGTTAGGAGAGTAAGAAGGTTGTTGATACCCGCCCCCATAAGGTGAAGAACCCTGTGCATACTGTGTCGCATAATAGGGTCTATAAGTGATCACATGCGATGTCCCATGGGACACTCTGTAAGTAGGAACATACATTCTGAAAGTAGGAATATAGATTTCAGAAGTAGGAATGTGAACTCTAGAAGTATGAGCACAACCTCCTGAAACGATGGGTGGTGCATGAAGCTGAGACACAACCGGTCTAGTAACCACAGTACGGACATGACTCGTAGCAACATTTCGGCCTGAAGGACCACATGAATAAGGTGGAGGGTGAACATTTGAAGAAGTAGGGACCAAGGATGTAGGGACCTGAGTAATAATGTACGTACTACTCCCTATTGTTACCCGTCTCAGGTCTGGTATCCTAATAGGATCGCTAACCCTATACCTAGGAGGAATATGTGATGTAACTTCAACCACTGGGATGGAAGGTGCAATGTGACTAGTGCTCCCAAACCTCTCTGCATGGTAAGGAATGAGAGTGCCCCCAGACATAGTGTTAGGCTCGAAGTCAGATTCGACATGAAATGCCAAATCATGTGTAGGAAAACTAGACATACCATAACTACCATAGCTAGTGCTGGCGGGTTCAAAATGAGTCTCGTCATCCTCTGGCATTTCGTACTGGTAATGTGTCAATGGGGAATCAACCCTAGAGTGAGTAGGTCTATCATGAAAGGTTCCTATCTCAAAAATCACAGGACCTAACTCAGCCAGGTCGGGTGAAGGATCGTAAGTAGGAGTAAACTCCCCATCGTCTACACGGATGGGAGAAGGTGGTTCAGGAATACCATCTATATGGTCTCCCATGGTGTGTGAATCAATGTGTGAGATAGTTTGCCTGGACTGTCTAGGTCTCTCTCCCAAAGGAGGAGGAGAAGTAGAAGGCGGAAGTCCTGCTAAACGATGAGAATGGCGAGGAGCCGCACTCGAATCCACAATGACTCAAAAAATAAAAAAATACTCTCTATTTACGCAAACCCTAAGAAAAATATCATGCATAAAGCAACCACTAATAAAATCTAAAGCCAAGTGCAAGCAAACAAGGGCTAGATAAGTGAGCTCCCGAATTAAGAAGGTATGTCTCACCTAGGAGAGGTTTGAGACTCCCATGCACAACAATTGGAGGTACGTAACCAATTATTGTGGCCCTCAGCTTCAACATGTAAAGCGACTGTGCTGTCCAACCCCAACCTGGCTAGGACACTCACAGAATCACTGCTGTAAAGTACCCCCTCAATATCCTAGGTAAGGCCACTAAGGTCACCTCAATATAATCAATGCTCAGGTGGACAGTTGCAGGCATGATTGACCATATGGGCAGGGTAGCAAAGCCCGAAACTCTTGAAAGAGCCCCCAGATACGAATACAATCCTAGAAATATCTCTGGTGCTACTTAGTTATGACTAGTGGTCATCCCAATCAATAACCGCTCACACTACCTCATGCTTAACTCCCTTTTGAGAGGAGGATCCTGAGAAACACTGGTTATACCAAGGATTTCACACACTCACCTGGACAGACACATACATGTTATTGTTTAGTGGTCTTGGAGAATTTACTCACAATGAACTATTCCAAGACCCTAAAACCTAAGCTTGTTGGACCCTAGAAAAGAAAAGAGTGTAATTCATTTTAATTTAGCATTGATTTTAATTGGCTTTATTACTCAAAATAGGGATATGACCATGCAACTAATGGTGTTATGACACAACATGAAGTAAAATGCACACCTAACAATCAATGCAAATGCATTGTGTCCATGAAAAAAGGGTATGCTACTACGTGAAATGCACATTTTTTCTTCAAATGATGAATGCAAGCTTTCCTATATGAAGTCCTAACTAGTACTCCAAAGAAAATCTAGTGCAAGTACAATCCAAAATGCAAAATGCAATGCATGATGATAAGCAAATGTTTTTGGATTTTTTGAAATAAAATGAGATACAAAAATCAAAAGAATGATTCTATGACCCCTAGAATCTGCAAGCACACTCAAACAACACTCAAGCAAAGCACTAAGGTAAAAGAACTCTAATGCACTAATCCCAAACAAAAAATCTAAAATGCGATGACAAGAACCTTCTTAAAAAAAAATTAGCCTAAAAAAACATTTCTGGTCAGAAACAGAGGTATAAATAGACTCAGGTAGTGCCAAAGGAGACTCAACAAACATCAAAATTCACCCAGCAACCATTTAACTTCCACAAAAAGGAAAAACTAAGGGCATACGCGACTGTTCACAGTAAACCCGCGTGTATACGCGGAAATCGCAGAGAAACCCACGTGTATACACGACTGTGAGTTTAAAACTCACATACAGGAAGAAAGGTGCATAAAATCAAGGCAAATAGAAAAGATGAACAAAATTCACACCAATCAGACACTACCAGGCATACATGCCCCTAGAGCTAACACAGAAACAAGAGAGAAAGAGAAATTCAAATTCATTGAATGCCAATAAAACAACCCCCAAAGGACAACTACTAGGAACTCCCCAGTGGAGTCACCAATTCTGTTACGGAGAGAAATTCCTATGGCTTTGGGTACCACAACAGACAGCTTGACTCCAGAAATCAATCCTTTCCAATATGCAATAGAAAATAAATGTCTAACACTAAAGGATCAGACCTCATACATTATTTCGGATGGTTGAAGTAGATCCCCGTTGAGATTTCCAACTTCAGTTTGAATTGATAGATTAATTCCTCAACAACAAGTAAAAAATACAAGCATTCTATATATCATGGTGTTAGATTTATTCTAGCATATATAATTAATAATGTATAAGCATTTGACATAATCCAATGGATAAAATATTCATTCAAACACACATTATTGGACAGGAAAAGATATTTCTATTAATATAAATCAAAGATTACAAGATACAACCTCTGATGGCATGTCTGCAAACCGGAGAAACTGAATCCCCCACTTGGGCCTCCACCACTTCAATCCTCCATCTCTATATAGCAAGCTCACAAGCAAAAGGCAAGCTTGGGAAGAACACAAAAGTGCTCCAAGGGACAAAGGGATGCAGACTCAAGCATAAGTTCCGGCAACAATCGACTATAGTTTCTTTGCTCTCAATTCTCTCATATGCCTTCAATGTACCAAGGGGTTCCTTATATAGCTTTTCAAAGAGGTAATGAAAGGTCGAATCCGAGTGATCTCAAGGCATAGAAAAGGCCAGGAGTCAAGTGAGTCGGACCCATGTCAAGGAAAACTACAAAAGGATTTGGATTTTGCACACATCCTGATGTACATGGTTTTAGTGGTCAAACCCGCGTATATACGTGCTTATAGGTTTAAAAGTCATGTGTATCATGTTTCACATGTTTTTAGGGATGGTCAAGGAAACATCAAAGGACAAAAAATGTTCCATGGGGTCTAAGGAGTCTACAGCAGGATAGGGGAAGGCCATACAAAATGTGATTCACTTGGAGTGGTGAAATCAGCTATAACAGTAACCCAGTGATACTCCTACTGTATGTAGATGATCTGTTTGTAACATGTATGGATGGGTTTATTGCTGATACAAAGAGGAAGCTTGCTACCGAGTTTGAAATGAAAGACTTAGGTATGATGCACTATTTTCTAGGCATGGAGGTGTGGCAGAATGCAGATGGAATTTCCCTGGGACAAGGGAAGTATGTAGTAGAGATCCTGAAGAGATTCAGGATGATGGATTGCAAGGCCATGACCACACCTATGGCATCAAACCTGAAGCTATTGAGTGATGCTTCATCTGATTCGGTTAATGCCACAATGTATCAGGGTCCTTGATGTACCTGACGAATACGAGACCATATATTTGCTTTGATGTGAACACCTTGACCCAGTTCCTGACAGATCCGAGACATGTTCACTTGATTGATGCAAAGCATATTCTAAGGTACCTAAAGGGTACAGTTGATTATGGGCTCAAGTATAAGGCTGATTAGAAGATTAACCTAGAAGGTTATGTTGATTTAGATTGGGTAGGCAGTGCCATCAATAGAAAGAAAACTTTAGGGTGCTGCTTTAGTATGGGATCAGGTGTGATCTATTGGTTTATCAGGAAACACTCTTGTGTGGCACTAAGTACAGCTGAAGTAGAGTATGTCATAGCCTTTTCAGCTAGTTGTGAGGTAGTATGGCTAAGGAAGCTATTGTTTGATTTATTTGATCTCCAGTTGGATGCTACTTGTATATATTGTGACAACCAGAGTTGTGTGAAGTTGTTTGAGAACCCAGTGTTCCATGACAATTCGAAGCATATCAAGATAAACTATCACTATATTAAGGATATGGTGCAGAGAGGAGCAGTGAAGCTCCAGTATGTTGCGAAGGACAAATAGATAGATGATGTGTTGACTAAGCCATTGGCCAAAGTGAATTTTGAGTACTTTAGGGAGAAGCTTGGTGTTCTCTAGATTGAGGTTCCCTCCAAAGGGATGTGATGAGCTTGTTAGCCATTCTGACATAGTGAGAGGATTTTTTCCTTTCATGGCCAGATGTAAGGGCTGAGACATTCTATCATGGTGAGAGGATCAGTTCCTTCCATGGTCAGATGTGAGTGCTGAGCCATTTTGAGGTGACTATGAGATGTGTTCTCACATGATCAGATATAAGCACTAAATGCCATTCTCTGAATGGAGGCGCCTGGTCAGTTACCAGGAATACTCAGCCTAGACCTGAGGGTCATTCTGATGTGATTGAGGGATGTGTTCCCACATGATCATATATAAGTGCTGAAGGCCATTCTCTGGAAGAATGGAGGCACCTGGTCAGTTACCAAGAATCCTCAGCCTAGGGCTGAGAGCCATTTTGATGTGACTATGGAATTGGTTCCCACATGATAAGATGTAAGTCCATAGCCTTTTCACATATGGTAGTAGGTGTGTCCCACCATGTTGGTGATTGTAAGTGTTGTGCCTTTCCATAGGTGATAGTAGGTGTGTCCTATCATGCTGGTGGGTGTAAGTGCTGAACCTTTCCATAGATGATAGTAGGTGTGTCCTATCAGGATGGTGGATGTGAGTGCTGTTCCTTTTCACATATGGTAGTAGGTGTCTCCTACCACGATGGTGATTGTAAGTGTTGTGCCTTTCTACAAATGATAGTAGGTGTGTGCTATCATGCTGGTGATTGTAAGTGTTGAGCCTTTCCATAGATGATAGTAGGTGTGTCCTATCATGCTAGTGGTTGTGAGTGCTATGGCTTTTCATAGATGGTAGTAGGTGTGTCCTACCATGCTAATGATTGTAATTACTGTTTCTTTTCACAGATGATAGTAGGTGTGTCCTATCATGCTGGTGAATGTAAGTGCTGGGCCTTTCTGACATGGTTCTTGGATGTGTTTTTCCCATGGTCAGATGTGCGTGCTGGGCGTGCCTTTCTGACATGGTTTTGGATGTGTTCCTCTCATGGTCAGATGTAAGTGGTGGGCGGTCCATTTTGGCTTAGGGTTAGATATAAGCGCTAAACAAGAACTACATGGAGGATAGGCCTACAACCAACATGAAAAACAGTTGGATCTGTATAAATTCCTATGACGAGAAGAATTAAGAGATAGCACCCGTGATGATGACCAAGTGATGATCCAGATCAAGTGATGATCCAGATCTAGTGATGATGATCCAGTAGTGGTGATCCAGATCCAGTGATGATCTATATATAGTGATGATGATCCAGTAGTGATGATCCAAATCGAGTGATGATCTAGATCCAGTCCTGATGATCCAAATTGAGTGATGATCCAGATCCAGATGAAGATGACTTGAATATGAAGATGACGAGGACTCGATGATGATCTAGATGATACAGAGAAGAAGAATTGTGCTGATAAATTATGTTGAGAGAATACCTTCCTAGTTAAGAGGGAGTGTTGATGTATTTGTAACTTTGAAATGTATTCACTTGTATATCTTATGTATTGTACCCCGATGTTTATTCCAGAAAGTGTTTGTAATGTATTTGAGTCATGTCATGCCTCGATGTTCCTATAGGGAGATTCAATTATGTGAACAAGTCATGTAAATTCATTGTGGGTAACCCTCCTATTAATCAAAGGTTAAAGTCCCCACAATTTTGGGGCCCTAGGATTATTAGACTCTCTTAGAGAAGTCGACCCTAGTGAGTTATTATCAAGTTGGGAATTGGTATAAATAGACAGTGAGCCTCTCTATTTAACACACATTCACTCACACTCAGTTGTAGCGCATAAATGAGAGAGAAGAAGTTGCTGGGAGAAGAGAGAGAGAGACTACTACTATTGGGAGATCATCTTACTATTTTTGGGGTTTTTCTTTTGGTGATGATTCTATCTTAGAGGAAGTTGCGGTGTTTTCTCCTTTATGGTTTCCCCCCAAAAAAAATTGTGTTCATTGTTTCTTATGTTTGATTATTGTGCTTGTTATTCTCTTCGTTAAATATCCTAAGATAATGCTAGCTTGAATGAAAAAAATCTAACAATATATCCCCATTTTTTTACTCAATTTTTGATCGGGAGAGCTCATTGGATGCGGAATTAAATTCTGCATCCAACGGGTACCCACATGGCATACTTTTGATGGACCATCATCATCACATTTTTTGATGTATTTCTTTTTTTTGGGGTAGTGGGGTCCATCAAAAGTATGCTGAGTGGGTACTCGTTGGATGCATAATTTAATTGCTCATCCAGCGAGCTACCCTGATCAAAATTTGAGTAAAAACACGGGGAGATATGTCAAAAATACAAACAAAAAAAGTAGTTTTTTTTATGATACCTATCCCCAAATTTATATTAAAAAAATGTTTAATACCTATGCGGTATTTCAAATTTAAAGCAATCTCACTGGCTAACGCATGATGACATGGAATTTGAATTAGAGTTAAAACGCCCATTTTGAGTTGAAATTTCCTCTAACGATAGGCTTGAAGAGTCCTTGTAACTCCAACACATGGTCCCCTTAGGTATTAAACCCACACTCACTTGGAATCTTGATGATGGAACCTACATACAAGCTCATGTACAAGTCAACACTCCAAAAAGCATAAAGAAAGGTGGACAAGGTCGGCTCCACAAATGAATATTTTGACAAAAGAAAAAATAAAATAAATGAAAAGTTGGCTCATTCAATTTTTTTAATAAAAAATAAATGTAGGCCGAATCCAAAATTGTATGAAAAAACTAGTATAAATACCCTATCATGTATTCATTTTTGTAATGTGGATTTTTAGATCAAAGAGGGATAGATTTGAGATTGTTTCATGGATTGAGGCTACCTCACTGATGAGGGTTACAACAGATGAAGTTCACACTAGTCAAGGTTTCGAGTTTATCTTTTGGGTGTAATTTTCATGATATTTCTTTTAGTGCCAGTCCCAAATTTTCAAAAGAAGCCGATGAGTGAGCTCCCTGACTGAGGTGGACTGAACTTGGACTGAGGATAAATTCAGATAGTATGCACAGTCCTAAGTTTTGTTTTGAGGATGTTATTTTGGTTTTTGTCCTTACCTTTCTACTGCCATATGATAGTCTGTTCTTCTACTAGTCTTGGGGTAAAAATATTATGTTTTATGAATTCTTTTGGAGAGTTTCCACAGTCATAAAAAATCCCAAATTTGCATGATAAACCAATCTGATCTTTTATGGAACCAAGATATTCATCGTGCTCTTTAGAGGACAAAAAATTCTGATATCGAAGTCATCTACACCACTTTTCCACAATTTTATATGCAACCCTAAAATATTGAAGCCATCTACAAACAATACCAAAGTTGGGATGGAGTTTACTACAATAGGCATATCTGCACTGCAAGTTCTATAACAGATAATTTGGGTTCTTCTACAGATAGTAAATAGAAAAGGTATGTATGCATGCACCCAATAAATGTGTATAAATGTATGAATAATTTTGTACAATGATATACATACAATGGAGTATGTACAATGATATACATATAATGGAGTATGGATAGTGGTATACATATAGTGAAGTATGTACAGTGACATACATATAGTAGTGTATGTACAATAAATAAAATGGTATATTGATGTGTGATTTATATTCCATTGCATGATGATGATCCATGCTACTATATGATGATGATGCATGCTACTCTATGATAATGATGCATACTACTCTATGATAATTCACATAATGATGATGATGTATGATGGATGAAACTTGTTGATGATGCTGATACTAGTGATTATGAGGCATACATGTTGACACTTGATAGGATGCATCATCTGTTAGATTTTTATCATTTAAGCTAGTGTTATATTAGGATCTTTAACTAAGAGAATAACAAGAACAACAATCAAACATAAGAGACAATGAACACAATGTTTTTTCTCATGGAAACCATAAAGGGGAAAACCCCACAAATTCCTCAGAGATAGAATCAGCACCAAAATTAAAAACCCCAAAACAGTAAGATGATCTCCCGACATAAATAGTCTCTCTGTTTTTTGCCCCAACAACTTCTTCTCTCTTAGTTATGTGCTACAACTGAGTGTGAGTGAATGTGTGATAAATAGAGAGGATCACTCTCTATTTATACTAATTCCCAACTTGACAATAACTCACTATGGCTGACTTCTCTAGGAGATTCTAATAACCCTAGGGCCCCGCAACTGTAGGGACTTTTACCCTTGAACAATAGGAGGGTTACCCACAATGACTTGACATGACTTGTTTACATTATTGAATCTCCCGATAGGAACATTGGGGCATGACATGAATCAAATACATTACAGACACTTCTCGAAATAAACATCGAGGTACAAGACATAAGATATACAGGTGAATACATTCTGAAGTTACAAATACATCAACACTCCTTCTTAACTATGAAGGTATTCTCTTGACACAATTTATCAGCACGGGTCATCTTCTCTATATCACCTGGATCATCAATGATTTCTTGTCATATTCATCTCCAAGTCATCTTCATCTTCAAGACATATTCATCTTCAAGTTATATTCATATTCAAGTCATCTTCATCTTGATCTAGATCATTAATACTGGATCATCACAACTAGATCATCATCATTAGATCTGGATCATTACTCAATATGGATCATCACCGGGTCATCATCATGGGTGCTATCTCTTGATTCTTCTCGTCATAGGAAGTTCTACAGAGTTAGCTCTTTTTCATGTTGGATGCACATCTACAGAGCCAGTATGTTTTCATACTGGATGTATCATCACAGAGCTAGTCCTTTTTCATACTAGATGTGGCATCTACATAGAGCAAGTCCTTTTTCATACTATATGTGCCATCACAGAGCTAGTCCTTTTTCATACTAGATGTGGGATCTACACAGAGATAGTTCTTTTTCATACTGGATGCGTCATCACAGAGCTAGTCCTTTTTCATACTAGATGTGGGATCTACACAGAGCCTGTCCTTTTTCATACTCGATGTGTCATCACAGAGCTAGTCCTTTCTCATACTAGATGTGGGATCTATACAGAGCTAGTCCTTTTTAATACTAGATGTGTCATCATAGAGCCATCCCTTTTTCATGTTGGATGTGGGATCTACACAGAGCTAGTCCTTTTTCATACTAGATGTGTTTTCATAGAGATAGACCTTTTTCATGCTGGATGTGGGATCTACACAGAGCTAGTCCTTTTTCATACTAGATGTGTCTTCACAAAGCTAGCCCTTTTTCATGTTGGATGTGCGATATACATAGAGCTAGTCCTTTTTCATACTAGATGTTTCCCCACAGAGCGAGCCCTTTTTCATGCTAGATGTGGCATCATCACATACATTTGATAATGTAAGGAACCAATCCTCTCACCATGTCACAACTCTTACATCTGACCATGGAAGGAACCAATCCTCTCACCATGTCAGAAGGGCATAGAACTTACATCTACCATGGAAGGAACCAATCCTCTCACAATTTCAGAAGGGCACATCATGGACTCATCACTTCCTCTTGGAAGGAACCTCGATCTAGAGAACACCAATATTCTCCCTGAAGTATTCAAACTTCACCCTAGACAATGCCTTAATCAACACATCAGCTATCTGTTTTTTCGTTGCAACATACTGGAGCTTCACTACTCCTCTTTGCACCATATCCCTGATATAGTGATATTTGATCTTGATATGCTTCAAATTGTCATGGAAAACTGGGTTCTTAGACAACTTCACACAACTCTGGTTGTCACAATATATACAAGTAGCATCCAACTGGAGATCAAATAAATCAGACAATAGCTTCCTCAACCATACTACCTCACAACTAGCTGAACAAGTTGCGACATATTCTGCTTCAGCTGTACTCAGTGCCACGTAAGACTGTTTCCTGCTAAACCAAGAGATCACACCTGATCCCATACTCAAGTAGCACCCTAAAGTGCTCTTCCTATCGATGGAACTACCTTCCCAATCTGAATCAACATAACTTTCCAGGTTAATCTTTTAATCAGCCTTATACTTGAGCCCATAATCAACTGTACCCTTTGGTTACCTTAGAATATGCTTTGCAGCAATCAAGTGAACATGTCTCAGATCTGTCAGGAATTGGCTCAAGGTGTTCACAGCAAAAAAATATTTGGTCTTGTATTCATCAGGTACATCAAGGACCCAACCATCTGATGATACATCGTGGCATCAATAGACTTAGATGAAGCATCACTCAATAGCTTCAGGTTCGATGCCATAGGTGTGGTCATGGTCTTGCAGTCCATCATCCCGAATCTCTTCAGGATATCTACCACATACTTCCCTTGTTTGAGAGAGATTCCATCCACATTCTGCCACACCTCCATGCCTAGAAAATAGTGCATCATACCCAAGTCTTTCATTTCAAACTCGACAGCAGGCTTCCTCTTCGTATCAACTATCAACCCATCCATTCCTTTTACAAATATATCATCATACATAAAGCAGGAGTATCACTGGGTTTCCTTCTTCAACCTTGTACTAAAGGTTGGAATATGCTTTACTCTTGGTAAATCCCAAACTATATAGAAAGCTATCAATTCCACCATACCATGTCTTGGGTTCTTGTTTCAAACCATACAGGGCTTTCTTTAATTTACACACATGAGTCTCCCTATCATGTGTCTCAAATCCGAGTGGTTGTTCCACATATACTTCCTCTTCTACTACACCATTCAAGAAATCTATCTTGGCATCCATCTAGTGTACTTTCCACTTCATTACTGTAGCTAAGGCAAGTACTGATATGATGGAAGTATATCTGGCTACACGAGCAAAGGTTTCTTCATAATCTATTCCTTTTTTCTGGGAGAAACCATGAGCCACAAATCTTGCTTTATATTTCTCTATGCTACCATCTATAGCATGCTTGATCTTATAGATCCATTTGGAAGTCACCACATAATTCCACTCAGGTCTTGGGACAGCACCCCAAACATCATTATTCATGATCAATTGGTACTCTTTGATCATAGAATCCGTCCACTCTTTCTTTTCTATCACTTCTTCATAGTTGGAAGGTTATTTATCAATGAAATCATATAATAAGGCTACATAACTGGAATAGGACCTGGTTCTTTTCCTTTCTCTGTGTGTTTCTTCTGGATCCCCATATCTTTTTGCACCTTGGATAACTTCTCATACCCAAGTAGGTTTCCTCTTGTGAGGATTATTTTCCCGAGATGGATCTATAGGTTCTTCTAATTCTCGACCTTCTTCTTGAATTTATTCGTTCATGGTTGTGTCATGAATTTTGGGTACTTCTTTTTCTTTAGGTTCTTCAACAGGTCTCTTTCTGTTGGAGACATTTACCACCATACACACTCTTTTTGGTCAAATTGGCCTAGTTAAATCACTATCCTAATTATTATTGACATTAACTAACATCAGTGGAGCATTAAATGTCATCATCTAGTCTCACCCACACCTACCTTCAGTCAAGGAGGATAACTTAGCCTTCTCCTACATTCGAGGAGGCTAACTGGAGCACTCCGGGGGTGATCTAAGTGATATTAATGCACCTAATTGCTAAATGGTGGTTAAAATCAGTTAAACAAGTTAGTTAAGGCACCTCCTCTCATTAAATATATTATTTAATGATTATTTAATGAACTCGAGTCAACAGGGGCGCCTCCAACCACTTCTGATGTATAGTTCAACTTCAGTTAACCTCATTGGGGTTCATTGGAGTCAGTGTAGCACTACCTCCTAATTGTTGGTGAGCTGTGACATGTGTCTAATCTCTTTCTGTTGAGACTCAATCATTTATTGCACTCTAGCTTCAGTTGAGTCAATTAGGGTTTTGATCAGTGGTTAACTAGAGTGTTGACATGGCTTACATTCAGTTAAGCTAGAGTCACTCATTCAATTCGAATGACCTCCTTAGGGATTTGAATTGTCATTATAATTGTAATTATTCATTCTTTATTGAATATACAGACCAACTACTCATTTTGTAGTTTGATTATACGATTTCATGTGTTGTTTGTTCATTAATATTTGATGAGACCGTGCTTGAGTTCCTAGATCACTATCAAGATTAATATGGTATAAGAGATTACGGTGGGACGAAGCTCTATCTCCCAAATACAAGCTTTTTGACATATTTTTGCATGAAAATTGAGCAATAGCTCAAAAATCCAGCACTACACCAGAAGCCAAGGCTTACCACTTAATACCCCAAGTAAAAAACTTATTGATCAAGCTTGCTTGATTAACTATGTTGGGTGTGATGAAAGGCTAGAATGTGTAGGCTGTCTGACCTTACGTTTCCATTTATGTTTTGATTTTTAGGTTTCTATAGGTGAAGCATTCACTCCAGCACATCCAGATGGCCTCCTAAGTAGAGATCTTGACTCCATACAATTTCCACTCATTGAAAGGTGATATAGAGATTCAACTACACTCCAGAGGACTTTTTAGAGTCACAATGGACACTGAAGATGAGCCTGGATCCACCATAGAAAAATCAAGATTCTTGAGCAAGAAGGATCAAGCCTTTGGCTTCTTGTGCCTCTCTATTTTGAGAGAGCTTCTCTTCCATCTTGCGGGATTGAAGACACCGAAATAAATATGGGACAAATTGGAATCTTTATATGGAAATAATGATGACTTGAGGGTTTACCAGCTCGAAAATGAACTCATGTCTCTCCAACTTTCCAATTTAGAGACTCTCAATGATTTCTTCACTAAGTTCAACCATATTGTTTTACTCTTGAAGCAATGCAAAGTGGAGAAGGAGGATGACCAGCTCATCCTCACCATACTCTCCAAACTTGGGGCTGATTATTTAGTTTTTGTTTCTACATTCCGTACGGGGAAGCTCACAACCCCTAGATGGAAGATACCTACACTCAGTGCCTTAATTGAGTCGCTAAGTGAACATGACAAGCTTGTCTAGATGGGGATCATTTGATGTTGTTGTGATCAAGCCCTCCATGTCTCAGGGCACAAAGATTTGAAGGGTAAAGGAAAGCAACAGAAGAATCAAAAAAATAAATTTGATGCTCCTAAACCTAGAGTTGAAAACCAACAGCATGATGAGTCTTTCGGCTCAAGGAAGAATAAAGGAAAAGGGTACAATGGCAAGGAAAAATTCAAGTGTTCTTATTGTGGGAAGGGTTTTAACCCTAAACATGCCTACATGAATAAAAATATTGATGAAGCAACCTCTCTCCTTGAGAGGAATCACATCAATCTTCTGGAAAGATTAGGAGGAGATATCAGCATGATCGGGAACCACAGCATGAGAAAGGTCATGCCCTCATGGAAAGCACTTCGAAGTCCAAAGCACTCTTGATTGGTTCAGGAGCTTCGAACCACATAGTGGCTAAGAGAGACTCCTTTTCATCCTTGGAGACCTGCAAATCCATCCCCATCCACATGGGAGATGACTCCACCATCATTTCGAAAGGACAAGGTACGGTTGATCTTGAAAATGGTTTCTTTTCAAATGTATTGTATGTACCATCTCTGGAATCAAATGTCCTTAGTGTCTATCAGATGACACATACTGGAGTGCCTAAGAGAGTTTCTTTCAGCCCAAATGATGTTGAGATAACAGGGAAATTGCATCTGGGAAACTCATTGCTAAAGGCCTTGCAAACCATCATGCAAAAGCCGATGAGTTCTCTCACTTTGTTGCGGATGCAAAGCCCACCGCTCTACTAACTCATGGAAATGAGGTTAGTAGGTTGTTGCATGAAAGGTTTGGCCATCTTAATTTCAAATATTTACAGCAATTACAAAAAAACTCCATGGTTGAAGGCCTCCCGGTCATCAAGGAAACCACGGGAATTTGCAAGGGCTGTGTGATTAGAAAACACCTTGAGCACAAGTTCTATCGGGGAAAGGAAAACTAAGCTACAAGCATATTGGGGCTGATACATTCTGCTATCAGTGGTTCGCCTATCACATCCATTAATGGATTGTTATAGCATATTTCACCACTCCAGGTGAATCACACTTTGTATGGCCTTCCCCTGTCCCACTGCAGACTCTTTAGACCCCATGGACCATATTTTATCCTTTGATGTTTCCTTGATCATCTTTAAAAACTATATAAAAAATTCTATACGCGGCTTTTTCCCTGATAACCGCATACATACGCGGATTTGACTCCTATAACCGCGTACATCAGGATGTGTGCATAGTCCAAATCCTTTTGGAGTTTTCCTTGACATGGATCCGACTCATTTGACTACTGGCCTTCCATATGCCTTGAGATCGCTCGGATTCAACCCTTCATTATCCCTTGTGAAGCTATATAAGGAACCCCTTTGTAAATTGAAGGCATATAGAGAGATTGAAAGCAATGAAACTATAGTCCATTGTTGTCGGAATTTATGCTTGAGTCTGCATCCCTTTGTCCCTTTGGAGCACTTTTGTGTTCTTCCCAAGATTTCCTTTTGCTAGTGAGCTTGCTATCATGAGATGGAGGATTGAGGTGGTGGAGGCCCAAGTGGGGGATTCAGTTTCTCCGGTTCGTAGACATGCCGTCAGAGGTTGTATCTATCTTGTAATCTCTGATTTATATTAATAAGAACTATTTTTTCTTGTCCAATGATGTGTATTTGATTGAATATTGTATCCATTGGAATATGTCAAATGCTTTTACATTATTGATTATATATGCTAGAATAGATCTAACACCATGATATATAGTATGCTTGTATTGTTTACTTGTTGTTGAGGAAGTATTATATCAATTCAAGCTGAAGATTGGAAATCTCAACGGGGATCTACTTCAACCGTCCAGAATAAGGTATGAGGTTTGATCCTTTAGTGTTAGACATTTTATTTCTATTGCATATTGGGAAAGATTGATTTCTGGAGTCAAAGTTGTCTGTTGTGGTACCCCAAGCCATAGGAATTTCTCTCCGTAACAGAATTGGCAACTTTGCTGGGGATGTCCCTTGTTTTTATTTTGGGGTTTGCGGGCACAATGGGCTTGATATTATTGACTTGCTCTCTGTTTCTGTGTTGCATGTTATAGTATGCTCATCCATTGACACTCCCCTTTATTGGTTTGACCCTTGGCGTGCTTTTTACCACTGCCTTCTCTATATACACAGGTTTTTTGCCAAAAGTCGCATATACACACAGATGTTTGGCCAAAAGTCACGTATACACGCAGGTTTTTGGCCAAAATCCACGTATACACTTAGGTTTTTGGCCAAAAGTCGCATACATATGCAGTTGTTCTTTATACAGCCGCGTACATCCTCCATTTTGGTGAGTTTGATGTTGTGGGAAGTTGTTGGGTGGGTTGTGAGTGTGGTTGGGTCTTCCTTGGGTTTGATGTTGTCTGTTGGATGCTTCTTTTGTGACCCGAGACCGCTTTTTCATTGATTTTTCTTTGAAAGCAGTTTTAGTCATTTATCCTTTTTGTTTTGCCATTAGTGCATTACTCTTTTTGTCTTGGTGTCTTGCTGGGCTTGTATTTTATACTTGCTGCAGAGACTGAGAGTTTTAGATGACTTTTATTGCATTTTTCATTCTTTTATATTGAAAAATACAAAGTAGTTGCACTCTTAGTTGCATCTTAGATATGGATTTGAGGAGGTACTTGCATTGGATTGCTTGGATGAGAGTTGTGTTTAGGCTTTCATATAGGAAGGATTGCATTGGCATTTTGAAAGGAATATATATTTATGCATCTCATGTAGTGGCATACCCTATTTTTCATTTGACAAAGATTGCACTTAGCATTGTTTGTTATGGTGTCCACTTTTATTTCACTGCCGAGTCTTCATATCACTAGTTGCACAACCATTTCCCTTTGAGTAATTATAGCCAACTAAAATCAACGCTAATTAAAATGAATTACACTCTTTTCTTTTCTAGGGTGCACCAACAAGCTTAGGTTTTAGGATCTTGGAATAGTTCATTGTAAGACAATTCTCCAAGATCACTAAACAACAACATCTAGGTGTCTGTCCAGGGAGTGTGTGAAATCCTTTGTATAACTATCGTTCTCAGGATGCTCCTCTCAAATGGAAGTTAAGCACGAGGCAGTGTGAGAGGTTATTGATTGGGATGACCCCTAGTCATAACTGAGTAGCACTGGAGATATTTCCAGGATTGTATTCGTATCTGGGGGCTCTTTCAAGAGTTTCGAGCTTTGCTACCCTGCCCATACGGTCAATCCCGCCTACGACTGTCCCCTTGATATTTGATTATATTGAGGTGACCTTAGTGAACTTACCTAGGATATTAAGGGGGTACTTGTAGAGTTTATTCTGCAGGTGTCCCGGCCAGGTTGGGGTAAGACAGCACAGTCGCTTTACGCGTTGAAGCTAAGGGCCACTATAATTGGTTACATACCTCCGCTTGTAGTGTAAGGGAGTTTCGGGCCTCTCCTAGGCGAGACATACCTGCTGCATTTGGGAGCTCACATATCCTCCCCTTGGTTTGCTTGTATTTTGACTGTATATTTTCTTAGGAGTGTGCTCTTTGTGCACTAGTTGGCCTTTGGGATTGTGGTGACTTGAGTATATTTATGCTCTCTTGAGTTCGTGTCCTTTTATTTTCAGCATGCCTGGTATCTTATCACCTGTCTTGGTCCTAGTACGGACCTTGGTGTCAGACTTGGGGGCATCACAACCCCTTACCATGATCATAGATTTGGGAATGGTCATCTTCCATCCTCTACTCCATTGGTGGAGGATATTTTCCCTTCGCTCGGTCTTTACACCAGTGGTCACCCTCACTGGGGTGGTAGTGTATGCGTGAACGTTGGGTCTACAGCTTAGTTTCCTTTTTATGTCTCATCGTTCACCGCATTGTTCCTTTGGGTGCGGTTTTCATGATCATTCCTCCCTATATCCTATAGTGTGGATTCTTTATTGACTATTTTGGGTTGTTTTGGTCTAATATTGTTGTCATGTAGGGTCCAATTTTTTTACACTCTCTCCGAGGTTTCGACCCGTTTGTGCCTATCATAGGTATTATTTCTAAACTGGCATATAGGTTAGGATATCACATCCGCTTACATTTATGCATTGCCTTATGACCGTTCCATCTTAACCTTAGGTACGAACCCACTCTATTATGTCACGGAACCTTCTTGCTGCTTTAGAAGTGGCATGATGTGAGTGGTATAGCTTCACCTTACATGGGTACCCTAGTTAGCTCCCCTTTGCATTTAGTGCCCATGCCGTGAGTCCTCTCTTAGGTCCGGGAGTCCGTTGTATAGTACTACCATGACATTTCGCAAGAGCCTCATACTCCTCTTGATATTATGCTGGCTTGTTTCCCTCCGGACTCCCACTATGTCAAGTTGTGAATGCATTTTCATGAGCTTTGCCTACCTTATTGAGCTTTATGCCGGCTCCCCTGACATTGCATTTTAGCCATATAGCCCAAGCTTGTCTCATGTCTATCCATGCAGAGCCATTTTTTATATCCTTCGCAGCTTGATTCCCTTTTACCGGGAGGGGATTTTCTCCCGAGTGTCGATATCCTACACATGTATCCTTGCATTGAGCATAGGTATGTTCCACTGCTTGGAACTAGTTTGTTTTCCCTGATGACACTCGTCTCCTCCTAGTTTGTAACTATAAATCTAGTTTATTCTTTTTTAAAGCTTTTCAAATAACTGAAAAAGTCCAAAAAAATAAAAAAACCAAAAATCCGAAAAAGGAAAGATGTTATCTTTGGTAGCTGTCGAGTCGTGTCGCCTTCGAACAGAGCACTGTATATCAAATCCATTGGTTGGGTTATAGTTTGAATTAGGAGCTGTACTCGTTTATCTGATTTTATCTCCACTGACTGGTTAAGCTTCCAGTCCCTATGGAGCCTTTGTTGATGCCTCTTGTGTCACAGAGATTTCCTAGTTTGTATATCGATTCTATGCTACCTTCATTCAGTCACCATACACCGTTATGCTCTTGTTCGAAGGAAGTTGAAACCTGTGTCGGCCATTCCTCAGTTATCTTGACTTTGCATGTCGGCCATTCCTAGTACAGTTACTGGTTCGTGCACTTTATGATCGAGTCCTTCCACATTAGATAGCTTTGCTGAGTACCTGGTGTTGGATGATGGGGGATGCCTTAATGCCCTCCTTCCAGTGGATTTCATCCCATCAACTTTAGATCATTTATTCTAGGATTGGAATCTAGAGTCCTTTTGAGTGCCTTGAGACTTGCAGTCATCAGTGGCAGGTTCTCTCGCCATTAACAGTTTCTTGGGAATACATCAATGTCCCCTGATCGATGGATTCTCTCAAGTGTTCAACCTCAACACATCTATTCACACTTGTTAGTTTGCACTCTAGTACCTTGGTTCCCATTATCATTATCGGTGGGTAATATCGCATCTATTGATGGTATACATCAATGACTGGTAATCAGACGATGGACTACTATGTTTGACCTCGACACCTCTATTCGCATAGTAGGACATGTACTCGTAGCGGTTTGTGTAGAAGACCTTCCAAACTGGTGGCATCTCTTATATGCTACCTCCTTGATCGTGCCAGTGTTCATGAGATTTCAGCTCTCGTGACTTGATTCCAGTGTATGTCAGACATTTCCAGCCACTATGGATATCTTGATCTATTTTATATCTTCAGCCATTTTGGAGATCATGGTCCTTTGTATATCTTCATCATGGAGATTCTGATCTATGTATATTGTACGTGGCGATGACCACATATGTGATATCATGTATTATGCCTATTCATGGCCATTGTACTCTTATGTATCTGGGACTGCTATATGTACTTGCAGTTATATGCAGAGTTGTATCATTGTACTATGCTGATTGGGTGGCTGGTCTTCCATTTGGGATCCTTCATCACTCCACTTCTGGGATGGACTTATAATGTATTTCGGCCATCATATGACGCCTCTGACCTCACACATTAGGGGGCATCTGTTATAGCGGATTTCACCACTCCAGGTGAATCACACTTTGTATGGCCTTCCCCTGTCCCGCTGCAGACTCTTTAGACCCCATGGACCATATTTTATCCTTTGATGTTTCCTTGATCATCCCTAAAAACTATATAAAAAATGATATACGTGGATTTTTCCCCGATAACCACATACATAGGTGGGTTTGAATCCTATAACCACGTACATCGGGATGTGTGCATAGTCCAAATACTTTTGGAGTTTTCCTTGACATGGATCCGACTCATTTGACTCCTGGGCTTCCATATGCCTTGAGATCACTCAGATTCGACCCTTCATTATCCCTTGTGAAGCTATATAAGGAACCCCTTGGTACATTGAAGGCATATAGACAGATTGAAAGCAACGAAACTATAGTCCATTGTTGCCGAAATTTATGCTTGAGTCTGCATCCCTTTGTCCCTTTGGATCACTTTTGTGTTCTTCCCAAGCTTTCCTTTTACTAGTGAGCTTGCTATCGTGAGATGGAGGATTGAGGTGGTGGAGGCCCAAGTGGGGGATTCAGTTTCTCCGGTTAGCAGACGTGCCATCAGAGGTTGTATCTATCTTGTAATCTTTGATTTATATTAATAAGAACTATCTTTTCCTGTCCAATGATGTGTATTTGATTGAATATTGTATCCATTGGAATATGTCAAATGTTTTTACATTATTGATTATATATGCTAGAATAGATCTAACACCATGATATATATTATGCTTGTATTGTTTACTTGTTGTTGAGGAAGTATTATATCAATTCAAGCTGAAGATTGGAAAGCTCAATGGGGATCTACTTCAACCGTCCGGAATAAGGTATGAGGTCTGATCCTTTAGTGTTAGACATTTTATTTCTATTGCATATTGGGAAAGATTGATTTCTGGAGTCAAAGCTGTCTGTTGTGGTACCCCAAGCCATAGGAATTTCTCTCCGTAACATTGATCAAGGTACCTCCTAACTTTTATTTATTATTTTTCAAGGTATACATGGGTTTTATTTCTCAAAAAGAAATCAGAAGTATGAAATTTTTTTTGAATTAAAGGCCTTGATCGAAAATTCCTATGGGATTAAGATCAAGATCTTGAGATATGATAATGGAGGGGAGTATTTCAGTAATGATTTTCTGCACATATGCTCCCAAAGTGGTATTCAGGTCCAACATTCAATTCCCTACACTCCCCAGCAGAATGGAGTAGCGGAAAGGAAGAATCGGTCTCTCAAGGAGATGGCCACCTGTATGTTGGAGTCAAAGAAGCTTGTTACAAATTTGTGGGCTTAAGCCATGCATGCTGCAGGATACATTCATAACAGGGTGTTGCACTCATCCATGAAAGGAAATACTCCTTTCAAATCATACTTCGGACACAAGTCGGATGTGTCGAACCTACAGGTGTTTGGGTCCACTGCATGGGCCCAGATTCTGCTTGATGAAAGAAGGGCTTTGCAACCACAAAGAATAGAATGTCTATTTATTGGGTATCCTGATGAATCTAAAGGATTCAAGCTTCTGGATATCAAAACCAAACATTTCATCATCAATAGAAGTGTCAAGTTCGATGAGCCTATTCAGGAGGTGGAACTAGTGAAGGAGAAAACTGCTGAATTTTCTTCCTATTCTACTGAATATTTGGATGGTGAAATTGGGGGTGATGACCCTGATTTGGATCCTTTGATTTTGATATCAGTGTGAATCAATAATCAGATGATGAATTAGAACCTGAAGTGCAAAATCATCTTCCTACATGGGCCCGACAGACACTCTCCTCCGCAGGAGTCAACATTGGAAATCCGGATGATCCAAGGAGAACCCAGTCTGATTTCCAAAGAGCAGGTATTGCGCTCTCTTGTTCTGATAATTTGCTGTCCAAAACTTTCTATTTGATTATTAGTTCAGATACAAAATCCTACTACCATGCTCGAAAGGATTCGAGATGGAAATTTTCCATGGATGAAGAGATGAATTCTCTTCAGAAAAACACTACTTGGGAGCTAGTTTCTCTTCCTCCGGGAAGGAAATTGGTTCAATGCAAGTGGGTGTTTCAAACCAAGGTTGCTGATTATGGAAGCACCTAAAAATACAAGGCAAGTTTGGTGGCAAAATGCTTCTCTCAGGTCCAAGGTGTGGACTACCATGAGACCTTTGCACCGGTTGCAAAAATGGACTCCATCTGCCTAGTTTTGGCTATTTCTGCATCCAAGCACTGGGAAGTGCATCACATGGATGTTAAGTCAGAATTTATGCATGGAGATATTCATGAGTATATATGCATGAAGTATCATGAGGGTTACATCACTTATCCATATTTGTTTTGCAAACTAAAGAAGTCACTATACAGGGTAAAACATGCCCCAAGAGAGTGGTATTCCAAGATGGATGCCTTCCCTCTCTCGCAAAACTTTCAGAGATGTAGATCAGATCCAAATGTGTATTTACAGTAGTATGATGGCCATATAATTATAATTTTTTTATATGTTAATGAATTACTGATCACAGGTAGCAGAGTTGCCTCCATTTCATCCATCAAAACCGCTCTCCACAATGCCTTTGAAATGAGTGATTTGGGCCTTCTAAAACAATTTTCAGGGCTCGAAATTGAGCAAAATTCTGATGGAATTATGGTCACTCAGTCCAAATACATTTTAGAACTATTAGTAAAGTTTAACATGGCTTATTTCAGGCCTACACCATTCCCTTTCCTTTCAGGGATCAACCTTGAAGAAGGAAAAAACACACCTCCCATGGACTGCACTATCTATCGATAGCTGATTGGTAGCTTGTTGGTACTTGACACATTCTAGGCCTGATATTTGTTATTACATGAATTCTGTATCAATATACATGCAGCAGACTCATGATATTCATTGGAAGGTAGCCAATAGGATCCTCCAGTATATTCAGGGAACCAGGACCTACGACATTCATTATGCTGGAGACTCTGAGCTAGAGCTGGTTGGATACACAGATTCCGATTGGGAGGGTGATTCTATTGATCGGAAGTCTACTTCTAGATATGTATTCATGTTTGGTGGTGGCCCCATTTTTTGGTCAAACAAAAAGTAGGCTGCCATAGCACTATCTTCAGTAGAGGCTGAGTATCGAGGAGCGGTGAATGCTTGCATCCAAGCAGTTTGGTTGCAAGGAATTCTTTCAGAGTTTGATCTTGGTAGTACTTTGTCCACTGTCCTCTTTTGTGACAATCAAAGTGCTATTAAGATATCCATGGATCCAGTTACCAGGCAGAGGAACAAGCATGTAGAGATTCACATGCACTACATCGGGGAGCTAGTGCATGACAGGACCATCATTCTGCAATACTGCTCGACTGATGAGCAGATTGCAGACATATTCACCATGAGATTTTTAGAAAATAAGTTCACATAACTCTATTCACTATTGGGGTTGAGTTCATCAGGGCGATTCAGAGTATTTTCAGTGTTCAGCTTGAGGGGAGGTTTTTCCCACTGATTTTTCCCTTTTTTCCTCACTTAGTTTTTTTTTAGCATTGTTTCAGTTTCAACATTGTACAGGATGACCTATGGCATTAGTTTCTATGGCCCTAGCATTTTTATGTATTTTGTTTTCTAACTCCTCTTGAGTATAGCTTAACGAGGGGTGTTGGAGACATTTACCACCATACACACTCTTTTTGGTCAAATTGGCCTAGTTAAACCACTATCCTAAGTATTATTGACATTAATTGACATCAGTGGAGCATTAAATGTCATCATATAGTCTCACCCATGCCTACCTTCAATCAAGGAGGCTGACTTAGCCTTCTCCTACATTCAGGGAGGCTAACTAGAGCACTCTGAGGGTGATTTGAGTGATATTAATGCACCTAAAGACTAACTGGCGGTTACAATCAGTTAAACAAGTCATTTAAGGCACCTCCTCTCCTTAAATATATTATTTAATGATTATTTAATGAACTGGAGTCAACATAGGCACCTCCAACCACTTCTGATGTGCAGTTCAACTTCAGTTAACCTCATCGGGGTTCATTGGAGTCAGTGTAGTGCTACCTCTTGATGCTTGGTGAGTTGTGATATGTGTCTGATCTCTTTCTGTTGAGACTCAGTCATTTATTGCACTTCGGCTTCAGTTAGGGTTTAGTTGAGTCAATTAGGGTTTTGATCAGTGGTTAACTAGAGTGTTGAAATGGCTTACATTCAGTTAATCTAGACTCACTCATTCAATTCGAATGACCTCCTTAGGGATATGAATTGTCTCTCATTCATGCTTGTAGCATGACATTGTAATTGTAATTATTCATTATTTATTGAATATACAAAGCGGTGAATCATTCTGTAGTCCGATTATACCATTTCATGTGTTATTTGTTCATTAATCTTTGGTGAGACTGTGCTTGAGTTACTAGATCACTGTCAAGATTAATACTTTCTGGATTTGTTGTAAGTTGAGTCTTCATCAAATGTTACATCCCTACTAATGTTGATCTTCTTGAATCCTGGGAAGTATATTTTGTAAGCCTTTAAGCTTTTATAGTATCCTACAAATATACCCTTCCTTCATGAAGGATCTAACTTTGTCCTCTTTTCTTTTAGAATGTGTATGTACACTGGACAGTCGAATATTCTGAGATGGTTGACTTCTGGTTTCTTGTGAGAAAAGACTTCTTCAAGTGTCTTATTCTCGAGTACTCTGTGTGGAGTACAGTTCTGTACATACACCGTTGTTCTGGCAGCTTCTGCCTATAGATGCATGGTAAGATCTTGATCATGAAGCATGGCCCTTGCAGCTTCCATGATCGTTATATTATTCCTTTATGAAACCCCATTCTATTGTGGATTATATGGAGTGGTTAACTCTGACTTAATCCTTGAATCTTTGCATAATTATTTTAATTCATTTGATGTGAATTCTCTGCCATTATTCAATCGAAAAATCTTGATCTTCTTTTCTATGTGGTTCTCGATCAAGGCTTTGAATTCCTTGAAATTGATGAATACTTCATCTTTGTTCTTCATAAAGTATATCCATGTCTTCCTAGAAAAATCATCAAGGAAAGAAACATAGTATACATACCTTCTTAATGAACTGGAAGACATCAGACCGCATACATCGGAGTGGATGATTTCAAAGATTCCTTTTGCCTTGCTCTTGCTACTTGGAAATGTCTTATTTGTGTTCTTTCCTTTTGCACATCCTTTGCAAACACCATCTTGTTTTGTCTGCACTTTTGGAAGACCTTCAACAACTTTGATTGCAAGTGGTAGTGCCCTGTAATGCACATGTGCAAGCCTTCTATGCCAAAGTTCATTTAGTTCTACTAAGTCATGAACCAAAGATTGTTCTAGTTGGCCCTTCAATTTGTATAAACCTCCTTCTTGTTCCCTGATCACTATTGCATCATCAAAAGTCTTTCCCTTTGGCCACATAAGAACTTGTCCATCTACAAAAGAAACCCTCATTCCTTTTTCATCCAATGCAGATATGGAGAGGATATTCTTCTTTAGTCTTGGTACAAACAATACATTTTTCATCTTCATAGATTTTCCAGAGTCTAGCTTATAGGAGGATTCACCACTACCTTTTATTGGATACTGGTAGTCATCCCCAAGTTTCACCTTGTGAGGTGCCTCATGTTCAGATAGTTTCACAAATGATTCTTTGAATCCCATCATATGTTTGGAAGCACCACTATCTATAAGCCAATCATTGGTTCCATGTGAGATAGTTCCTGTGAGAGTGGAGATTAGCACATATTCTTCATCACTTGAAGAATCATCACTTTCTTATTTGATTCTCTTTGTGGAAGGTTCATCATCCTGTGTAGCATGAGCATGATGTCTTATCTTATTTCCCCTTCTCTTGTGAGAGTTCCCTTTGTTTTTAGGATAGTATTTGGATATGTGTCCTTTATCATCACACGTGTAACAACTAATAGTAGATAGATCTCTTCTAGAGTGTGAATTCTTACCTTTGGAGTGATGATGGTCCCTTCTGGTTTCCTTGGTGTGGATTGTGAGAGATTGATCTTCACTTCCCATATTTTCTTCTTGAGCTTCTATCCAAGCTTCTTCTTGAGAGCATTCTTCCCATAGTCTGCTGAACTTGACTAGCTTCTTTTTGGCATAGATCCCTTGAATGAAAGAGTACCATGCCCTAGGAAGACCATTCAAGGTGGTCATCACAATCTCTACATTATCCACTTCTTCATCTACTACTTCCAGCTATTCCTTGATTTGAGAGACCCTTGTAAAGTAAGACTGGATGGTCTCTGCATTCTGGATCTTTACATTCTTCAGTTGGTTTCTCAGAGTCATCTTCCGATTTATGTTCTTCCCTTCAAATAGTTTGGTCAGGGAATCAAACATAGCTTTAGGTGTCTTTAGGGAGGACACATGTCATATGAGGTGATCCTTGATTCAATCAGCATAAATCCTCTTATCATGACCAATTTCTTCTTGTGTAATGCCTTAGCCTCATCTCCCTCTGGAACTGGAACCTCCTCATTGATATAGGAGTCCAATTCATTTTCTTCCAGGACCAAGGAGATATTGTACTTCTAGGCTTGAAATTTATTAGCTCCCTGAATCTTTTCATCAATCTTGGTATGATAAGACATCTTAACTAATAACCTCAAATGGAAATACAAAATATTTAGATCTTACTAGGTTAAGATGTCAGATCTAGATCTGGAGCTAAATTTCTATAGAGCTGGTTTAGGAGTAGATTAGGGTTTGAATTTCTCCAAGTTTATTCCAACCAAAAGCTTTGATATTGATCTCTAAACTTCAATTTTGAGGAGGAGAGCAATCTAGGCTTGTGCTCACTCAAAAATTCCACTTCTGTGAAAATCCCTAATTTTCGGCAGTAGTGTTGGGTCAAAAACTGAAAATGCTTAGAATCAGATTATGCTTCGACAAAAAGATGCACGCTAGAGAGGAGAGTCATCCCAACCTTATTTTGATGAAAATATGGGGAGAGAGATCCAAAAAGTAGGAATCCCTAGTTTCTGTAGTTGCACAGTGTCGTCTTCTCAGGTGAGCTCTAATACCATGTCAGATTTTTATCATTTAAGCTAGCATATATTAGGATCTTTAACTAAAAGAATAACAAGCACAACAATCAAACATAAGATACAATGAACACAATGTTTTTCCTTGGGGAAACCATAAAGGAGAAAACCCCATAACTTCCTCAGAGATAGAATCAACACCAAAAGTAAAAACCCCAAAACAGTAAGATGATCTACCAATAGTAGTAGTCTCTCTCTTTCTTCCCCCAACAACTTCTTCTCTCTCAGTTATGCACTACAACTGAGTGTGAGTGAATGTGTGAAAATAGAGAGGCTCGCTCTCTATTTATACTAATTCCCGACTTGACAATAACTCACTAGGGCGGAATTCTCTAGGAGAGCCTAATAACCCTAGGGCCCCGCAACTGTGTGGAATTTAAACCTTAAACAATAGAAGGGTTACCCACAATGAGTTTACATGACTTGTTTACATTATTGAATCTCCCGATAGGAAGATCAGGGCATGACATGACTCAAATTTATTACAGACACTTCTTGGAATAAACATCGGGGTATAAGACATAAGATATACATGTGAATACTTTCCGAAGTTACAAATACATCAACATCATTGATGATGATGGTAATGCATACTTGTACATGATTATATGATGACAATATACTCTTGATGATATGATGCATACCCTATGGTGATGTTACATACTTTGATGGTGATATTGATACCTTGATGACATGTTTAGATCTTGATGTTTGATAGAAATTGGTGATGATGATGATGCATAATTGATGCATACTTACTGATACTAATGATGATGATGGTGATAAATACATGAGAAGACCTAGATAATAAATTCCTTGATTACTTGGCATGAGGACTATGAGCAGAATTTTGACTAGCAATATTGATGAATAGGTTGACAAGCAAAGAGTGATGAGTAGAGATTGACCAGCAGTGTTGATTAGCAGATTGAAAAATAGAGGTTGATTGAAAAGAAGAGGTATTTGTTTTCTTACAAGTAGAATATTTTACTTGAGGATTGGACTCCTCAACTCTTTCCTAGTTGGAGCTAAGAAAACTAGGTCGGGTCCTGTTATGAGAGTTGGTGCTCTTTTCATCCGTCGATGCTTATTGTAATCAATAATATTGAAGTATTCCATTACCATAAATAAATCTCTCATTACAAATATTCTTGTGTCTCTTTGATGTGTTTGTTGTGCTTATGATTTAACTGATGAAAATGATAATGTGATTGATAAAATAATTCTTGATATGCTTTGATTGACCAATAGAAGTGAAAAAGGTTTAAATTTCTCACACACGAATTTACCCACCCTCTCAGTGTGGCCATTGTGTCCAATAATTGGTATCACAGAATGCCTTCATCACAAGACTTGCAAGATTGGAGGATATCCATGGAGACATAATGGAAGAAAAAGTAGGGTCATCAAGAAATAATGTTCCTATACTTGATGTTATAAACTATTTCAATTGGAGGAGAAAAATGAAGGCATATATGAAGAAGTTTGGCATTTGGTATATTGTGATCAATCCACCTGCTCCATCAAATAAAAAGGGCAAGGAAACTCCTCATAAGGAATCAAAGAAGGAAAATTATAAAACCTTGAAGTTCCTCATGGATGTACTTTCCAGCTCAGTGAAAGAAAGTGTACGGGAGTAAAATTCAGCTAAAGACCTATGGTTCAGGTTGGAAAGAAAGTATCAAAGGGAAGACCAGAAACTGAAAAGACAGATTAGGAATCATAAATCAAGCCCTTGAAAGAGGTCAATCAATAAGAAGAAAATAAATAAGTGAACTCTAGTAAAGGTATGGATTTTTTTGATTGTAATGATAGCATGTGTGATGAAATTGAGAAGTTTCTTGAAATTTTTTATGAATATCTATCAAAGGATTCACATGAGATACATATCATTTTGATAAATATTGATCTCATAGAAAATTGGGCCTTTAACACAGTAAATCTAAATCATAGTGAATTCACAAGGTTCAAAACGATAATATTGGATCCTTGGAATAAATATCAGCATAAGACTATGACGATGAGAGTACTAATTGTGAAACTCAAACACAAGGCTAAAGAGTTCAAGGATCAGTTGGAAGACAAGGATGCTAAATATGAATGACTAAAGACTAAATTGATTAGTCAAAAGGAAGAACATGAAGATCTCGATGAAGACTCAGAAGAGCTTGAAGAAAATATAAAGGCCAATCATTATTTGAATACTCAGTTGGAGGAAGCCAAAATGATATAAGAAATATTAAAGAATCAGTTGGAAGAAAAGGAGCTGAGAATCCAAAATATGGAAATGGAGGTAGTTGGTATCAAGAAGAAAGGTGAAAAGAATGATGCATTATTCAAGTTCAAGGACAATTCAGTTTTCCTAGATAAGATCTTCAGATTCCAAATATCTCCATTTGACAAGACTGGTGTTGGTTACAAGAAGGAGGAAGAAAAATATGAAGATAACACTTAGTCTCCCAAGTATACAGAATAAGGTCCATCAACATCCAAATATGCTCCCAATGAACCTGCACATGGCAATAAATACCTTGGAAGTTCAAAAATGCATCAAGGAGTTATTCCTATTCCTCAAAGTAAGCACATAAAATAAACAACTTCAACATGGAGCCAAATTTCGAGGTATGAAAATGGCTTTAATGTTTATTGTTTTTCTTGTTCTAATTTTGGTCATAAGGATATGGATTGTAGAATCTATAGAAGAATAAGTGTTGAAATACCCAAGGACAAAGTTATATGTTGGACATGTAACCAAGTTGGACATACTGTTACTACCTTCCACACATGGAGATGCTACACATGTAGTGGGTTTTTTCACAAATCCCAAGAATGTGAAAGTCAAAGAATTCAACCAAGGAGGATTCCTTCATACACATTAGTAAGAAGAACCAGTGAACCTTGGAAGAAGACCAATGCATAAATATTTGAGGACCATAAGACAAAGGCCCGCAGTTAGGGACATTATGAGGTATGGAGGGATGAATTTGATCAAAGAAGTGTTGGAAGTTCAAACAACTCAGTTAGGTGCTGGACATGCAACCAAGTTGGTCACATTGCTGCATACTTTCGCACTATGAGGTGTTATAGTTGCAGTGGATTTGGGCACAAATATCAATTCTATTAGAGTACACGAAAAAACCCATGAGAAGTTTCTTATACTACTCATCTAGGAAAGCCAATAAAAATGATGGAACAAATGTTGAAAGGAAAAATTCGAAGAAGCAAGTATGGATGAAGAAGACTGAGAAGTTACATATATTAGAGGCTGATAAGTGCAAGGAAAATGGATTCCATATGGAAAGACAAGCTTAAGGTGTCTCTAAGACCTTAGCACACCTTGAGTTCATAAGGCTGGAGGATGAACTCAAAGGAGAAAGGATGAACACTCTAAGCATACAAACAGGTCCTAGCATATTTCATATTAACAAGGGGAGTGGTGATCTTTGATTTTAGATGCAAATATATGGCCACCCTTTCCCATTGATTCCAAAGGGGAAGAGATGAAGCCAAAAGGGGATAATTCTCAAATGGGGACAATGAGTTGTTGTCCTCAATGAAAAAGGGGGATATTTTTTATTGAATTGCCATTGATTCCAACATGGGAATTTTCGTGAACCCACAGGTAGTTATTTATGCCACCAAGTGCCTCTTGTAGAGAACAGGTATGGACGATCCCAGTATCCTCACATCCATTGCCTTGGATCCCATATAGAGATGGGTTGTGCCTTAAATCACCTTGTATATAGTTGACAAGGTCCATGTACCCACAAGGTTGGAATTGGAGCCACCACTCAGTTGATAATGTTGAATACCCTTCTAATGATGTTGAAGAGCCTAGTAGTGGTGTTAAAGCCCTTGTGGACAATGGATAATCCATTGATGGGTTAAAGAAACATCAATGACCTAATTTTTGGTCATTAATGCTTTGATAGGGTCATGGTACTTAATGAGAAGCCTTTACAACCCCACAAGAGGTATCATGATGAATCTTGACACTTGGAGGTCCTCTTGTATGGTTTAGGTGGTTAAAGAAGTCCATGAAGTATTGTGATTAATGAATACTACCATGAAGAAATCCTTGGACCCACACTTGGTGGTTTTATGGTCTTTGTACCTTTTAATAAATGGTGAAGGTAATATGGTTTGATGGGGTCCTTGGTCATACATGTCATGGTTATGGGGTCCTTGATGAAGCCCTTGTGTCTTGATACATCCTTGGTTTTGATGATACAGTAATTTATGACTTGATGAAGAATTGGAACCCTTGGAGATGGTCATTAATACCACAAGTTTCTTGAATACATATTGGTTGACATGTTTAAGCCATTTGAACCTTGAATATGTCCTTATGTAGAACCCTTGATGTATGGTGATCAATACCTTGATGCCCTTGTGTCATTTGTTGAAAAGGTCATGAAGGCCATTTCTTTCACTTGATGAAGACCTCAATTCCTTGTAGATGGTCATTGTGTATAGGAGGGGTTGCCATTCTGACTCTTGGATGTTATAGAATTTTAATGTAATGTGATAGGATTGAAGAGTCATTGTAAATCCAACACATGGTGACATTAGGTATTAAAACCACACTCAATTGGAAACTTGATGATGGAACCTACATACAAGCCCATGTACAAGTCAACACTCCAAAAATCATAAAGAAAGGTGGACAAGGTCAGCTCCAAAAATGAGGATTTTGACAAAAGAAAAAGTAAAATAAATGACAAGTCGACTCCTTAATTTTTTTAATAAAATATAAATGTAGGCCGGCTCCAAAATTGTATGGAAAAACCAATATAAATACCCTATCATGTATTCACTTTTGTAATGTGGATTTTTGGATGAAAGAGGGATAGACATAATATTTTTTTGTAGACTAAGGTTTCCTTAGTGACGAGGGTTGAAATAGATGAAGTTCACACAAGTCAATATTTGGTATTATATTTTGGGTATAATTTTTATGATATTTCTTTCAGTGACAATCCTAAATTTTGAAAAGAATATGGTGAGTGAGCTCACTAAATGAGGTGGAGTGTACTTGGACTGAGGATAAATTTAGATATTATTCACAGTCCCAGATTTTTTGGAGGAGACAAAGTCCCAACTTTTTCTTTGGAAGATGTTCTTTTGGTTTTTTTCCTTACCTTTCTGTTTCCATATGTCAGTCTATCCTTGGACTAGTATTGTGGTAAAACTCTTGTGTTTTTTTACTGCTTTTGGAGGGTTTTCATAGTCATAAAATAGTCCCGAATTCGAATGATAAAATAGTCCTATTTTTGGATGGAACCAAGCTCTTCACTGTGGTCTTTGGAGGATAAAATAACTTGATGTTGAAGTCATCTACAAACAGTCCCAAAGTTGGGTTTGAGTTTACTACAACTAACATATATGCACTACAATTTCTATAGCAGAGAATTTGGGGTCTTATACATATAATGAATAGAAAAGGTTTGTATGCATGCACCCAATAAATGTTTATAAATGTATGAACAAATATGTCCAGCGATATACATACAGTGGAGTATGTATAGTGATATACATACAGTGGAGTATGTACAGTTATATACATACAGTGGAGTATGTACCGTGATATACATACAGTGGAGTATATACAATGATATTCATACATTGGAGTATGTACAATGATATGCATGCAATGGAGTATGTCTAATGATATAGATACAATGTAGTATGTATAGTAATATGCATACAATAGTGTATGTACAATAAATATAGTGGTATATTGATGTGTAATTTATATGCCATTACATGATGATGATGCATGCTACTCTATGATAATGCACATAATGATGATGATCTATGCTGGATAGCACTTGATGATGATGCTGATACTCTTGATGATGAGGCATAATTGTTGACACTTGATATGATGCATCCTCTATGATGATGGTAATGCATACTTATACACAATGATATGATGAATAAATAATCTTGATGATATGATTATGATATTATTTTATGATGCATACCTTATGATGATGTTATAGACTTTGATGTTGATCTTGATACCTTGATGACATGTTCATACCTTGATGTTTGAAAGAACTTGATGATAATGATGATGCATACTTACTGTACTCTTGATGATGATGGTGATAAAGACATGATAATACCTAGATGAATGAATTCCTTGATGACTTGGCATGAGGACTATGAGTATAATTTTGAGCAGCAGTATTGATGAATAGGTTAACAAGTAAAGAGTGATAACAGAGATTGAGCAACAATTTTGATGACAATATTGATAAGTAGAGGTTGATTAAGAAATAGAGGTATATGATTGATTACAAGTAGAACCTTTCACTTGAGGATTGGACTCCTCAACCCTTTCTTAGTTGGAGATAAGAAAAGTAGGTTGGGTCATGTTATGAGAGTTGGTGTTATTTTCATCAGTTGGCATTGATTGTAATCAAGAATATTGAAGGATTCCATTACCATAAATAAATCTCACATTACAAATATTCTTGTGTCTATTTCATCTGTTTGTTGTGCTTTTGATTTAACTAATTAATATGATAATGTGATTGATAAAATAATGATTAATATACTGTGATTGAATAATAGAATTGAAAAATATTTAACTTGCTCACACACTGATTCACCCCCCCTCTCAGTGTGCCATTGTTTCCAACACAAGGTATGGGTGAATGTTTCAACCTCCTCAAGCAACTCCTCTCTCCGATTGTCATATGAAAAAATTACATGTAACCAGTCATTTTATACACCAATTACGAACAACATTGATTGATTTGAATAAAACACTTCAAATCATTAATAGGATTATGTGTGTGTGTGTGTCTTACCATAAATACTCGACTCTGAACTAGGATATTTTCGTGCTTGGAAAGGAGGTGGTACAATTAGATTAACATCCACCTTAGCAACATCAATAGATGAAATTGAGGGAGTAGGATAGACTACTAGTAATGGGTATGAGAAACCAATTATTTCAAATATTTAAATGTGAAATATGTGTGAGATGTATGAGATGTACATTTTAAAAATAAACAATTATAATTTAAGACCACTCAAATTACCTATCTCTGTGAATCTCAACCCTTCATCTTTTGATAATAATACCATCTAATATAAACATGACTCTCCTCTCTAAATGGCCATAAACATTAAGTGCTTAAATAGTCAAATATAAGCATTTATTACAAAACCAACATCAACTAACGCTGTAACATGTTACTAAAATATAAATCTTGTTGAGATCTACCTGTGGTCTTAGGAACAAAATTCTATATGGTGGAAGGAACCTAATAGCTCTCCTCTCTTAATGGATGTAAACACCGAGTGCTAAAATATTCAAATATATGCATTTATTATAATAATAACAACAACTAACAATGTAAAATGTTAAAAAGTATACATCTTATTGAGATATTACTATGGTATCAAGCATTGAATTCTCTATCGTGGGAGGCACCTAATAACTCTCCTTTCTCAATGGTTTCACACATCAAGTTCTCAAATAGTCAGATAGATGCATTTATTAAAAAACTAACATCAACTAATAGTGTAACATGTTAAAACATATACATCCTACTAAGATATTGTCATAACCCCAAAATTTCATAAAAATTTAATTTTTTTAAGGTAACATAAAATGTCTGAATACGTAGTTCACTAACTGCTAGCAGTTAATGGAAGATGAAATAGTTTACCAATTGGTATTAATTAGTTTCCAAATACAATAACTAATACAACTTTAATTTTCCTAAGTTATATAAGAATGGCTTGCATCTAGATTGCTTTTAGCTTTACTAACAATTTTACTTTTGACAAGTAGGTGAAAAACTATCTTTGAAAACTCAAGGTTTACTTAGCATTATGCTAACACAGATGGACTGCTGGTTCTTACAGGTTCAACAGGTAACGAACGATCAAGTAGGAGTTTAATTTGTAAGATAGCGAGAATACTTCTGTTGCATGTTAATATGCTAGTAAATAAAGCGATTATTTAAAAGCAAGGCTCTGATGAGGTAAAGTAATTTTCTTTCATAGTTTTGGTTCTGAGATAGTATTCAAAGTTTAGCCATAAATATTGTTATCCTTAACATACTTAGCTAAAAAAATAGATCCTTACTATGAGCTTAGAGCTCAAGTTATTCGTCATACAATTACTTTTATTTTAACATGCTGATACTGCTAATGTTATGTTTTAATGCTCCAATGTATTGTCTTTTACACATGAATGTACTCCTATATTTCTCAAAGGTAAGATTACCAACATATTACATATTTCTACTTTGTCTCTTCTTTACTAGTCATGAAAATTATCAACTTGTTGATTGTATATAATTTTGCTAACCTTTTGCGCTGATAAACATCAAGCTATAAACTTCGATTCCTAAGATATTGCCTTACTGCAAGTATTATTGTAAAAGTATATAATACCACATCACTTTTATAATTTACCAAATATAATTGTTACTTATATCCTTTAGTAGTTTTACTACCTAGAAAATTTCCATGATATATTATAACTTTGGTTCTTTGTAACTAGATACATTATCTTAAGGTGGAGTATTACCTAACCACCACTTCTATAAAGTCGAACCAAGGCAAATACATTATTGTAATAGTTTATACTAAGGTCAAACCTTGTGGTTGTTTTATTGGTAAGGTTTAAACACCTTTAATCTATAGTCAACGACATAGATTCGTAAATAACAATTATAACAAGCCTTAATACCATCGATTGCAATGATATAGTTTGTGTTTCAAAATAAATATATGTAATTATTCTATAGTCGATTGCATAGTCTTGTTTTTTATCATGGCAATAATAAGTTGATACTTGATAGCACAGGGTTGACTATAGACAAGACCCTCGCATGGTTAAATTATTTGGATGGCATGTGGTCTGCTCTCGTCCATGCATTGGCAACTTAAGAAGATCGAAAACCCTGTTCCTTTGTCATTTGAATCCGAGGGTTTTGTTGGCCTGTAGGCTACTCTGTGTAGTTTCCATGGCGGTCGTGAGAGGCTGATCCTTCGCTTTGCTTGCTCCATAGCTTGTGTTTGATACTCTGTGGTATCAATACCCAGTCTTATGGTCTCGAATATTCTTGGGTGTAAGCTTTACTGTGCGAGTGATTTTTCCTTGAATGTTTGGATCGAGGCCTAACAAGGTTTTTAACTCTGTTTGAAAGTTCCTTGCCATGAATTTGTGGAGTTTTAAGTTGGTTTTAAATTGCCTCCACTCCAGGGTCGGCATAGGGCTTTGAATACTCCTTTGTGTATTTCACTTAAGCTGGTGATAGCTCCTTCACTGCTTGATTTCTCTTCTTACTCGCAGGTAAAGACAATTTCAAATCTTTATTATGAAATCTCTTTGGTTAAGTTATATTGTAGTTAGGGTTTATGCTTAGAACCCAAGTATTGTTCTAACACTCAGTAATGTGCTCCTTGCAGGAACATGCGACGACTCCAATCTTCAATGGAAAAGAAATACATTTGTTGGCTTTTAGTGAACTCGTGGCCTCCAACCAGTAAGCCCTGGTTTGAAAGTGGGTTTTCCCTACTTACGATGAGGGTTTTTGGAAGGAAAATTATAGTGCTTGGAAGCCAGTTTTTGGTTTCTTTGTTGGTTAAAATGTTTTAGTATGTTGTTACTCCAGTTTTACTTTAAAACCCTTGATGTTTACACTGGGTAATAGTGGCCCTTGAGCCATGATATGTATTTTGTCTTTTGGTTAATAATTATCCTTGTGGCTCGATAATGTAACACAGTTGGTTTTTTTTATAAAGAAAGAATTCGTTAATATTTGAGCTCTGTCTTGTTTTTCTATGGTTTAGTTAACCTATAAATAATGTGTTTATTTTACTGTTTAAAAGATTTATAAAATATGTTTACTTTAAGAAAAAGATTGTGGGAAGTCTATTGCATGGATTGTAGCCTTCTTGTTAAGTTTGTTGCACAGTTAACAATGTATCTAGTTATAACTTATTACATGTTAATTTTTATTTGAATAGATTAGTCGAAGGGGTTTCGACCCTTAGGATTTCATAGGTGTAAACGTGTCTGGTTTTTAATTTTTAAAATGCACAAATATATATAATTCTTAGTTATTTCGTTTATTATTTATAAATAATTTTATTTGTATTTACTACTCTGTAATTTATAGTTATTTGGAACTCTATAGAGAAGAGAAGGTTAACTCTAGAACTCTGTTTATTTTACATAAATAAAGGGTTTGTAAACGAAACCCTGATCTAGTTTTTATTAAGTAATAGTTAAGATTAAATTAATATTTTAAAAGAAGAAACTGTTTAGTTATTAACTTGTTTATATACTTTCTTGAATATTAGTTATTATCTCCTATAAACTTTTATTTCCTATCAATATAACATTACTGTAATACTAGTGTGATTTACTATTTCATTTACCTGCATTTTCATTTAGTTAAACTAAATAAAAACAATAAAATATAAACGAACAAAAACACTGCTTTTTCATTGCATTTTAAACATTGAAATAAAATTTACTCTGTTTACCTACAGATACAAAATCATATCTACTATTTCAATTCTCTTAAGGATTATTTCATTTATTTAAAGCATTCTAACTATGCTAGAGTACGACCTGGTTTCCAGGTGTGGAAAAACACAACTTAGAAAATTTAATTTCTTTCTATTTCATTATCCCCTAAACCTTTTTCATTTCTAAAAGCAATCTAATAAGAATACTAAATCTAACATTTCGCAAACTATGAACTTTTAACACGCATGTAGTGGATAAACTAAGATTTATTTTACTAAGACAGTAAAATAAAATAACATAGAACATGTTGAGTACAAGACGACAATAGCTTGAGGAGGCCGTTCCTCCCTACCGATCTCCTAGAGAGCACTCAAACAACACTTCCTCAAGACCCCCGATCATGTTCCTGGTCTTCTTGGCTGAGGACTGGGTGGAGAATGCAACTGTAGAACCCTCTGTCACCTGACTAGTTCAATGCCTCAGTAAAAACAATCTGCTCTCAGCAGTATGATCTTCATATTAAAAGCTGCAAATAGATCAATCTCAGTAGTTATCCCCTCAAACACTTTCCAGATTCCCCTCCATTGAACTTCTCTGAAGTAAATTCATTCACCCTGAATGATCACTTCTCTAGAATGAGCAGCCTCAGCTCTCTTCAATGAGAAATTTTATAGAGATGCCTAGGTCTTCTGGGTCAGTTTTCATTACTTGAGCCACCTGATCCGATTCCACTTTCTTGGGGAATCATGACCACAAATATAGGGAGGTTTCCACTTGCATCAGTTGGAAGTGGTTTGAGGATGCTGCCACATGTCAGTTTGCTCTCCACCTAGTCTCCTCCACCAATTTGACCAGTAAACACTCTTTTAACAGGTCTCGTAAGCTATTGTCTCCTCATTTATTTATTTATAAATAAAATATTCTAAATTTACATTAAATATCCTTGACCCCACTAGTCATCCATTACAACTTAGCATAACATTTAACATAATGTTCCTCAAATAATATAAAATTGTTTTAGCAAACTGCGGCATGTGACATACACACCCCCTTAAATTATAACATCATCCTTGATGTTATTTATTCCTCTTCCTCAGAATTCCCCTGGAATAGAATTGGATATTCATCCCGCATATGACTTTCCAATTCCCAGTTGGCTTCCTCTGGACTAAGGTGCTTCCATTGCACCTTCACTTGACCAATGGTGTGGTTCCAAAGTGTGATCTCCCTCCGCTGGAGGATACAGTCTGGTTCCACCAAAAACTCTCCTTCGGGTTCCACCTATACATAATTCTAGTTAATAACATGAGTATCATCATGAACATATTTCTTTAATACATAAATGTGAAAAAAATTGTGAACTCTGAAATTCGGTGGTAAGGCTAACTGATAGGCTACTTGTCCAATCCTGGATAGTATTTCAAAAGGACCACCATAACAAGGTGCTAGTTTGGCACAACTACCCAACCTGAGAGAGCTCTTTTTGAGTCTCACCTTGATGAACACATGTTCACCTACTTGAAACTCTGTTGGAGTTCTTTTAAGGTCTGCTTGACTTTTCTGTCGATCTTGCGCAATTTTTAGATTACCTTGTACCTACTTTACAATTTTTTCCATTTCTTTCAATAATTTAGGTCCTAATACTAACATGTCCATCGGATTACTCCAAGATATAGGAGTGTTACAGTTCCTTCCATACAAAATTTTGAAAGGACTAAATCTGGATGAAGCTTGATAATCATTATTGTAAGTAAATTCTACCAGGTGCAAATAATATTCCTATTTACTTGGCTGATCCTTTACATACATTCTTAGTAAACCTTCTAGTACTTGATTTACTATTTCAATATGTCCATCAGTTTGAGGATGGAACGAGGTACTAAAATTTAGCGTAGTATTTAATCCTTTAAACAGAGATCTCCAAAAGTTACCCATAAATTTAGGGTCTCGGTCTGAAATTATAACCTTCGGTATTCCATGCAGTCGAAAATTTTTCTTTAAAAAGATACCAGCTATGTTTCCAGCTTTATAAGTAGTTTTTATAGTTATAAAATGGGCTTCTTTACTTAATTTGTCAACCACTACCATTATAACATCATTTAAGTTTTGATTTTTAGGCAGTCCAGTAACAAAATCAAGACTGATTATCTCCCATTTCCAGCTAGGAATGGGAAATGACTGAAGTAATCTAGATGGATGTTGATGTTCAATTTTTACTTGCTGACATTCAAAACATCTAGCGATATATTCTGCCAGTTCAGTCTTCATATTTGGCCAAAAGTATTCTTTTCTTAACATAGTTATAGTCTTCTGATAACCCAGATGGCCTGAGTAAGGAGTTTTATGGATTTCGTCTAAGATTAATAACTTAACTTTAGGTACATTAGGTACATACATTATTTATTTATATAGAAAAAATCCTTTTTCATTCAAGCTGTACCCTATACTTAGACTTTCTATTGGATTTTCTTTTGCTTTTGCTTGTAATTTTTGGTAAATTTCATCTTGTTCTAACCCTGCTTTAAGCTGTTCTTTCAAATCTGTTGTATAAGTGCTGATAACTGCTGTAAAGTTCAGCTTTACATTTCTACTTAATGCATCAGCAACTTTATTTTCTTTCCCTTTAATGTGCTGAATTTCAAAATCATATTCACTTAGAAAGGCTAGCCACCTAGCTTGTTTAGCATTCAGGTTAGGTTGATCTAATAGATATTTTAGTCCTTTATTATTTGTCATTAGAATAATTTTTCTTCCAATTAAATGATGTCGCCACATCTTCAAAGCATGTATGATAGCAGCTAATTCCAAGTGATAGGTTGCATAATTATTTTCATGAATTTTTAATTTCCTAGACTCATAAGCAATAAGATGCCCTTTTCGATTCAATACTCCGCCTAAACCATCATTCCAGGCGTCATTACACACTATAAAATCTTTATTTGGATCTACTATTCTCAAAATAGTTGCACTGGTTAATAAGGTTTTCAACTTTTGAAAACTATCCTCGCACTTCTGATTCCAATCAAATTTCTTTCCCTTTTTCTACAAAAAGGTTATCGGATTTTCAATTCTCAAAAACCCTCAATGAACCTCCGGTAATAACCAGTAATTCCCATGAAAGATCCAACATCAGTTACATCTTTAGGAATTGGCCAATCTTCAATCACCTTTATCTTTTCGGGATCCACTGAAATTTCTTCTTTAGTCACCACATGACCTAAGTACTGGATTTTATCTTTAAAGAAATCTCATTTACTAAAATTTGCAAAGAGTTGATAATGTCATAACTCTTGCAAGACAATTTTTAAATGTTCCTTATGTTCTTCTTCAGATTTTGAATAAATTAATATGTCATCCATGAACACGACCACAAACTTATCCAGATATTTATGCATTACATTAATCATTAGACACATAAAAATAGTTGGAGTGTTAGTAAGTCTAAATGGCATGACGAAAAACTCATAATGGCCATATCAAGTCTTAAAAGATGTTTTAAAGATGTCTTCATCTTTAATTCTAACTTGGTGATATCCAGACCGTAAATCAATTTTTGAAAACACCGTAGCTCCACGTAGTTGATCAAACAGATCATCTATGCAAGGTAATGGGTATCTAATTTTAATATTCATCTTATTTAATTGATGATAATCTATGCAAAGTCGTAAAGTTCCGTCATTTTTCTTAACAAAAATGACAGGTGCCCCCTAGGGAGACACACTGGGTCGAATGTATTTCTTGTCAATAAGTTCTTTTAATTGTGACTTAAGTTCATTAAGTTCTAATATATTCATTCGATAAGGGGCCTTTGAGCTGGGTACTGCACCAAGTACTAGCTCAATGGTAAAATTCAATTCCCTTTTCGGAGGTAATCCTTGAATTTCTTCTGGAAATACATCTACATACTCCTTTAAAACTGGTATATCCTCCAATTTTAATTTATCAATGTTGTTTAAATTCTCCTCATTGGTTACCGTTACTACATAAGCCTTACAACCCTTCCTAATAGCTCTCTTAAGCTGTAGAGTAGAAATATGCCTTATGGTTGTTTTCCTAGGGATTCCCTTTACGCTTATTGGTTTTCCATATTTATTTATACAAGTAAAGGTTTTGTCATAGAAATTTAATATCACCCTATGCTGCTCTAACTAATCCATACCAATTACTATGTCATTTGAACCCAAAGGTAGTACACTAAGCTTTACAAAAGTTTCAAATTGATCCATAACTACTACACAATTCTTTACAAAACTAGTTACCTTCCTCTTTGCACCCATAGCTAACTGAACCAACCAAGAACTTACAAACTTTTCAACAGGAAGTTTACATTTTTCTACCAAATTAGGTGAAATATAACTTAAACTAGCTCCTGGATCAATTAAAATAGATATGGGTGTTTGGTTTATCTTACCTTCTACTTCCACCATGGAAGTTTGACAATCTGTTTAGCGATTTTCCAAAGCTGCATTAATCCTGGGTATAGTCCTTGCTAAATCTCCAACAGTCATCTCCTCCTATATTGTATGGATATTACTGATAGTATTTTTCCAATCAGGACAGACTGAGGCATAATGTGGGCCATTACACTCCCAACACTTTATGGGTTCTTTTCGTTCAAAGTTCTTTGTGTAATTACTGTGATTATTAGCAGACTCTTTAGTATTTTGATTGTTCTAATTGTTCTATGAATTATTATTATTCCCCTCGAAATTCTTATTAGAAAAATTTATGGCATTATTATTTTTAGAATTTTGATTAGGCACAAACTCTTTCTTCTTTTGATCATAATTATTATTCTTTTTGGCCTTCTAGTTGGCCATACTTTCCTTTTTCTGATTTTGTTCATAACAGAAATTAGCTTTCATCATATCTTCTTCTAGATTTTTTGGATTGTCATACTCAATCCTATCCTTTATGTGATAAGGTAAACAACTAAGAAACTGTTGTACCTTCGATTTTTCATCCACAAGGTATGGTACATACCTAAGCAGACTTAAAAACTTACTGTTCAAATCTTTCATAGTCACTGTACCTAGTTTTAGCTCATAGAATTTTTTAGCTCTTTCTTCATAGTATTGTTCAGATAAAAATTTCTTTTTAAATTACTTCTTGAAGGTACTCCAATTTATGCTCTTATCTCTTATTCCTTTCACTCTCTTTAAATCTTGCCACCATATATCAGCTTTCCCTGAAAGATTATAGATATCCATTCTAGCATTTAATTGGTTAGAATAGTTATAAATCTGGAAGTACCTCTTCATCCCAGATAACCAGGATTTCGCTTCCTCTCCCTTTTCAGTTTCTCCATGAAATGTTGGCGATTTGATCTTTTTAAACTCTCCAGAAATTTCTTCATAGGGTTTATATTTTCTCTTTCTAGTATGATGGTTATCCTCACTACTATCACTAGTAGAATGAGAATTACATTGATGACCAAATACTTTGGAAGATGAGCTACTTTCATTTTTAATCTGCTTAGTTTTTTTATACTTATGTTGGTAACTTATATCTTTTGAATCATCTCTTTTACCCCTACCCTCAGTTTGAAATATTTCTATTAGGATCTAATACAACTCCTCTTGAGCTCTCATAATCATCTCATTTTCTTTTTTAACAGATTCCATTTTAAATTCTAATTATTTTACTATTTGTAAATGTTCCAAGGAATTAGTGGTTATGTCTTCTTGTATAGGTTCTCTTTGTAAATTTTCTTGTTCATTATATGGAGATTCCTCTTCTGCATATTCGTCCAGTCTTTCCATACCTATTGTTAAACTCAGAAACAAATTTCTCTGTTGATAACATTAAAAGAAAACAACATCAGCAAAATGATTTAAATTCACTGTTTCATATAAGAAAGTTGAGCTTCATCAAGGCCTAGGGTTTGAACCTTGTGCTCTGATACCACATGTCATAACTCCAAAATTTCATAAAAAATTAAAATTTTTAAGGTAACACAAAATGTCTGAATACGCAGTTCACTAACTACTAGCAGTTAGCGGAAAATGAAACCGTTTACCAATTGGTATTAATTAGTTTCCAAATACAATAATTAATACAACTCTAATTTTCCTAAGTTATATAAGAATGACTTGCATCTAGATTGCTTTTATCTTTACTAGCATTAGATGGACTGCTCATTCTTACAAATTCAACAGGTAACAAATGATCAAGTAGGATTTTAATTTGTAAGATAGCAAGAAGTACTTCTGTTGCATGTTAATATGCTAGTAAATAAAGTGATTATTTAACAGCAAGGATATGATGAGGTAAAGTAATTTTCTTTCATAGTTTTGGTTCTGAGACAGTATTCAAAGTTTAGCCATAAAGATTGTTATCCTTAACATACTTAGCTAAACAGATAGATCCTTACTATGAGCTTAGAGCTCAAGTTCTTCATCATACAATTACTTTTATTTTAACATGCGCATACTGCTAGTGTTATGTTTTAATGCTCCAATGTACTGTATTTTATGCATGAATGTACTCCTATAATTCTCAAAGGTAAGATTACCAATAGATTACATATTTCTACTTTGTCTCTTCTTTACTAGTCATGAAAATTATCAACTTGTTGATTGTATATAATTGTGTTAACCTTTTGTGCTGCTAAACGTCAAGTTATAAACTTCGATTCCTAAGATATTGCCTTACTGCAAGTATTATTGTAAAAGTATATAATACCACATCACTTTTATAATTGTTACTTATATCCTTTTGTAGTTTTACTACCTGGAAAATTTCCATGATATATTATAAGTTTTGTTCTTTGTAACTAGATACATTATCTTAAGGTGGAGTATTACCTAACCACCGCTTATATAAAGTCAAACCAAGGCAAATACATTATTGTAATAGTTTATACTAAGGTCGAACCTCGTGGTTGTTTTATTGGTAAGGTTTAAACACCTTTACTCTATAGTCAACGACATAGATTCGTAAATAACAATTATAACAAACCTTAATACCATTGATTGCAATGATATAGTTTGTGTTTCAAAATAAATATATGTAATTATTCTATAGTTGATTGCATAGTCTTATTTTTTATCATGGAAATAATAATTTGATACTTGATAGCACAGGGTTGACTATAGACAAGACCCTCACGTGGTTAAATTATTTGGATGGCACGTGGTCCGCTCTCGTCCATGCATTGGTGACTTAAAAATACAGGAAACCCTATTCCTTTTTCATTTGACTATGAGGGTTTCATCAACCTGTGGGCTTCTCTGTGTATTTTCCCTGGTGACCATGAGAGGCTGATCCTTCACTTTTCTTGCTCCTTAGCTTGTGTTTGATAGTGTGTGGTCTCAATACCCAATATTATGGTCTCGAATTTTCTTGGGTGTAAGCTTTACTGTGCGAGTGGTTTTTGCTTGAATGTTTGGCTCAAGCCTGACAAGGTTTTTAAGTCTATCTAAAAGTTCCTTTCCATGGCTTTGTGGAGTTTTAAGTTGTTTTTAAACTACCTCCACTCTAGAGTCGGCATAGGGATTTGAATACTCCTCTATGTATTTCGCTTAAGCTAGTGACAACTCCTTCACTGCTTGATTTCTCTTCTTACTCATAGGTAAAGACAATTTCAAATATTTATTATGAAATATATTTGGTTAAGTTATATTGTAGTTAGGGTTTATCCTTAGAAGCCGAGTATTGTTCTAACACTCGATAATATGCTCCTTGCAGGAACCTACGACGGCTCCAATATTTAGTGGAAAAGAAATACATTTGTTGGCTTTAGTGAACTCGTGGCCTCCAACTGGTAAGCTTTGGTTTCGATGTGGGTTTTTCCTACTTACAATGAGGGTTATTGGAAGGAAAATTACAGTGCTTGGAAGCTGGTTTTCAGTTTCTTCATTGGTTAAAATGTTTTAGTATGTTGTTATGCCAGTTTTACTTTAAAACCATTGTTGTTTATGTTGGGTAATAGTGGCCCTTGAGTTGTGATATGTATTTTGTTTTTTGGTTAGGACTAAGCCTTACAGCCCGATAATGTAACACAGTTGGTTTTTTTTTATAAAGAAAGAATTCGTTAATATTTGAGCTCTGTCTTGTTTTGTTGTGGTTTCGTTAACCTGTAAATAATGCATTTATTTTACTATTTAAAATATTTATAAAAGATGTTTACTTTCAGAAAAAGACTGTGGGCAGTCTATTGCATGGATTGTAGCCTTCTTGTTAAGTTTGTTACACAATTAACAATGTATCTAGTTATAACTTATTATAGGTTAATTTGTATTTGAATAGATTAGTCGAAGGGGTTTTGACCCTTAGGTTTTCATAGGTATAAACCTATCTGGTTTTTAATTTTTAAAATGCACAAATATATATAATTCTTAGGTATTTAGTTTATTATTTATAAATACTTTTATTTTTATTTACTACTCTATAATTTATAGTTATTTGGAGCTCTATAGAGAAGAGAATGTTAACTCTAGAACTCTGTTTATTTTACATAAATAAAGGGTTTATAAATGAAACCCTAATCTGGTTTTTATTGAGTAATATTTAAGATTAAATTATTATTTTAAAAGAAGAAACTGTTTAGTTATTAACTTGTTTATATGCTTTCTTGAAGATTAGTTATTATCTCCTATAAACGTTTATTTCCCATCAGCATAACATTACTATAATACTAGTGTGATTTACTATTTCTTTTACCTGCATTTTCATTTAGTTAATCTAAGTAAAAACAATAAAATATAAACAAACAAAACACTTCTTTTTCATTGCATTTTAATCATTGAAATAAAATTTACTCTGTCTATCTACAGATACAAAATCATATCTACTATTTCCATTCTCTTAAGGATAATTTCATTTAATTAAATCATTCTAACTGTGCTAGAGTACGACTTGGTTTCTAGTATTAATCTTGCACAGTGATCTAGGGACTAAAAAATAGTCTCATCAAAGATTAATTAACAAATAACTTATGAAATGGTGTAAATCGTGCTACAGAATGAGTAGCCGCTCTGTATATTCAATAAAGAATGAGAAATTACATTAAAATTTCATGCTACAAGCATGAATGAGAAGCAACTCAAATTCCTAAGGAGGTCATTCGAATTGAGTGAGTGAGTCTAGCTTAACTGAATGTAAGCCACAATCAACACTCAAGTTAACCACTGATAAAAACCATAATTGACTCAATTGAGACCTAACTAAAGTTGAAGTACAATAAATGACTGAGTCTCAACTAAAAGAGATCAGACACATGTCACAGCAATCCAACCATCAAGTGGTAGCACTTCAATGACTCCAATGAACCCCGATAAGGTTAACTGAAGTGTAACTGAACATTAGAAGTGGTTGGAGGCACCCCTGTTGACCTCAGTTCATTAAATAATCATTAAATAATCAATTTAATGAAGAGAGGCACCTTCACTACCCTGTTTAACTTATTGTAACTTTCAGTTAGCAATTAGGTGCATTAATATCACTCAGAACGCCCCCAGAGTGCTCTAGTTAGCCTCCCTGAATGTAGGATAAGGCTAAGTTAGCCTCCTTGACTGAAGGTAGGCATGGATGTGATCTAGAGGATGAAATTTAATGCTCCACTAATGTTAATTAAGTCAATAATACTTAGGATAGTGGTTTAACTAGGCCAAATTGACCAAAAGAGTGTGTAAGATGGTAAATTTCTCCAACACCCCCCCTTAAGCTATACTCAGGAGGAGTTAGAAGGCATAAATGCATATAAATGCTAGGGCCTCAGCAACTAAGGCCATAGGTCACCCTGTACAATGTTGAAACTGAAGCAATGCTAAAAAACAAACTAAGTGAGGAAAAGAGGGAAAACCCAATGGGAACCCCCCCCCCCCCCCTAAGGCTAAACACTAAAAGTAGTCTGAATCACCCTGATGAACTCACCTCCAATAGTGAATGGATGTAAGTGAACTTATTTTTTGGAAATATATTTGTGAAGATGTCTGCAATTTTCTTATCAGTTGGGTAGTATTGAAGAATGATGGTCCTGTCATGCACTAGCTCCCTCATGTAGTGCATGTGGATCTCTACATGCTTGGTCCTCTACCTGGTAACTGGATCTATGGATATCTTAATAGAACTTTGATTGTCACAAAATAGGACAGTGGACAAAGTACTACCAAGATCAAACTCTAAAAGAATGCCTTGCAACCAAACTGCTTGGATGCAAGCATTCACCACTCCTCGATATTCGGTCTCTGCTGAAGATAGTGCTATGGCATCCTGATTTTTTCTTGACCAGCAAATGGGGACACCACCAAACATGAATACATATCCAAAGTAGAATTCCAATCAATATAATCACCCACCCAATTAGAATCTATGTACCCAACCAGCTCTATCTCGGAGTCTGCAACATAGTGAATGTCGTAGGTCCTGGTTCCCTGAATATACTGGAGGATCCTCTTGGCTTCCTTCCAATGAATATCATGAGGCTGATACATTTATCTTGATACATCATTCATGGAATAACAAATCTCATGCCTAGAATGTGTCAAGTACAACAAGCTACCAATCAGCTGTCGATAGATAGTGCAGTCCATGGGAGGTGTGCTTTTTCCTTCTTCAAGGCTGATCCCTGAAAGGAAAGGGAATGGTGCAAACCTACAATCAGCCATGTTGAACTTGAATAATAGTTCTGAAATTTATTTGGACCAAGTGACCATAATCCCATCAGAATTTTTCTCAACTTCGAGCCCCAAAAATTGTTTTAGGAGCCCCAAATCACTCATTTCAAAGGCATTGTGGAGAGCAATTTTGATGGTTGAAATGGAGGCAACTGTGCTACCTGTGATCAAGAATTCATCAAAATATAAACAATAATAATTATATGACCATCACACTATTGTAAATACACATTTATATCTGATCTACACCTTTGGAAGTTTTGCGAGAGAAGGAAGGCATCCATCTTGGAATACCACTCTCTTGGGGCCTGTTTTAACCTGTATAGTGACTTCTTTAGCTTGAAAGCCAAATATGGATCAGTGATATAGCCCTTAGGATGCTTCATGCATATATCCTCATGAATATCTCCATGTATAAATGATGACTTAACATCCATATGATGCACTTCCCAGTGCTTGGATGCTGAAATTGCCAAAACTAGGCAGATGGAGTCCATTTTTGCAACTAGTACAAAGGTCTCATGGTAGTACACACCTTGGACCTAAGAGAAACATTTTTGCAGGTGTTTCCATCTACAGAAACCTTGGTCTAAAACACCCACTTGCTTTGAACCAATTTCCTTCCTACAGGAAGAGAAACTAGCTCCCAAGTAGTGTTTTTTTGAAGAGAATTCATCTCTTCATCCATGGAAACTTGTCATCTCGGATCCTTCTGAACATGATAGTAGGATTTTGGATATGAAATAATCATCAAATATCAAGTTTTAGACAACAAATTATCAGGAAAAGAGAGCGCAACACCTATTCTTTGGAAATCAGATTGGGTTCTCCTTGGATCATCCAGATTTCCAATGTTATCTCCTGCAGAGGAGAGTCTCTGTCGGGCCCATGTGGGAAGATGATTTTTCACTTCAGGTTCTGATTCAGAATTTGCCAAAACTAGGAAGATGGAGTCCATTTTTGCAACCAGTGCAAAGGTCTCATGGTAGTCCACACCTTGGACCTAAGAGAAACATTTTTGCAGGTGTTTCCATCTACAGAAACCTTGGTCTAAAACACCCACTTGCTTTGAACCAATTTCCTTCCTAGAGGAAGAGAAACTAGCTCCCAAGTAGTGTTTTTCTGAAGAGAATTCATCTCTTCATCCATGGAAACTTGTCATCTCGGATCCTTCTAAACATGATAGTAGGATTTTGGATATGAAATAATCATCAAATATCAAGTTTCAGACAACAAATTATCAGGAAAAGAGAGTGCAACACCTGCTCTTTGGAAATCAGATTGGGTTCTCCTTGGATCATCTAGATTTCCAATGTTATCTCCTGCAGAGGAGAGTGTCTATCGGGCCCATGTGGGAAGATGATTTTTCACTTCAGGTTCTGATTCATAATTTGATGATTGATTCACACTGATATCAGAAATCAGAGGATCCAAATCAGGGTCATCACCCCCAATTTCATCATCCAAATATTCAGTAGAATAGGAAGGAAATTCAGCAGTTTTGTCCTTCACTAGTTCCACCTCCTAAAGAGGCTCATCGAACTTGACACTTGTCTCGATGATGATATATTTTGTTTTGATATCCAACAGCTTGAAACCTTTTGATTCATTAGGATACCCAATAAACAGACATTCGATGCTTTGTGGTTGCAAGGCCCTTCTTTTATCAAGTGGAATCTGGGCCCATGCAGTGGACCCAAACACCCGCAGGTTCAACACATCTTGTTTGTGTCCCAAGTATGCTTCAAAAGGTGTCTTCCATTTCATGGATGAGTTTGGAAACCTATTTTGAATGTATGCTACAGTATGCATGGATTCAGCCCACAAATTTTCAGCCAACTTCTTTGATTCCAACATACAAGTAGTCATCTCCTTGAGATACCGATTCTTCCTTTCCGCTACTCCGTTTTACTGGGGAGTGTAGGGAATTTAATGTTGGACCTGAATACCACTTTGGGAGCATATGTGCAGAAACTCATGACTGACATACTCCCTACCATTATCAAATCTCGATATCTTGATCTTAACCTTAGAGGCATTCTCGATCAAGGCCTTCAATTAAAAAAAAAATTCACATACTTCAGACTTCTTTTTGAAGAAGAAGACCCATGTGTACCTTGAAAAATCATCAATAAAATTTAGAAGATACCTTGATGCATTCATGGATGTGACAGACATCATACTGCTGATATCAGAATTTATCAGCCCCAATATGTATGTAGCTCGGTTTGCCTTCCCTCGATCGAACTTGTGCTCAGGGTGCTTTCCAACCACACAACCCTTGCAAATTCCAGTGGTTGCCTTGATGGCCAGGAGGCCTTCAACCATGGAGTTTTTCTATAATTGCTACAAATATTTGAAATTTAGATGGCCAAACCTTTCAAGCCATAGCCTACTAACTTCATTTCCATGAGTTAGCAGAGTGGTGGGCTTTGCATTCGCAACAAAGTGAGAGAACTCATATGCTCTTCCATGATGGTTTGCAAGACCTTTAGCAATGAGTTTCCTGGATGCAAGTTCTATTATCTCAACATCATTTTGGATGAAAGGAACTCTCTTAGGCACTCTTGTATGTGTCATCTGATAGATAGTAAGGATATTTGATGACAGAGACAGTACATACAAAACATTTGAAAAATAGCCATTCTCAAGATCAACCATACCTTGTCCTTCTGAAATGGTGGTGGAGTCATATCCCATGTGTATGGGGATGGATTTTCTAGTCTCCAAGGATGAAAATGAGTCTTTTTCAGCCATCATGTGGTTCAAAGCTCTAGAATCAATCAAGAGTGCTTTGGACTTCAAAGTGCTTGCCATGAGGGCATGACCTTTTTCATGATGTGGTTCCTGATCTTGCTGATATCTCCTTTGAAAGGAGAGAGGTTGATTCATCAAGATTCTTCTTCATGCAGGCATGTTGAGGGTGGAATCCATTCCTATAGTATGAACACTTGACTTTTTCTTTCCCATGATGCCCTTTTCCTTTTTTCTTCCTTAAGTCAGAAGACTCATCATGCTGCTAGTTTTCAACTTTAGTCTTAGGAGCTTCGAATTTAGCTTTTGGATTCTTCTGTTACTTTCCTTTACCCTTCAGATATTTGGGCCCCGAGACATGGAGGTCTTGATCATGGGAGGATCTGATGATCCCCATTTGGACAAGCTTATCATGTTCACTTGTTAGGGACTCAATGAAGGCATTGAGTGTAGGCATCTTCCATCCAGGGGTTGTGAGCTTCCCCACACGGAATGTAGAGATAAAAACTGAATAATCAGCTCCAAGTGTGGAGAGTATGGTGAGGATGAGCTGATCATCGCCTTCTCCACTTTGCATTGCTTCAAGAGTAAGAAAGCGTGCTTGAACTTTGTGAAAAAATAATTCATGGTCTCAAAATTGGAAGGATGGAGAGACATCAATTCATTTTTGAGCTATTAGACTCTCAAATCATCCTGCTTTCCATATGGGGCTTCCAATTTTTCCCAAATTTGTTTTGGAGTCTTCAATCCCACAAGATGGAAAAGGAGATCCCAGGAAATAGAGAGGCACAAGAACCCAAATGCTTCATCCTTCCTGTTTAAGAATCTTGATTTTTCTATTGCAGAACCACGCTCATCTTCAGTGTCCATGTTAACTCTATATATTCCTCTGGAGTGCAGCTGAATCTCCATGTCTCCTTTCCATGAGTGGAAATTGTATGGTGTCAAAATATCTACTGAGGAGGCCATCTGGATCTACTGGAGTGAATGCTTCACCTGTAGAAAACCTAAAAATCACAACAAAAAGGGAAATGTAAGGTCAGACAACCTGCACATTTTAGGTTTTCATCACACCTAGCATAGTCAATCGAGCAAGCTTGATCAACAAGTTCTTTACTTGGGGTATTAAGTGGTAAGCATTGGCTTCTGGTGTAGTGATGGATTTTTGAGCTATTGCTCAATTTTCATGCATAAATATGTCAAAAAGCTTGTTTTTGAGAGATAAAGCTTCATCTCGCTGTGAGATATGATACCATATTAATCTTGCACAGTGATCTAGGGACTAAACAATAGTCTCATCAAAGATTAATTAACAAATAACTCATGAAATGGTGTAAATCGGGCTACAGAATGAGTAGCCGTTTTGTATATTCAATAAAGAATGAGAAATCACATTACAATTTCATGATATAAGCATGAATGAGAAGCAATTCAAATTCCTAAGGAGGTCATTTGAATTGAATGAGTGAGTCTAGCTTAACTCAATGTAAGCCACATCCAACACTCAAGTTAACCACTGATCAAAACCCTAATTGACTCAACTGATCCCTAACTGAAGTCAGAGTGCAATAAATGATTGAGTCTCAACTAAAAGAGATTAGACACATGTCACAGCAAGCCAACCATCAAGTGGTAGCACTTCAATGACTCCAATGAACCCCCATGAGGTTAACTGAAGTGTAATTGAACATCATAAGTGGATGGAGGTGCCCCTGTTGACTCCAGTTCATTAAATAATCATTAAATAATAAATTTAATGAAGGGAGGTGCCTTCACTTCCCTGTTTAACTTATTGTAACCATTAGTTAGAAATTAGGTGCATTATCACTCAGATCACCCTTGGAGTGCTCCAGTTAGCCTCCCCGAATGTAGGAGAAGGATAAGTTAGCCTCCTTGACTGAAGGTAGGCATGGATGCGATCTATCGGATGACATTTAATGCTCCACTAATGTTAATTAAGTCAATAATACTTAGGATAGTGATTTAACTAGGCCAAATTGACCAAAAGAGTGTGTGAGGTGGTAAATGTCTCCAACATCCAGTTGTGGAAAAACACAGCTTAGAAAATTTAATTTATTTTTATTTCATTATCCCCTAAACTATTTTCATTTCTATAAACAATATAGTAAGAATACTAAATCTAACATTTCACAAACTCTAAGCTTTTAACATTCATGTAGAGGATAAACTAAGATTTATTTAACTAAGACAATAAAATAAAATAACATAGAACCTGTTGAGGACAAGACGACAATAGCTTGAGGAGGCCATTCCTACCTACCAATCTCCTAGAGAGCACTCAAACAATGCTTCTTGAGGACCCTCGAGCCTGTTCCTAGTCTTCTTGGCTAAGGACTGGGTGGAGAATACAACTATAGAACCCTCTGTCACCTGACTAGTTCAATACCTCAGTAAAAATAATCTGCTCTTAGCGGTATGTTCTTCAGCCTAAAAGCTGCAACTAGATCAATTTCAGCAGTTATCCCCTCAAACACTTTCCAGATTCCCCTCCATTGAATTTCTCTGAAGTAAATTCATTCACCCTAAATGACCATTTCTCTAGAATGAGCAACCTTAGCTCTCTTCAATGGGAAATTTTATAGAGATGCCTAGGTCTTTGGGTTAATTTTCATTAATTGAGCCACCTTCTCTAATTCCACTTTCTTGGGGAATCATGACCACAAATATAGGGAGGTTTCCACCTGCAACAGTTGCAAGTGGTTTGAGGATGCTGCCACATGTCAGTTTGCTCTCCACCTAGTCTCCTACACCAATTTGACTAGTAAACACTCTTTTAACAGATCTCCTAAGCTGTTGTCTCCTCATTTATTTATTTATAAATAAAATATTCTGAATTTTCATTAAATATCCTTAACCCCACTCATAATCCATTACAACTTAGCATAAAATTTAACATAATGTTCCTCAAATAATATAAAATTGTTTTTGCAAATCAGGGCATGTGACATATATTCCTTTGAGATTAGGAACCAAAGTATCTACATTAATGTCCCCCCTACATGTTAAGAACATAATAATATGATATATATATATATATATATATATATATATATATATATGAACCATAAGAGAGAAACATTTTCTAACAAAACCTCTATGTGTCGTGTAATTATCTACTAGCAAAAAACCTACATGGGAAAATCCATAATAGATATGGCCACATGATGTTCACGAATGGGAAGGAGCTCCTAGAGTAGAAGGTCCTCCATGTTTGGTTGCTAATGGCCATTCTTGATCTTCATATGATAGTAAATTTTTTATTATATATAGCACACATGAAGGAAAAAAAATATTGAACATCGTGTCTTTAGACACCACCATGACATGCTATGAAATTGATAAATTTTTTGTTCTATTATAATAAGAGAGAAA
>LPNX010521908.1:3548-50133 GCA_001517045.1 Pseudotsuga menziesii | reverse complement strand
TCCTCCCCCCTCACTCTCCCTTCTCCACCTCACTCCTTCACCTCCCCCTTCCCCTCTTCCACCACCTCCTCATCCTCGTCCACCATCTCCACCCCTATCCCTCTTCTTCCCCTCCTCCCTCGCCTTTTAATTTTTCTCCTCCTCCTCCACCTCTCCTACTCCTCCTCCCCCTCCCCCTCGTCCCCACCTTCACCTCCCCTTTTAACTTCCTCCTTCTTTGCCTCCTACTCCATATCCTCCTCCGTCCCCTACTTGTCCTCCTATATCTTCCCCCTCTCCCTCCCTTTTCTCCTATTTACCCATGACCCCTTATACCCTCTCCCACTCCACCTATGTGTACACCCCATGCCTCCTCTACCTTTCGATTCTATGCCATCCTCCTTTCCTTATTGTCCTCTCTAGTTTTTCTTTTATTTTTCCCATGTTCCCATCTATGCCTTCTATAACCCACCATCTCCATATATTCCTCTCTACATGTTCTCCTCCTTTACCACTTCCAAACTCCCGCGTTTATCCTTACCTTCCTAATAATGATCCTTCCCTTCCTTTGACCCTTCTCTTTTGCACCCCTATAAGATCCATGGCAATAAATATATATGAAAGTACCATATTATAGTATTATAAATAAATAACAATCTGAGAAAAAAATAATGTACTCCTCGCAATTTTAATATATTTCATATATGTATATAATAATAATATTTTTCATTAAAACATATATTAAAACATTAGATTTATATAATATTATTTAAAAAAATATTAATATGCAATTTTCATATCACTTTAACCACATATACTCTACTTTCACACATGATAATATTTACAACCACATAAGAATCCATGTTCCTGAATATTCAATCAATAAATCAGTAATCAATTAAACAATATTGGATTATCCATTAACTAAATTCCAATAATATAATAAAGATTTAAAAAGAAAAACTAAGAATGATCAACTTTAACTAAATTCCAATAACAATATATAGTCTATTTTCACACAAGATAATATTAAAAACGGATAACAATCCATGTTCCTCAATATTCAATCCATAAATCAATAATTAACTAACCAAGATTGGAGTATCTATTAATTAAATCTAATGTAATAAAAAGATTTTAGAAAAAACTAAAAATAAGTCAACTAGCCAAGATTGGATTATCCATTAGCTAAATTCCAATAATAAAATAAAGATATTGAAAAAAACTAAAAATAATTAACTAACAAAGATTCCATTAACTAAATTTCGATTCCATACTTGAAAAAAATCATAGGATGCAAGGTATGCCAAAATTGATATATCTTTAGTAATCAATTTCTAAATTTTTTCTTAAATTAAAAATTAAAAGTAACAACAAAAATCCGATAGTTATTATGAATCTTTAGCTTCCCTTAGTTACCCGTCGGTAGAAGAAATAAAACGTCAAGCATGAAAATGTTTGGAGAGAAATAACTCTAAAACAATTTTCCTTCAATGGGAGACGCTGAAGGAAACTAAAATATGAAGACGTTTCCAGAGAATAATTCTAAAACAGTTTTGCTTAAAACGTACTTGGGAGACGCTGAAGCCACCTAAAAATAAAAATAAAATGAATCTTCGAGTTTCATAAAATATGAAATAATAATTTCATAAGGTATAAGCTCATAGGAACTAACTAGCATTCGAAAAGAGAAGTCGATCGCAACAGATAAACCCAGACAAAGCTACTCGAAAGGAGAAAGAAAATTAATAGGCAGGCAGAGGAAAAAAAAGAAAAGAAATGGAAGTGCATCTGGACATGGGAGAAGAGAGACCTGCCAAACCCCAACCCATTTGCTTATTCGCTAAGATACTCTAAACAATTTTATATCCAAAGAAATTTAAACCAGGATGCACAAGGTTTTTCCGTCAAATCTTCTACAAAGTCCAAAAAAATTTAAACCATTGGTACTTAAGAAAATTTTATAAATTTGTTGTATGGCTTTTGAAAGAAGAACAGAACTCAACATTTATTTGAAAGAAATAAATGAAACCACCATTACATCTAATCCTTCAGAACGCAAAGAAGAACTACAGAAAATAAATAAAAGCCATTCTGCCGGAAAAAAAACCCAATAATAAATGTAACCACTAGTGCATCTACAGCATCAGAAAGCATAGCTGAACTCAGAGAAAATAAATAAAACCATTCTTCTCAAAAGAAAACCCAATAATAATAGAATCTGCTTTGAATTAATAAAAGAATCTACCTGGAATTTAATCCCCACAAATTTTGAGAGAGAACATTGATGTCAGTTGCATCCTCCATTTCCCTTCAAGTTCCCGATTCTCCTTGAGCTCGTTTTGTTCCATTCAAGTTCATCCAGCAGTCGAAACTCATTTCCTCTTCTATCGCATACTCAGACAATAAATCAAACACATACTGAGACATTAAATCAAGATCATATTGAGACATTCGACCCCATATAGACTCATATTCCACTCAAACATGGAAACCCAATCATGAACAGAAGCACAGAGCATAGATAGAGGAGGAAGTAAATATTGAAATTGTGTGAGAGTTGAGATTTATATATCCTTCCTTGCACCGGGTAGATGATTTTATGCCTTTGTTCCTCTTTCTACAATGCAACCTCCCATAATCCAAAGTTATCTTATCTCTCTTCAATGAATTAGGTCTTTCGGATAAACACAAAAAAAAGCAGACTAGTAAGTAGATGTAACCGTTAGCATAAACTCAGAAAGAAGACTAGTCAGTAGATGGAACCGTTAGCAGAAAACTCATCTCTTAAATCAAAAAATAAAGTCAAATAGCAAATAGCAGCCTAGTCATTAGCTGGAACAATAATCAGAAAAGTCATCTAATCAATCCAAAACCTACTGTCATGCTTTTCTTAAAGTGCCATTCATGATTTTCTTTAATTGCTTTTCTTTCTATTTTAATTCCTGCTTTTCTATTTTTTCCGTGTCATGAGATTTTCATAATTGCAAAGCAAGAAGGTTTCTTCGTTTGGCATGTCTACGATTCATCTTAGAACCCTCGAGTTCAATACCTACAAGATCCTTGAGCTGGTCTACACAAACCATCCCCATAATGACAGTTAAATTTTACTAGCCGTTAGAATGTTAAATGAGTTCAAACTCAAAATAGATAGTTGAATATTTTCATTTCACTATGGTTAATTCAAACTCTTCCGAAGGTCAAATTCAGTATTAAGAATATTGTTATCTTCCAACGGTCAATTCATATTCTCTTGAAAAAAATTCAAATTCACTAGAAAAACACTCTTAAGATTAGAATGTGCTGAGCACCACCACTCTCACATATCAATTCTACAGAAATTCAACCTAAGTGTTTTGTTTTTTCCACCTCTCATTTTAGCCAAAAAAAAAACAAGAAATGTCTAAACATTTGTTTACTCATTATCCATTTGAGTTTTTCCACTCGTCTTTTCCCATATTTGTTTTCCCATGGCCACAATCTTGATAAAACCAAATTCTTTTACGTTTAAGAGTAAAATATATAATGATATGATGAGTCAACCATAGCAAATTTTGTATCCCTTTACAAGGTTCTGTACAAAATTAGTTATATAACATATCCATGATCCTACAACTATTCAAATTATTTAAACCTCCTAGTAGGCAGGATATGCATAAAAAGTATACAGAATAAGGTAGCTCAAAAATCCTTACATTATGTAGCTCAAAAATCCTTACATTATGTAGCATGTTGGTTTCCATTTACTGTCACAAGAGTCTTTGTGCACTTACTTAATGTTAATATGTAGCATCCTATCTTTAGCAATCATATAAGAGTCATCTACATGACTATGGTTATAGCAAGCAACCAAAAGTTTGAACTCTTCCCACATGCCGAAACGCACCTAGCTAGAAAGCTTGTATGCTCAAGGATAATAAAAACTTCTCCTTCTCCTACACTAGTATACTCTACAGCCTAGAGTATCTCCAAATTGCTTACACTGTGCACATAAGTAGTTTTATTTGAAATGAATTACTAACAGTTGTAATAAGTCAATACAAATGCCAACAATAGAATTTGTAACAAATATAAAATATAGTATTAATTAGACTATAAGGTTACTAGTGAAAGGGTGTAACCCTTCACTATGTTGGCTCAAGCTATATAAAAGACGGGATTATTGTACATTTTATCATCATTCAATATATTATTATTATTCACATTCATTATTAAAATGATAGTTAAATTTGACTAACAGACAACTGGATTTGGTTGCTCAATTTGTTATCAGAGCGGATTTGCTCCTGTACTATGAGCTCCTACTCGGCTCATCATTTTTTTTTTTGTTATCAAAGCGGATTCACTCCTGTACTCTGAGCTCGTACTAGACTCATCAATTTTTGACTCCTCTGCTGCTCCATTTCACCACCTATCACTTTATCCCAAGTGCTGCCAAAAATAAAAAATAAATAAAAAGAAAAACCTATACCCTACCGTGCTGCTCCAATATTACCATCCGTTGAGTCAGCCACCTGCCTCCTTCCATACCCCTCACTCCTCTCCTATCTCCACGCAGTATTTTGCTACCCCACTCCAACCGTGCCCAACTCCACCATCTCCCACGCGCTGCTCCCTCCATCCACCGCATACTCCGACTGCATGCTTAGCCTCCTCCCTCCACTTTCCGCTCACGAGCTGCTGCTCTCTGCTCCTCTACACGTCCACCAGCCTCCTCCCTGCCGCACGTTGTCTTCCTCATCCACTCCATCATTCCCACTCCACACCCACCAGCGCAGTCGCTCACCCCCAACTCGTGCCTCTGTCACCCACCACTCCACGCGTCCTTGCTGTTCCATGTTATATCCTCCATCCATCGGTCGGCTACTTGTGTTTCATTCCAGCTACTTCCTGCCATTCATTCCCTTCACACATTTTCCCTCCTGCCGCTCGCGCGCCATCATTCTCCAACTCCACAACCTTCAAAAAATTTAACAAAAAAAAATTATATGTTATAAATATATTATAACGTAATATTATGATATAATATAATATTATAACGTAATATTATGATATAATATAATATTATAACATAATATAATATTATAACTTAATTTGAAAGATATTATAAAATAATATATTTATAATAAAATGTTTAAAAATAAAATCAAATATTATATTTAATATTATAATATTTGTTTATAAAAAAAACTATATACAAAATATATATATACTTTATGAAAAATATAATGATAATAATATTTATTAATTAATTAATTAATATATTATTATTTAATTTCACCTCAAACGCCAAAAGAGCGCCAAAATACTTACCTCCTTATACAAGGTCCAAGACCATGGAGGAAATGAAAAAGAAGATTGAAAAAATGGAGAGGGACATAAAGTTCGTTGTCACTAACCAAGAAGGGTTGAAGGAAAAGATGCAAAATAACAATACATTACTAAAAAACAATCTTGTTTTGGTACTAAAAAGAAGGCTCCACGACAAACTTGACATCCTGAATGAAAAACAAAAAGACGTGGATGACAAAATGAGTACCATGACATAAAACATAAACACATTAACAAGGAACATGAGCACCATGACGCAGAACCATAATACATTAATCGAGATGTTACAAAGGCTCATACCTAGTTCAGGCCAAGTCAGCAGTCCACACATGCTAGATGTCTCATTTCATGTTGCCACCCATGAAACACTCGTAAAGAATCAAGAAGAAATGCAAAACGAAATAAAGATTAACAATGCGACGCTTAAGCAAGAGATAGAAACACAAGTACTACCAGATATGGAGGTATTATTACACAACAAAATAGACGCTATAAGTAAAATAGTAGAGAAAAGAAAAACTAAAAATCACCGCCAACAATGAAGTAATTCAGATATGTCACTTTCATCATCCAGTAGTTCCGAGCCACCATCAAACCATAAGGCAAAAGGAAATCAACGTCGTCCTTACAAAGTGTACCCACCTAAGGCAAAAATAGAGTTGTCGAAATACAATGGGAGTGAATACCAATGTGTTTCTTGGATAAACAAAGCAGAAGAATACTTCGACATTTACAACATTCAATCTGACAAGGAGAAGGTGAAATATGCATCAATGTATATGGAAGGGTACGCCGATAAATTGTACTTATGGTGGAAGAGAGATAATTTTACTTACACCTAGAACTTGTTCAAAAATGATTTTTTTAATAGGTTTCAAGGAATCCAAGAAGATGAATTTTTCAGTAAACCTACTAGACTACAACAAGTCGGAAACATTGAGGAATTCACACATCAATGGGAATCCTTATCGACATGAGTATTTGGGTTGTTTGACAAGCAAAGACTCGAAACCTATTTAGAAGGTCTTAAACCAAACCTCCAAAAAGAGTTAAAGTTACATGACATACCTAACATAGAAGTAGCAAGACGTAAAGCAAAAGCCACAGAACGCAAATTGGAAGGAATAAAAACAAAAGGTGATAGCCATTATCGACAAGAAAAAGAGACACAATGTAGGTACTGTGCAGATACTTGGTATCCTGGCCATCAATGCCACAAACCTCAATCATACGCCTACGAAATGGAAAATATATCAAAGTCATCTAACGGTTACTCTGATAATAAAAATAGAAAGAAGAAAAACATATGCCGTTGATGCGGTGATGATTGGACCCCTCGTCATAAATGTAGGAACAATGAGACAATACAGTGCAAAATCATCAATGGAAAGGAAGTGCAAGTCTCTGCACAAGAGACCTTATTTGATTCTAATACCGACACCGAATCAGAATAAAGAACGACACTAGGAAAATACTTAAGCTTTGTGTACAAAGCTTCCTTAAAGGGAGTGGTGATGTAACAAATATAAAATACAATATTAACTAGACTATTAGGTTACTAGTGAAAGGGTGTAACCCTTCACTATGTTTGCTCAAGCCATATAAAAGGAGAGATTATTGTACATTTTATCATCATTCAATATATTATTATTATTCACATTCATTATTAAAATGATAGTCGGATTCGACTAACAGACAACTCAATTAAGTTGCTCCAGAATTATAACATGACTACAAAAATAGAATATTTCCCCACTGAAGCATAGATATGAGTTAGAAAAAACCTTGACCTGTATAAAAATGTTAAAAAGAATTGTACAATGTGTTGCAATCTATCATAATGTTCTGATGAAGAATTAATGAACTAACCCATTTCTTTAAGATTGTAAATTTTGCATAGACATAGCTTTAAATATATATCATGTTAGAAGAAAAGATTTGATAAATGCTTTGTAATTTGCCTTATTTCTTAGAAAACCAATTAAAGAACAATTAACATAAGATTACATGTAAAAGTGTCATGATGAGTTATTTAATATCCTTACTCTAGGTTGCAAGTCAAATATTTGAACTTATTGTACCTATAAAAAAGTATTGTGGGCATGTATGAGAAAGTCATTGGAAAGTAATTTTTTTGTAAGAAGTTTTGGTTATGCAATTTTAACATCTTCGATAATGTGATACCCAATAAACACGGGGAGAAAGCCCACATATAGGTTGGTGAAAATTCAAAGTAGTTAGTGGTTGTGCAATTTTAACACCATTGATAGTGTGATAGTATTACTCAAGAGTTACTTGTTTTTTATGATGTGAGACACCAAATCAATTTTGTAAGGGTGAATTGCATTTTTTTATAGATTTCTGAACTCAAATTGATGATGCTCTTCACAAATTCAATTTATTCTTTTTCTGCAAATTTTAGATAAATAAATTGTATTTTTTAAATTTTCAGTAAAGTGAATGATTAGTGCATGAAAGAATCATCCTTTGACCTATGGAAAAATATCGTGTTCTAGTATTATATAAATTGTATTTTTATGAATTGTTTTATAGTGACAATAAGACGTCTGTAGACTACTTAACATTAAGTAGACCTATGTTTTTTTATATGCATAGTGACAGATCTATAGGATACCGTTATTCAAGAGTTTCTCACCAGCTACAAATCACCAAGGGTGTTCATTTACCATATCACAATTGCATACATAATTTTTTTGAGAATTACAGGGCTCGGATTTCTTTCAAGATGGAATTTAAATCATAGTCATGCATTCATTAAGCATTTAACATTGCAGAATTTAATATCCACTTAGCCCTTTTTAGTGATCCAATTGTTTCTTTTATTATGGTGGTTAGATGCACTTGTTTTGAATTTTATTTTTTTCCATTTATTTAATTTGTTTTGTTGCTACAATCACTTATAAGCGTTGATATTAACCACCAAAACTCATTTGATTGATAATCATCCCCACTCCTACCTATCCACATAGACATCCAAAGAGGGATCTTCTACATGATGTTTTTTTCTTGTAACACATGTATATTTTGAATTAGATCGTAGTATGAATCGTCTAGGGACACTAGGGACATCCCTGTGACTAAAAACACACTAGTACACACAAAGAGGCTCATCAATCTTGATGAACTAATCATGAAAAGAGTCGGTTTTCATATAGTTATCGTGTGATTTTCCTTGTCCAATTTTATGTGATAACAATGTTGAAGTTCATAGGGATAGATGAGGATCCATGGAACCTTATTGTGAGATGAAATTTTTTTGTTTTGCATTTTATGTCAAATAAGAAAAATTATACATCTGCAGACCGGTGATTAAAAAATTATTAAAGTTGACAACACATTTAGTGGTCATAGGCCTATGAATGCCACTCTAAACCAACTTCAATAGTAAATAAGTATGTTTTGTATCACAATAAATAGAAGCATCCACTCTAAATCCACGAACTTGCTCGACATAACGAACATCTTCAAAAGTGGCAAGTTTAAAATGATATCATCACATCTTGAAACTAGTAAGGGCCAAGGCCCAATATGAAAGATGAGTAGTTATATGTGAACCATAAAGAGGGTCCATCAGGTCTAAGAACAACATAAAGGAAGCATCCTTAAAGTCTTCAAATAATTTGCTAAAAACACTAAAGGAAAGAATTGAACTAAAAAAGGGTTTTAAACCCTAGAATAAAGATGGTATAAAACTCACGTTTTGTAATCCATTGAGCCAATACACTCAAATATACTAATAACCCAAAAAAATGTATAGCAAGAAAAGGATGATCTAAAATGTTCTGGCTTTAACTTTTGTATTATTGCACTCCTAATTTCACGAGGGAACACTATTCAATGAAAGTATAAAAAAAATTTATCTTATCTTCATTGGACTTCAAAAATTTTGATTTCGTGGGTGTAGACTATTCTATGCTATATAAATATGATCCATTGCATATAAATCATTCCCCATTTCATTTTTTGGGTTGTATTTGAAACTCATATCCTATGTCTATAGTTTATTTTGAGGATTGCCTCCTTTAAACAAAGGGTCTATCCTTTCTTGACTTAGATACAAGTCACAAGAGGCATCCTTAGTTGGATATTTGTTCCTTCATTCACACTACTTTCTTAGGTCTCTCGAGTCAGAAATAGTGTTGGGATTATTAGTATTTTCTTAGAATTACAAATGATGCAATATTGGTTTTAATGTTTCCCCTTTCCCCAATTGTTAAAGGGTTTTAGCTCAATGGAAGAGTGCCTGCATTAAAAGCAGGAGGTTGAAGGTTTGATTCCTTCGTTCCCTAATGATATCACAATATTGATATTTTAAATAAAATATATTTAATTATGATTTATTATGGATACGAGGGGGGTTATAAACTGACTTCATATGTCACTACGAGGGGGGTTCAAATATTCCCTTGTATGTTACAATGAGGGTGATTCAAAACCCCCCCTGTAAGTTTATATTAGGGGGATTTATAATCGCCCCCAAAGGTTTGTAAAGATTTTTAGGGGGGGTTTTGAACTACTTCCGTAGGTACCTATGAGAGGGGGTTTATAAACTCCCCTAAAGGTTTGTAAAGAGTTTTAATGGGGGTTTCGAACCACCTCTGTAGGTACCTACGAGGGTGGTTTATAACCACCCCCAAATGTTTGTAAAGAATTTTAGGGGGGATTTTGAACCACCTCCATAGGTACCTACAAGGGGGGTTTATAACCGTCCCCAAATTTTTTTCATAAATACTTTTAAGGGTGGTTTTGAACTTCCCCCATAGGTACCTAAGAGCGGGGTTTATAACAACCCGTAAAGGTTTGTAAATATATTTAGGGGGGTTTCGAACTTCCTCTATATGTACCTACGAGGGGGTTTTGTGAATTCCCCCAAAGTTTTGAAATAAATAGTTTTAGGGGGGGGGGTTGAATGGCCCCCATAGGTACCTACAAGGGGGGTTTGAAACCACCCCCATAGGTACCTACAAGGAGGGTTTGTAACTACCCCCGTAGGTATCTATGAGGGAGATTTGTAACCTCCCCCAAATGTTTTTATNGGGGGTGTTAGAATCATCCCCAAAATTCACTTTTGGGGGGTTTTAGAACTGTCCCCAAAAGTTACTTCTGGTGGTGGTTTAGAACCGCCCCTAAAAATCACTTTTAAGGGTGGTTTTGATCTCTTCTAGAACCGTAAATAAAATTCAAAAATTTTAGCATTAGTCCTATTAGGGGAGGTTTTGTAAAGAGCGCCCTCGAAAGTGACTTTTGGAGGTAGAAGAAAATAGCCCCTAAAAGTAAAATTTGTTGAAGTGAAGATTATTATTTCATAGCCTATATCATCATTTGCCTCGATTTATCAAACCCTATGATGAATCTTGTATTGTTTTGGTTGTGCTAGTGGGAGAAATTATGGTTTTTGTGACACTGTATGATACCAATGTTACACTGTATCTGAGTGTAATAAGCTAGCCCGTATCCAAGTTAAGGAGGAATATGTTTCATCTTTATAATATGAATGAATAAATAATTAATATATGAATCGATTATTGATTACAAGGGATATGGTCACCTTAAATATGGCTTGGATATCACATATTGAATATACACTTCTCTTCATACGCACTATTTAGTATTATTAATTACTATTACTAATGGTTACCTATTTATTTACTATTTTATATTTATAACATTTCCTTCCCATTAGGAAAGCTTTGTTCTCAAATGTTATATTATTGTTGTCATCTTTCCACTCTTCTTTTGTGTTGAAACAACGTCATTACTTCCTTTATGTCTTTTTTTTTAGAACTTGTATTAGGTATGTGCTTGGTCTTTGCACGATAGTTTGTCAATTTTCCTTCACTTGTAACTTGAATTTGTACTCCATTCCATTTATTATTGTTGTCCCATTTTCCATGTACATGAACACAAGGAATATTTTGTGACTGACCATATTAAGCTTTGTTTTAGAAATTGCTTGTCCCATGATACCTAGGATGTCATCATGTAATGTTTCCCTTTTATTATCCTTACGAGTTGAATTGATAAGTGACATCTCCTAAGACTTATCACACTCAAAATCTTGAGATAGTGTTACATTTAGGATTCTCTAGGGTGGTAGAATAGTTAAGGTAAACGATGAATCTGAAATATCTGATTTCTTTGACTTGAATTCCTTTGGATATTGTAAGATCCATCTTTTGTCATTGTATTGATCATCATTAATATTATCAACAACACTCGATTGAATCTTATTACAATCTTGGTTGAGCCCATTTTCACTTTTATCAATTATATTATTGTTATTTTGTTCATCCCTAAGATATTTTGTCTCTGTGTCTTGTTTATTGTCTTGATCAACGTTGTTTCTCTCATTTTTGTTGACATACTAGTTGTTACGGAGAAAAATTCCTATGGCTTAGGGTGTACCATAGTGGACAGAGTAATTACACAAATCAATCCCTTCCCAATATACAAGAGAAATAAAACATCTAACACTAAAGGATCTCGAAACATACCTTATTCTGGATGGCTGATGTAGATCCCCATTGAGCTTTTCCAATCCCGCTTGTGTTAACAATTTGTTCTCTCAACAATCAGCAAACAAGACAAGCATACTATATAATGGTGTTAGACCTACTCTAGAATATATAATCAATAATGTATAATAAATTAAAAGAATCCATGGATTCAATATTCATTTAAATGCACATCATTGGAGAGGAAAAGATATTTCTATTAATATAAATCAGATATTACATGAATGGCAACCTCTGTTGGCACGTCTATGAATCAGCTGAAACTGAGTCCTCCACCTAGGCCTCCACAACCTCAATCTTCCATCTCTCGATAGCAAGATCACAAACAAAGGAAAGCTTGGGAAGAACACCAAGTGCTCCAAGGGACAAAGAGATGAAAATTCAAGTATAAGCTATGGAAACAATGGACTATAGTTTTCTTGCTCTTCAATTCCTCCCTCCTTCAATGTATCCAAAGGGTTCCTTATATAGTGCTTCAATGGGGTAATGGAAGATCAAATCTAAGGGATCTCGAAGCATATGCAAGCCAAAGAGACAAGGGACTCAGATCCACATCAAGGAAAAATCAAAAAATATTTGGCTTTTTGAACACATCCCGATGTACGCGGGTTTAAGGGTAATATCCACTTGTATACGTGGAAAAGGGATTAAAAGTCACGTATAGAAAACAATGGGTGTTTTTAGGGATGATATTGGAAAAATAAAAGGTACAAAAATATTCCATGTGGTCAAAAGAGTCTGTAGAGGGATAGGGAAGGCCATATATATGTGATCTACCATGTGTGGTAAAATCAGCTATAACAGACGCCCCCTAATGTGTGAGGTCAAAGGGGTAATACGATGGATAAAATACATTATAAGTCCATCCCAGAAGTGGAGTGATGAAGAACTGGGTGGAAGAACCAGCCATCCAATAATATAATACAATAATCACACTCTGCACATGAATGCAAATACATATCGCAGTCCTGGATATAGAAGAGTACAATGGCCATGAATAGGCATGATATACAAACTGTGATATGTGTGGTCATCGCCACGTACAATATACAATAGATCAGAATCTCCATGACGAAGATATAAAAAGGACCAAGATTTCCATGAAAGATGAATATATACCATGGATCAAGATCTCCATAATGTCTGAAGATATATGACATACACTCGAATCAAGTCAGGAGAGCTGAAATCTCATGAACACTGGCATGATCAAGGATGAAGCATATAAGAAATGCCACCAATATGGAAAGTATTCTACACAAACCACTATGAGTACATGTCCTACCATGTGAATAAAGGTGTCAAGGTAGAACACAGTAGTCCATCATCTGATTACCGGTCATTGATGTATACCTTTAACAGACATGATATCACCCACTGATAATGAAAATGGGAATCAAGGTACTAGAGTGAAATCTAACAAGTGAGAATAAATGTGTTAAGGTTGAACACTTGAAAGAATCCATTGATTAGGGGACATTGATGTATTTCCAAAACCATCAATGGTGAGAGAACCTACCACTGATGACTGTAAGTCTCAAGGCACTCAAATGACTCTAGAATCCTATCCCATAATAAATGATCTGAAGTCGATGGGATGGAATCCGTTGGAAGGAGGGAATTAAGGCATCCCCTATCAACCAACACGAGGTACTCAACAATTATGTATAATGTGGAAGGACTTGAACAAGATGTGGATGAACAAGTAATAATACCAGGAATGGCTGACATGCAAAGTAAAGACAGCTGAAGAATGGACGACTGAGGCTTCAAATTCCTTCAAACAAGAGCATAAAGGTGAATGGTGACTGAATGTAGGTAGCATGGACTCAATATACAAAACTGGGACATCTCTGCGATGCATTGTTGGGCCCAGAAATGGCCCCTTTTTTACCACTCTTCTACCTCTTTTTGCCTCATCCTACTCTATTATGCATGTTAAATAGATGTTTTTCCCTCACTTGGTTCCTCAAGTCATATAGGTATGGTTAATCATTGTCTTATTTTATTAATGCCGAGGATTGTGGTAATCCGGGATCTACATATTAAATTATGCTAACATATGGTGGTTTTATAAAGATAATTCAAGATGTAAGGAATACAGATGTAGCGGGCCAAACATGCCAAAGGAGGGATGGACATTCATTGGTAAGTTGATAACCATCCATTCCATTGTTGGCCAAGGAACATTATCCAAGTGTATTATTCCACGCATGCTGTATAAGGGTAGCTACAATAGACTGCGACAAATTTGGAGGAAATAGTGTGTCACTGCTCAAAATCAGCTGCAATCCACGGAGTATATTTTCAATTAATCATGATTATTATTTTTGGCTCAAATAATAGCTTCCCTATATCTTCTACTCTCATATTTCCATGACTGTAGGAAGATGTTATGATTTTACTTGTATAAATATTGGGAACTATTCTAAGCGAGAGGTTGAAAATTTAACCAAATTATTGTATCAGTTGTGATTAAGGTTGCGTGTTCATCTGCCACTTTTTAATACAAGGAGTTGATTCTTCAGATCTTGGCGTTTTAACGTGTGTTACTTCCACCATATATGTGTGAAGGCTGGGCCCACCTCCCCACAGGGATTTCTGAGATTAATTAGGTATTGTATTTATTCTGTTGTGTGATTTTGTGATAATTTCCTTTATTTTCAGTAAGCTGTAACAATTATCGATTTACGGTGTGTCATTTGAATAATCAGTAATTGCATCTCCTATAAAACTATAGTGGTGTGGTGTGTCATTCGACTAGATAGGTTAACTGTCTATTATGCAACTGTGTGATAGCTGTAACAACCCTGTTCATCCCTAATTCTTTCAATTGTTGTTTTCTTTAGATCTTTGCAATTTGTTCCTTTGCATTTATAATTACAAAATTTCATTCCTGTACTTTGAATTTCTAGAATAGCTAAATTTAATTCATGTACTTTGGATTTCTAGAATAAATAAATCATGATAGTTGTATGGATATTTAGATGGTTTGGTAATTAGGGATTTTACTTTCTGCAAAAGTAATCTAGATATTATTTCCTGAATATTTCAATTCTAGATTAAGAATCGTAGGAGGTACTTGTGATTGCATTCTTCAGAAAGTAAATTAGATTAACTGGATTATGGGATGAGTGTGGCTGAACAGGAAAGTAGGACCATTTACTTACAGCATCAACTACTTAGTGTTTAAATCATATATAGTGCATATTATCCCTGAAATAAGAGACTTCCATGGGTTGACAATTTATATTGAACACTCTACATGTTGAATTTAATTAACTTGCATATAGGGTTCCCAACATTTTGGAACCATTGCCAGGGAGGATAAGTATTAGACACTATTGTAGTTGCATCCAATAATTATCTTTATTCATTCTTCTTCAGTTTTTTTTTTTAATTTAAGTTTGCATGTTTTGGGTTGCATGAATACAATAAGGGTACATCGTGACCATCTTATAAATCTTAGAACCCCATAGAACACTAACGTTGCAGGTGGTGGAGGCCATGGGTGAAATTCAGCATTGGGGAGAAGAACATTCATTGAAGAACTGGTTGATAGAACCGATTCTTATATAGGAGATCACTATCAAGAAACACCCATCAGAAGAATCCCTGTCACCCCTGGAGTGGCAGCGTTAGTCTCTATAGTGGAGAACACATGAGGAACTGCAACACCCTCGGATACCCTTGTAGGATCGACTGATCGAGATTTGATATATCACATTAATGAGAAGGTTGTGACTAAAGAGGAGTGGAAACAGTTCCATCATAAATTCAACAATCAGTGGACGGAAAAAGAGAATAAAATAGAAGAAAATATGAGTAACAGACGTGATCCCGAAGAGGAAGAAGCAATGGGATAAAATCATCATCATGAGGGTAATTCCCTACCTGAAGGGATGATGGCTACACTTCAGTTCCCAATTCAACTACAAGAAGGGATAGCCCCCATGAAAAATATATCGCCATCGATGTTTCCTCACTTTTATGGAAAATCGGCAGAGGATCCGGACGAATTTCTTTTCGAATTTGACATCCTCTGTCGTAGCTATGACTACACCACCAATGCATAGAAGTTGAAACTCTTCCATGCCACTCTGAAGGACAATGCATTACATTGGTTTATGAGCCTACAAGGACTATCACTAACTAAGAAAGGATGAAACAGGTGTTCCTGGAGAAATATTAGGAGTATTGCAATACCAAGGATAAGAGAGAAGAACTATTTAAAATGGTACAGAAGGGCGATGAAAGTGTTGAATATTTTGTCGAAAGGATTTTATATAATGTGCAAAGAGATGGACAGACTAATATGGGGTTATATGTGCTCAAAGTAGTACTACTTCACGGGATTAGGGATGATTTCCTAGACATGTTAAACCTATTAGGAAAGGGGGATATCTCCAAGGAGTCCTTTGAAAAGATCATGGAACTGTGCAAAAGGTATTCCAAGGGATTGTTATAGTTGATTTTACCACTCCAGGTGAATCACACTTGTCCCTCTGCAAACTCCTTGGACCCCTTGGACCACTTTTTGTCCTTTGATGTTTCCTTGACCATCCCTAAAAACATGTGAAAAATGATACACGCGACTTTTAAACCCCTAATCGCGTATATATGCGGGTTTGACCACTAAAACCATGTACATCAGGATGTGTACAAAATCCAAATCCTTTTGAAGTTTTTCTTGACATGGATCCAACTCACTTGACTCTTGGCATTCCATATGCCTTGAGATCACTCAGATTTTACCTTTCATTACCCCTTTGAAAAGCTATATAAGGAACTCTTTGGTACATTGAAGGCATAAGAGAGAATTGAGAGAAAGGAAACTATAGTCCATTGTTGACGGAACTTATGCTTGAGTATGCATCCCTTTGTCCCTTGGAGCACTATTGTGTTCTTCCCAATATTTCCTTTTGCATGTGATCTTGCTATCGAGAGATGGAGGATTGAAGTGGTGGAGGTTCAAGTGGGGAATTCAGTTTCTTCGATTTGCAGACGTGCTGACAGAGGTTGTATCCATTGTCATCTCTAATTTTACAATAATAGAAATATCTTTTCATGTCCAATAATGTATGTTTGAATGAATATTTTATCCATTGGATGATTTCAAATGCTAGACATTTATCCTTTAGTGTTAGACATTTATTTTCTATTGCATATTGGAAAGGATTGATTTCTGGAGTCAAGTTGTCCGTTGTGGTACCCCAAGCCATAGGAATTTCTCTCTGTCACAGAATTGGCGACTCCGCTGGGGATGTTCCTTGTTTTTATTTGGGGTTTGCGGGCACAATGGGCTTGCTATTCTTGACTTTCTCTTTGTTTCTCCTTGTTTTTGTGTTGAATTTTATAGGATTTTCATCCATTGACACTCCCCTTTATTGGTTTGACCCTTGGCCTGCTTTTTACCACTTCCTTCTCTGTATACACAGGTTTTTGGCCAAAAGTCATGTATATATGCACCTGTTCTTTAAACAGTCACGTACATCCTCCCTTTTGGTGAGTTTGATGTTGTGGGAAGTTGTTGGGTGGGTTGTGAGTGTGGTTGGGTATTCCTTGGGTCTGATGTTTCTTGTTGGATGCTTATTTTGTGACCAGAGACCACTTTTTCATTGATTTTTCTTTGAAAGTAGTTTTAGTCATTTATCCTTTTTGTTTTGTGATTAGTGCATTAATTTTTTTGTCTCAGTGTCTTGCTAGGCTTGTATTTTATACTTGCTGCAGAGATGGAGAGTTTTAGATGACTTTTATTTCTTTTTTCATTCCTTTATATTGAAAAATACAAGGTAGTCGCACTCTTAGTTGCATCTTAGATATGGATTTGAGGAGGTACTTGCATTGGATTGCTTGGATGCGAGTTACGTTTAGGCTTTCATATAGGAAGGATTGTATTGGCATTCGGAAAGGAATATATATTTATGCATCTCATGTAGTGGCATACCCTATTTTTCATTTGACAAATATTGCACTTAGCATTGTTTGTTATGGTGTGCACTTTTATTTCACTACTGAGTCTTCATACCACTAGTTGCATGGCCATTTCCCTTTGAGTAATTACAACCAATTAAAATCAACGCATAAATTAAAATGAACTACACATTTTTCTTTTATAGGGTTCACCAACAAGCTTAGGTTTTAGGGTCTTGGAATAGTTCAATGTGAGTAAATTCTTCAATACCACTAAAAAACAACATGTATGTGTCTGTCCAGGTGAGTGTGTGAAATCCTTGGTATAACCAGTGTTTCTCATGATCCTCCCCTCAAAAGGGAGTTAACCATGAGACAGTGTGAGTGGTTATTGATTGGGATGACCCCTAGTCATAACTGAGTAGCACCAGAGATATTTCTAGGATTGTATTCGTATCTGGGGGCTCTTTCGAGAGTTTCAGGATTTGCTACCCTACCCATACGGTCAATCCTTCCTGCAATTGTCCACCTGAGCATTGATTATATTTAGGAAACCTTAGTTTCCTTACCTAGGTTATCGAGAGGGTACTTCACAAAGGTTATTTTGTAGGTGTCCTAGCCGGGTTGGGGTCGGACAGCACAATCTCTTTACATGTTGAAGCTGAGGGTCACTATAATTGGTTACGCACCTTTGCTTGTAGTGTATGGGAGTTTCAAGCCTCTCCTAGGTGAGACATACCTGCTGCATTCGGGAGCTCACATATCCTCCCCTTAGTTTGCTTGTATTTTGGCTGTAGATTTTCTTGGGAGTGTGCTCTTTGTGCACTAGTTGGCATTTGGGATCATGGTTACTTGAGTATATTTATTCTCTCTTGAGTTTTGGTCCTTTTATTTTTGGCATTCCTGGTATTCTATCACCTATCCTTAGTCCTAGTAAGGACCCTGGTGTCAGACTTGGGGGCATCACAGCCCCTTACCATGCTCATAGATTTGTGAATGGTCATATTCCATCCTCTACTCCATTTGTGTAGGATTTTTATTCCCTTCGCTCGGTCTTTACACCGGTGGTCACCCTCATGGGGGTGGTAGTGGATGCATGAACATTGGTTCTACACCTTATTTTCCTTTTTATGTCCCATTGTTCACCACATTGTTTCCTTTGGGTGCTATTCTCATGATCATTCCTCCCTATATCCTATAGTTTGGATTATTTATTGACTATTTTGGGTTGCTTTGGATTAATATGGTTGTCATGTAGGATCCATTTTTTGTACACTCTCTCTGAGGTTTCGACTTGTTCATTCCTGTCACATGTATTATGTCTGAACTAGAATATAGGTTAGAATATCACATCCACTTGCACTTATGCATTTCCTTATGACCGCTCCATCTTAACCTTAGGTACGAACCCATTCCATGGTATCACGGAACCTTCATGATGTTGTTAGAAGTGATATTATGTGAATGGTAGAGATGTCCTATACATGGGAGTCCTAGTTAGCTACCCTTTGCATTTGATACCCATGTTGTGAGTCCTCTCTTAGGTCCAGGAGTCCTTTGTATAGTACTACCATGTCCTTGAGCAAGAGCTTCATACTCCTCTTGAACGTTATGCTGGCCATTTCCCCAGGACTCCCTTATGTAAAGTTGTAATTGCATTATCATGAGCTTTTCCTGCCTTATTGAGCCTTACGCCAGCTTCACTGACATTTATTTTCATCCATATAGCCCGATATTGTCTCATGTCTAGCCATGCAGAGCCATTTTATATATCCTTTGCAGCTTGATTCCCTTTTTACCGAGAGGGTATTTTCCCCCGAGTGTCGATATCCTACACATGTGTCCTTGCATTGAGCATAGGTATGTTCCACTGCTTGGAACTAGTTTTTTTTCCCCTATGACACTCATCTCCTCCTATTCTGTAACTATAAAGCCATTTTATTCTTTTTCAAGATTTTTAAATATTTGAAAAAGTCCAAAAAAAAAAACAAAAAACCAAAAAGCTAGACAAGGAAAGATGTTATCTCTCGCAGCTGTCGAGTCATGTCACCTTCGAACAGAGTACTATATATCACATCTATTGGTTGGGTTTATAGTTTGAATTTAGGAGCTATACTTGTTTGTCTGATTTTATCTCCACCGACTGGTTAAGCTTCCAGTCCCTATGGAGCCTCTATCGATGCCTCCTATGTCACAAAGATGTCCCAGTTTGTATATCGAGCCTATGCTACCTTTATTCAGTCACCATTCGTCGTTATGCTCTTGTTTGAAGGAAGTTGAAACATGAGTCAGCCATTCCTCAATTATCTTGACTTTGCATGTCATCCATTCTCGGTACAGTTACTGGTTCGTGCACCTTATGATCGAGTCCTTCCACATCATATAGCTTTGTTGAGTACCTCATGTTAGATGATGGGGGATTCCTTAATTTCCTCCTTCCAGCGGATTTAATCCCATCGAATTTAGACCATTTATTATGGGATTGGAATCTAGAGTCATTTTGAGTGCCTTGAGACTTGCAGTCATCAGTGGCAGGTTCTCTCACCATTGACAGTATTTGGGAATACATCAATGTCCCCTGATCGATGGATCCTCTCAAGTGTTCGACCTCAACACATTTATTCACACTTGTTAGTTTGCACTCTAGTACCTTGATTCCCATTTTCATTATTGGTGGGTGATCTCGCGTCTATTAATGTTATACATTAATGACCGGTAATCAGACGATGGACTACTATGTTCGACCTCGACACCTTTATTTGCATAGTAGGACATGTACTCGTAGCAGTTTCTGTAGAAGACCTTCCAGACGGCTGGCATATCTTATATGCTACCTACTTGATCGTGCTAGTTTTCATGAGATTTCAGCTCTCGTGACTTGATTCCAGTATATGTCAGACATTTCCAGCTATTATAGAGATCTTGATCCTTTTTATATCTTCAGCTATTATGGAGATCATGGTCCTTTGTATATCTTCATCATGGAGATTCTGGTCTATGTATATTGTACGTGGTGATGACCACTTATGTGATATCTTGTATCATGCCTATTCATGGCTATTGTACTCTTATGTATCCGGGACGGCTATATGTATTTGCAGTTATGTGTAGAGTTGTATAATTATACTATGCTGGTTGGGTGGCTGGTCTTCCATTTGTGATTCTTCATCACTTCACTTATAAGATGGACTTATAATGTATTTCGGCCATCATATGACCCCTCTGACCTCACACATTAAGGGGCATCTGTTATAGCTGATTTTACCACTCCAGGTGAATCACACTTATTTGGCCTTTCCCCTGTCCCTCTGCAGACTCCTTGGACCCCTTGGACCACTTTTTGTCCTTTGATGTTTCCTTGACCATCCCTAAAAACATGTGAAAAATGATACACACGACTTCTAAACCCCTAATCGCATATATACGTGGGTTTGACAACTAAAACCGCGTACATCGGGATGTGTACAAAATCCAAATCCTTTTGGAGTTTTCCTTGACATGGATCCAAATCACTTGACTCCTAGCCTTCCATATGCCTTGATATCGCTCGGATTCGACCTTTCATTACCCCTTTGAAAAGATATATAAGGAACTCTTTGGTACATTGAAGGCAGAAGAGAGAATTGAGAGAAAAGAAACTATAGTCCATTGTTGTTGGAACTTATGCTTGAGTCTACATCCCTTTGTCCCTTGGAGCACTGTTGTGTTCTTCCCAAGATTTCCTTTTGCTTGTGAGATTTCTATCAAGAGATGGAGGATTAAAGTGGTGGAGGCCCAAGTGGGGGATTCAGTTTCTCTGATTCGCAGATGTGCCAACAGAGGTTTTATCCATTGTAATCTCTAATTTTATAATAATAGACATATCTTTTCCTGTCCAATAATGTATGTTTGAATGAATATTTTATCCATTGGATGATTTCAAATGCTTATACATTGTTGATTATATATGCTAGAATAGATCTAACACCAATACATATAGTATGCTTATATTGTTTACTTATTGTTGAGGAAGTAATCTATCAATTCAAGCTGAAGTTGGAAAGCTCAACAGGGATCTACTTCAACCATCCAGAATAAGGTATGAGGTCTGATCCTTTAATGTTAGATATTTAATTTCTATTACATATTGGAAAGGATTGATTTCTGAAGTCAAGCTGTCTATTGTGGTACCCCAAGCCATAGGAATTTCTCTCCGTAATAGGGATCTTCCAGGAATAACAGATGGGACAAATGGGACAAATTAGAACATGATGTCTTTGAAAGAATGCAAAAATCATTTAATGGAGGAGCCATCCATGTAGAGATAGGAAATCTCCTTGAAAAATTTAAAACAAAAATGATGAGCTCCATCTCCTAAGAAATAGACGTCCTGAGGGAAAAGTAGAAACAAGCAATAGAGGATATTACACTAGGTGTATTTTTCCCTAGATGTAAGAAGAACCACCCTCTGAAGGAGTGCCTGCTCAACAAGGTAGAAGTGTGTCAGCTGTGCGAGCTAAACCATGACACAAAAGAATTCCCGTCACTACCTCAAGTGAAGGCTGTTCTGTAGGCATCAACTCCAGAGGTGGAACCAACTTACTTTATTGCACAAAAAAATCCCTGGCAGCCTTGAAATCAAGGTATGACTCTAGACTTGTTTCCATTTTTGAATAACATGAATAATTGGAATAATATGCAGCATATGAATACACAATTCCCTTCGTCGTATTCTAATCCTCCATGGTACCCCTCTCAACCTTTAATGCAAAATTTTAACTCTTAGAACCCCTGGGCACATCCACCACATCCACCGAACCAACAAAATTCTTGGTCTCCTGGATGGAGCATCCAGGAAACCAATTTCCCCATAACCAATCCCCTCCACAACTTCCACATCAAACATTTCCTCAACAACCATACCCTCCTCAATATCCTCAGCCTTATTAGTAGTCGTAGCTGCAACTCTAGAATAATGTTGTCCCCAATATGTCGATATGACCTCAGCTTCCTGCTCAACCTAACCCTAACCCAAATAATCAAGCAGTTCATCAGTTTGAGACTATCAACATGCCTGCTTACTCCCTTACTCCTATACCCTGTAGTGATGTGTAATTACGATCAGGAAAGGTAGTGAAGCCTTTGATCGTTGAGGATGTTCCATCCTCTGTGCATGAATAAGGGACGAATCCACATTATTTATCGAATACAGTGACCCCCATTATTAAAGAGGCTGAACGTCCTACTAATATGACAGTTGAGACACAGAATGACACATTTATCGACACACATCCTACACAGTTTATTACGGAACCACCATACCCTGAAAGATTAATGTTATCAAAGGTAGTGGGACAACCTCAGTTTAACCTCTTAGGAGAGTTAAAAAATCTTTATGTTAAAATTCCCCTCCTTCAGGCCCTTCAAGACATACCTATCTATGCCAGAACTATTCGGGATATTTGTACAAGGAAACTAGGAAGGAAACCCAGGGATCCTCCGACTCTTCATGTGATAGGGAAATTATCTGCATTAATAATGGGAAAAACCGTCTTGGACAAATATGATGACCCTAGGAATCCCACTGTCACTATGAATATTGGGCGCACATAGATACCCAATGTATTGGTAGACTTAGGAGCAACAATTAATGTTATGAGTATTGAAACTATAAGAAAACTTGGGCACAGTAATCTCAGGCCAACTCCCACCGTTTTAGAACTGGAAAATAGATCCACTATTAAACCTGAAGGAATCTTGGATGATCTCATTATCTCAGTTGATTCTTGGGAGTACCCTGCTGACTTCTTGGTTTTACAACCTAAGTCACAGCTAGGAGGACACCCATTCATCTTGGGAAGGCCCTGGTTAGCTACAGTTGATGATTGCATCAGCTGTCGATCCCAGTCTATGACCATATCAGATGGAACCAAGATAAAGAACCTCACTCTCTATCCTCTAGCTTGGCCGAGATTAGAAGCTGAGACTCTGTTATGGATGGAGCTAGAGGAAGAAGAGGGCGTTCAACCATTATTGACGATAGAGAAGGCCTTAACTTTTAAAGATGAAACTCAAGACGATGCCATTAATAATTTCATTAGTGAACCCATTTCTTTCAATAAAATTTTTTATCAGATCTTGAATGCTACTTTAGGTTAAGGGAAATAAGAAAATCTCACAGAAGAGGCATTAGTCAGTGACACTCATATAGTTCCAGTGTTGAAAAATTCAAAAAGTGTTCCTATCGAGGTAGAGTCTGGAAAAAATCATGAATATTAATCCCAGCCTTTCCCTAGATGAACAGAAGCACCTAATTAGTCTCTTACAAAAACACAAGAGGGAATTTTCCTGGGAATACACAGACATGAGGGGTATCCCCTCTAATCTGTGCACCCATCACATTTATATCAAAAGTTATTCTCGGCCTGTTTGCCAGCCTCAACGACGAATGAACCCTAATATTAGGGACATAGTGAAGGAAGAAATTCAAAAACTCTTGAAATCAGGATTTATATATCCCATTTCAGACAATGAGTGGGTATCTCCGCTCATAATAGTACCAAAAAAGAATGGTAAATGGAGAGTCTATGTGGACTATAGAGAGATGAACAAGGAAACACAGATAGATCATTTTCCCCTTCCTTTCATTAATCAAGTACTTGACACCTTATCCGGGAAGAATTTATTCTCCTTCCTGGATGGGTTTATTGGGTACCATCAAATCTAGATTGCTCCTGAAGACCAGGATGAAACTACCTTCACCTTTCCCAGGGGAACTTTTTCATATAGAGTGCTTCCCTTTGGTTTATGCAATGCACCAGCCACATTTCAAAGAGCTGTGATTGGCATATTTTCAGAATTAGTAAATGATAGTATGGAAATTTTTATGGATGATTTTACTCATGGAAGAGATTTTGAAGAAACATTTAAAATTTTGGAAAATGTTTTAACTCGCTGTGAACAGACCCATCTATCTTTGAGTACTAAAAAGTGCCATATGATGATGGGTGAGGGAGTGGTGTTGGGGAATTTAATCTATGTTTATGGAATCCAGGTGGAACCCTCTAAAATCAAGGTAATAAAAAATATACCTACTCCTTTAACTCAAAAAGAAGTGCAAAGTTTCTTGGGGCATGCTGGATATTGCCGAAGATTTATAGAAAATTTTTCCAAACTTGCCTCTCCTTTGTTTTCACTATTAATAAAGGATGTGAAATATATTTGGAATGAGTCATGCCAGACAACATTTGTTAAACTTAAGGAGAAGCTGTCCACAACTCCCATCCTAAGAGGGCCCAATTGGACCCTACCTTTTCACATTTATTCAGATGCTTCTGATACTGCCATTGGAGCAGTTTTAGGATAGCAGGATGGTCAAGCACCTTATGCAGTTTATTATATTATGAAAAACTTAGCCCCTGTTGAACTTAATTATACTATTAACGAGAAGGATTTTTTAGCCATTGTTTACTCCATTAACAAATTTCGACATTATATCACTAGATATCCTACATTTGTGCACACTCACCACTCGACCATCAACTATCTAATGAATAAACCAGTTACCAATTCTAGGGTAACTAGGTGGCTGTTACTATTACAAGAATTTTATATTACCATTATAGACAGACCTGGAAAAGAAAATGCTATCCTTGATTTCTTATCTTGTTTTACTAACAGTGATGATAAATTGCCTACTGAGGACTCTTTTCTAAATGAACACTTATTTGCATTTTCAGCTCACTCCCCTTGGTATGCAGATGTCGCTAACTACTTGGCTGCAAGAAAGCTTCCAATACATTTGTCCAAAAGAGAAAAGAGAAAAATTATTCAACAAAGTGCCAGGTATTGTTGGATAGATGGTCATCTCTTCTACACAGGCCATGATCTTGAGATCAGAATATGTGTACGAGAAGATTAAATATTCCATATTTTGAAGGCTTTCCATGATGAGCCTTGTGGGGGGAATTTTACAGACATGAGGATGAGACACAAAGCACTGATAATCGACTACTATTGGCCGACCCTTTTTAGGGATGCAAAAATATTTGTCCAGTCTTGTGATAGCTTCCAGAGGATGGGCCAATCCAATACATTAGATCAAATGCCTCTTCAACCACAACTGGTGGTTGAACCCTTTGAAAGATGGGCCTTAGATTTTAGTTGTCCTGTCAGCCCTTGTTCCAGGTAGAAATCCTACATATTGGTCTGTATCGACTACATGACGAAATGGGTAGAATTTGTGGCTCTGGTGAAAGCCAATGACCAGGTTGTGATCGATCTCCTATATGGTGATATCTTTACCCATTTTGGAGTACCCAAGGAAGTGGTTATCAATGGAGGAACTTAGTTTGTGTCACACCAATTCAAAGCTCTACTACGAAAGTACCATATTCAGCACTGGATAGCTTCACCATACCATCCCAAGCCAATGGCTAGGTAGAAAGCACTAACAAAATTATTGAATCCATCCTTACCAAGATGGTCAAGAGCCATCGTAGAGATTGGGCTGATAGACTTCTGGAAGCATTGTGGGAATAACGTACAACTTGGTGCAACACTACAGGTTCTCCCCTTATGACTTGGTGTATGGGAAAAGTGTTGTCTTCCTGATTGAATTTGAAATTAAGACTTTGAATATAGCTACGAAGGTAAACTTAGATTTGACCGAAGCCCAAAAGAGAAGATTGAATCAATTGAATGAACTTGACAAGAACCATTTAGCTGCTATGGATTAGACAATATTAATCCAGCAATAGAGATCCAATTAGCATGACCGATTCATCAAAAAGAAAGTCTTCTGTGAAGGAGACTAGGCATTATTATACGATTCAAGATTCAAAAGAGACTTCAAGGGTAAATTACGAACAAGATGGTTGGGCCCATACCTGGTAGACAGAGTATTTGGTAATGGTATAGTCTTCCTGGTAACCATTGATGAGAATCCTGCACCATTATTTGCTAATGGTCACAGGCTGCGATTTTACCATAAGCCCATTTCAAAATATGCATTCACTTCCCGACTACCAGTTAGAAGACTAGTACAAAATGAGGAATTAGCTACTAGGTGACTAAAAATTCTAGTCACCATAGGTTTTTCAAGTGATTTACTACTAAATATGAGCAATTTTGATTGATCCAACTATAAACAACTAAAATTAAAGAAATGGTGGCTTTGTAAGGGGGTGGAGTTACCCAATCTCTCATGGATCCGTTGGGAAAATTGTCCCATGCTTCCCTGTCTTTCCTGGGTTTCGATGAAGAATTTAGGGGTTATATGATTATTTAACGGTAAATCAAAATTTGTTGTGTTAATGCATGTATGTTTACTGTCTCACAACATTTATGTTTCTTAGGATATGTGACACTGAACAGTGAAGACCATACGAGGGTTGGCACAGGTTCCAAAGTTTAGGTGCTCTGAATTAGAAGCGCTGTCAGGTATGGAAATATTGGTATCTTTGAAGGGGTTGTGGGAACATGGATGTGTGAAACTGAAGTGTATACGGGGTTTGGTGTAGGTGAGAAAGATTAGAGAGCTAGATGTTTCTTGGTGCTCTGAGTGAGAAGAGCTTCCAAGTATGGAAACATTGGTATCTTTGGAGAGGTTGTGGGTAGAGGGATGTGTGAAAGTGTAGAGCAGACAAGGGTTGGAGACTTAGTGCAGGTACCAAATTTGATTTTTCTGGGTTTTCCTAGTTAAAAGAGCTGCAAAGTATGGAAACATTGCTATATTCAGAGGGGATGTAGGAAAAGGGGGGGTTGGAGACTTAGTGCAAGTACCAAATTTGATGTTTCTAGGTTTTCCTAGTTAAAAGAGCTGCAAAGTATGGAAACATTGCTATCTTTGGAGGGGTTGTAGGAAAAGGGGTGTGTGAAGCTTCATAGTATACAGGGATTGGTGAAGCTTAGATACCTAGATGTTTCTTGATGCTCTGAGTTATGGGGGTTGGTGAAGTTTATATTCCTAGATGTTTATGATATCATATATCATATGTATTATGTATTGCATTTTTCTCTAAAACTTCCACATCTTGAGTTAATCCTTTGCTCTAAAACTTCCACATCTAGAGTTAATCCTTCAGTTAAATTCTTTATCTTAAGTTTTCTATTACTGAACAATCTACAATTTGCATATTGGATAAAATATTTAATTAGAGTGAAGGTATGGAGATGTGAATGTTTCCTACTAAAATTTACCCAATAGGAATCTCGCTAGAAATATATCTCCTTCACTTGTCCATTTGGGATCACTTAAAGTTATCATGTTGAGCGACAATATGCTCTCTGGTACAATTCCATCCAATCTAACCCAATTGAATTCTTTGACTACTTCAATAATAACCCGAGTCCTCCTATTTCAAAATTATCTACACAAGTCAAAGTGCTTACTTTGGGAATCCTCTGATGGTCAAGTCATCATCACATCGTCTTATGAGCCCTTCCATGTCACCACCTTCCAAAAGCCCTCTGTCACCATCCCCAAAGAGATCTAGCCCTTCTGTGGCCTCTCCAAATGTTTCTACACTAAGCAATTGGGTCTCCCCAGTACCACCTACTGGGATCAGTTCAGGACCCAATGCAAATGGTACTAAGTCAAATTCTCCCACAAATCCAATTGATGCGAATAAAGGAAAATCTGAAAACTTCGCGAATCTCTATTAGAGCCATTGTTGGATCCATTGTTGTAGTTGTTCTGTTATTTTTTTTTGTGCCTGCTGCATTCTACATATACAAGAAAGAGGCATGCCTACCTATACAAGTTGAAGCACCTAGCACTCTTGTCACTGATAGAAGAGACCCATCAAATAGATCAAATCACTGGTGAAAATTCAAGTGGCCAATAATAATAATAGTGATGGAGGAAATGGTTTGAGTGATACATGAAATACAAGCAGTGGACCTAGTGAGTTTCATGTGATGGAAGCTGTAAATATGACTATCAATGCAAGTTCTCATGCATGTAAATAGGAATTTCATCTCTGAAAATAAGCTTGGAAGAGGTGGGTTTGGGGATGCATACAATGGGAAACTAGATGATGGCACCATAATTGAATTTAAAAGAATGGAAGCGCCAGTTGTAAGCAACAAGGGATTGGAGGAATTTCAGTCACAAATAACGGTTTTATCTAAAGTTAGGCATAGACACCTGTTTTCCTTGTTGGCTTACTGTATTGAAGGCAATGAAAGGATTTTGGTATATGAGTGCATGCCAAAGGGTGCTACTCTTAGTAGACATATATTTGATTTGGAAAATAATGGGCTTGAACCAATTTCCTGAAAGATACGCCTGAGTAGCTTTGGATGTTGCTTGAGGATTGAAGTATCTCCATGGCCTCTCCCATAGAAGCTTTATTCATAGAGACCTTAAACCATCTAATATACTTCTTAGATATGATTTTTAGGCAAAGGTTTCAGATTTTGGATTGGTGAAGTTGGCACCAGAGGGAAAATACTCTGTGGAGACCAGATTAGCTGGTACTTTTGGATATCTAGAACCCGATCATGCAGGTAATTAAGCAACTTTTCATTTTCCACCAGAATATTTATCTTTGATATTGTGTACATTTTTAGTTGAGTATTTAAAGAAACTAGAATGGCACATCTGTGAGGATGTCGCATGGATTGCATTCAGAACATTCTTACAGTGTATTTAGAACATAAAATAGAAATGAATTCCTTTCAGGTTAGTGGTATCTGGGAGATCTGGTTAATTGAGAACGTTTTTTAGTTTTCATAAAAAGATCATCAGTTGATAAATTTACTTGGGAAATACTTTATTTTAGGATTTGGGAACAGGGATAGAATGTTACAGTAATCAAGATAAAAATTGACTTCTGGTGTTTGCTGAATATTAATTTGCATTGTGTCAATTACTGGATGAATCACCACAAAAGTAGATGTGTATATCTTTGGTGTTGTGTTAATGGAGCTCATGAGTCATTACTTGAAGGAGGGCACTCGATGAGAATGAACCTGAGGAGAGCATGCATTTAGCATCATGGTTTTGCCGAATGAACTCAAACAAAGAATCATTAATGAAGGAAATAGATCGAATTCTAGAAGTTACAGGAAACTCTTGAAAGTATTTGCACTGTTGTTGAACTAATAGGTCATTCACTGCATGTGAACCATATCAACGGCCTGACATGTGCCATGATGTCAATTTTTTGGAACCTTTAGTTGAGAAATGGAAGCCCAAAGATATATATAATGATGATTCTCGGGGAATTGATTTTGAGACTAGCCTTCCTCAAGATCTAAAGAAATGGAAAGAATTCAAGGAAAAAAGTGCAAATATATTAGATGATAGCCAAGGAAGTTTTCCAACACATCCAACTGGGTTTGCTGACTCATTCACATCTTTCGATGGATGTTAAAAGTACATGGCAAAATCTTGGATCTAAAGATTTTAAACAATTTGGAAATATCTAGAAATACATGTATAGGATAATATGAGGTATTATGTCTATTATGTCTTCATTGTCTATTGTTTTCTCGAACTGCTTCTTTCATATTAGCAGCAGATGTGCATGAATCCTTTTAGTTGCATTTTTGAAATATGAAATCAAGTTAAGGAGGCTAAATTCATAGACAAGAGAATTCACTCAATCCATATGAGGATTAATGAATGTATTACATATATAAGACATGACCAAACCAAGAAATTTGTGTTGGTTGATAGTGTTCTTCCTCTCAAGCATTACATATGCGTAGAGGATATGAAGGAGACTGCACAAATTCAAAAATATTACAAATGAAGAGTTTTTAACTTTTTCCTTTTTCAGCCTCAAAAGGTTGAAGCATATTTTTATATTTTGCTATTCCATATTCAAAATATTGAAGTAGATTATGATTAGAAGCTACATACCTTTCAAGAGCTTGAAGAAGGTGACTGGATCCATTCTACCCAAACTTGGCTTCAAGTCTGGGCTCTACAAGCTTGACATAATTTGAGTTTGGAATTCCATCAGTGCTCTTGGTCATGCTACTCTCTACTTGCTTCACTTGTATAAAATATTTGCTTGACACCATCAAAATTTTTTCCATTAACCGAAAAACAGGATTTCCAAATATATGGATTAAATTATTCATGGGTTAATAATTTACATTTTCAAGGGAAGATATTCATGGAAAATATATTTGTGTTGTTGCAGTATATGATGTTGAAGAAACCATATTGGACTCAGTAAATTTATTCCCAGAGTGAACCCCATATTTGTATCTTGTCAAAATAGACATATGATTTGGATAATTAGATACTTTTGTGGAGGAACCACATATATCATTTCCAACAAAGTTTCCATTCAAGCCATCTATAAATCCAAAATATTAGTTACCTAGTTATTCCTTCATCCCTTTTTGTTCCTCTAAAAACCATGCAGAAATATTAGTCAATGACTTGCCAACTCTGTTGGGAACAATGTAAAATTTAGGATGGGTTGGGTTCAAGGAAGAACCATGTATACCCTCCCCTGTTGTATTTGTTTCTCCTAAATTTCTTGAAAGAAGAGAAGGTACAACTTGAGGCATTTGCACTAAATTCAAGCTCACCCTCATACAAAAAGAGCAGTGTCCATTTCCAATAAGTTGAGTGTCCTGCGGTAGCATGGTTCTTTCCTCAATAAATATTCCTTGTGATGGCATTGGGAGACCTACAGAGGTAGTACAGGAAGATGTCTGGATGGAATTATAAAGTATAAGTCTTTGCAAAAATAAAAAACTTTGAGGCATTGTAGGAGGCCCCTCATTTAAGTTTCTCAAACTTGGCATTGAAGATCCTTCATTTTCAGTAGTAAGCTGAGATGATATGACAAGTTTGTTGGAAGAAATTAGAATTAGAATCATTTGATACTAAATAAAATCTGATCATGTCTGAGTTCAAGGCAATAATTTCATTTGATATTGTAGGTGCCTCTGGTTGTTCGAAGTGATGAACAATACAAATGGCTCTTAAAAGACTTAGATCATGTTAGACAAATATTAGTTGTATGTGTAATCACATGAACTAGTCGTTGTACTAACATTTCCTTCACATATTTCTAGTTGTTTGGACCCAAGTTGTCTATAGGACCTATAATGAAATTTGAAAGTTGAATTTAATTAGAGTTTGATCAGAAAGTGATTAACAATGCTCAGTTTTTAATTTTCTCTTTCTGCATTTGATTAGTTTGGTTATGAATTTTTTCACTTCATTTGGTTATTTTGTTGAAATATTAAGGAAATTCTTACCATTTTTGTCAATTTGTTTCCAGATGTGGCAATGTGACCTTTTATAGGAGAACACAATGTAATAAATGTGGAGCAACCAATTCAAGTGTAGGAGGTGAACAAGGTGGTGACAACGATGACAGTTATGGCAAGGTTGGTAATTATGGAGGAGGATCAAATAAAGGTGTTGGAGGTTGGGGTGGTGGATCTGGTTGAAATAGTTATGGTGGTGGAAGGGGTGTTGTTGATGGTAGAGGAGGGGGATATGTAAATCAGGGTGGTCAAGGTGTTTCTTCATATGGTGCAAATGTTGGATCCGGGGGATAAGGAGGCTAGGTCAGTCCTACTACTCCCTATGGTGCCTTTGGTGGCTATGCAGGCCAGTAATTAGAACCACAACTATTAGGATCAAATATGCATTTTATAATCTAAGAGAGCTAAGGTTGTATCCAAATAATTTCTTACCAAATGTCCCTGAACTCAAGACCAAGAGCTTCCGAACATCATTTCAGATTACACAAATGAGAACAATGATTTTACAATTCACGGATGATTGTTTAACTACATATTTCTTTCACTTCTCTAGTTTATCCTGCTTTGATTTTAGCTTATATGGGTCAATATGCTTACCTCTCAAAAGACCATCATATCGGCAATAACTATGCTATTGGTTTATATGTATCATTTCCAGGTACATTTACTTATGCCTGTGTTCATTATATGTTTATTCATATTTTCTTGCATTAGGTCATTTTAGTGAGAAAGTTGCCTTTATTTTGACAAAATGAATCAAATAATATAATATTGTGTAAATATATTGGCAAAGCCTGTACGGTGGCCGGTACTAGGAGTTGCAATACTTGCACCAATGGTTGGAAGTCAATCAATCATCACTAGGAAAGTTTCAATTATCAACCAAATCTTGGCAATAGGTTGCTTTCTGAGAGTGAAAGTAGTGCACACATCTGACAAAATATATGGAAAGATCTACATTCCAGAAATCAACTAGATTTTGATGATCCTATGTCTTGCTTTTACTATTAGTTTTCAAGATACTAAACGAATGGGAAATGCATATAGTATGTTTTGGTTTTGTTTTTTACACCTGTGATATTATGTATATTTTGGATTACCAATGGAGCAATTTTGTTGTCAGTGAAAGGATATGTTTTTGACATTCAATGTAATGGTTTTTGCAATGTTTGGTGTTGTCATGGCATGTTCTGTTGTCATCACAGTTTTGCTGGTTACTACCTGTTTTACATCATTGGTGATCATTATATGTTGGCATAAAAGTATTATGCTAGCAATATTTTTTCTACTTTTCTTCAGATCCATCGAAGCCCTTAACTTCTCAGCTTCTCTCATTAATTTTCTAGAAGGATCCTAGGTACCTATGCTTCTCGTTCTCATATTCATGATGATCATGTATATGTGGCATTATGTGACAATAAAGAAGTATGACTTTGACTTGGAAAACAAGGTATCCATAAAATGGTTTCTTGGACTTGGTCCTAGTTTGGGGATTGTGTGGGTCCCTGGTATTGGCCTCATGTACACAAAACTTGTCTCTCGGATACCTACAAATTTTACACATTTTGTAACAAATCTTCTAGCATTCCATTAGGTGCTTGTCTTTATATGCATTAAATTAGTGCCAGTGCCGTATGTACCACCAGAAGAACAGTTTCTTATTGGTCATACAAGGCCTAAAGAGTACAGGTTATACAAATGCATTGTCAGATATGGTTATTGGGATGTCCATGGGGATAATAATCATTTTGAGGATCATCTTATTCTCAACCTCAGAAATTTTATTCATTCAGAAGAAAAAAACTCTTTCTCAAGTGACAGTTACACTGTAGATGGAAGAAAGGTTGTTATTGGAACCCCTGTGCATGGCATGGAGAGCATTCTAAGTTATGAAGCAACAGAAGAGAGCATGCAACCTATTCATATCTCTTATTTTACATCATCGACAATCCAAAGCATACATGAACTTATAGAAAATCGCTGTCCTCATCTAGCTCGAAGAAAAAAAGTCTGATTTTTTGTGCCTAGCAGTCCTGATAGTGATCCTGATGTCAAAGATGAGTTGCAATAACTTTTGCAGTAATTTATGATAGTCTAGATATGTATAACTCTATTGATTCTAAATACATAATCTTTCTGTTTGGAATAGATGTATGAAATTTTCTCCATGATCATTGAGCTTCTCCCACCATTGCGACAACGAACTATCTGTCCTCCTCTTAGTCATGACATACAATCAAAGAGTTCTTTGGGAAAGCATTCTCTTGGAAGCAGTACTGCAAAGAAATAGGATACAAGTGGAACTGTGCCAGAGATATCTTCCTAGGAAACACTATTTCGTGATCAACCAGATATTTTGTCACAGTTTGGAATAGATCTTTTTCCATTTTTAGTATAGTTCAGTGTACAAAGCATCAATCTTGGAGATTTTTGTTTGGATTTTTAAAAGAAGAATTACAGGATTTAGGTTGTAAACCATTTGGTGAAAACGGTATATGGATCAAGTGTGAATGCTCCTGTTCGTCACAAATGTCTTTCTGTTATCAGCAAATTGATGTATTTCAGTACTTCTAATATGATGCAGTCTCTACTTCAAGTGACAAATATTTCGAGGTACTAAATGGATGCTGATGAAAATATATTTCTGCTTTGTTGAATATTCGTTTGTGAGGGATGTAATTGGGAGGCATATTCATAATGTTATTTAGTGTGAGGACATGTTTTATTAATTTTTACCTTCCATCCATTCATCCACCCATCCTCATATCCCATTACTTATTAATAGAATTGAATATTGAATGCCAATTACTTCCATTTTAGAAATAATTGAATGCATATTCAAATGCTTTTTCCTAGTCTATTTTCTTTCTTGCATGCATAATTACTTGTTTTGTACTATTGATTCACATCTTCGCTAAATGGGAAAAAACCAAGCTCTACATTTTCCACCTGCATGATAGCCCAACCAACTAGGCCATTATGGTAATTATTTGTATTTTCATATATACAAATAGATACATAACCAATGGTCAAGTAGATATACAAATTTTTCTTTAATCTTACTATTTCCACATCAACTTCATTTTGGGCAACAAGAACCAAAAGTAGTTTCATAGATTTGGTTAAATATGAGGCTATCATTTGACATGCATGTACATTATGAAAATGCTCACACAAAGAGACATCTATTTGATTGTTGGATGTATGGAACAAAATCATGCAATAACAACCCTAGAATCCATCATAAACCATCATCAGCTTGAAGCCATTTTTTTGACAATTCTTCAAGCTGGAGTCGTTGAAAGTTGCTGAGACAAGATGTGCCTCAAAGTTCCTCCTGTTGCATCACTTTGTATAGTTGAAGGTTGCATTATTGTCTATCGTGAGTGAGATTTAGTATTTTCGGAGACAATCAGATTCAGAGAGGAGTGCTGTGTAGACTGGTGATTGATGGGAAGTGGTGGATAAAGATTGACTTCTGCTGAAATTCACAACACCAACATTTGAGCTTCTTTGAAATGCAGACACTGCAAGCCTTTTTGGGGAGAGATTTATGATGGTAGGGATACCATGGATGAGAAATATATGGAAACCATTAGACATGAGGGTTCTTGTGCTTTTATTTTTTTATGTAGATTTTGTAGAGGTTGTGTTGACAATCATTGATATAGATTTTGTGTTGTGATGAAAATCATTGTTGACATGTGGAACCAATTCAACACCCCCTTGCACACTTTATCCCATGCTTTGAATCCTAGATTTATGTGACGATGAATTCATTGCTTGAAGCAATGGGAAGAGGAAGGCCCCACATGGATGGGGTTGGGACCTGTAGTGAAGAAATCCTTCAAGAGATCATTTGGAGGGGAATTTTGTAAAATTTGTTTTAGGAAATTGGAATGGACAAATTTTCAGACATCAGCCTTGGCTACTTTGTATATCTGTACACTAGTTTTGGGATGTAATATTTACTGTATTGTTTCCCCAATTATCTCTTTTAGTTCATTTTGAAACATTCAACATAATATTCTTATTAATATATTTATATTAATTTAGAAAGTTTTCTTTATTGGGATAAATTGTTTTAAAAAATATTTCACATTTATCTTTTATGATTTTTTATTTTGTATGTCCTATTTTTCTAGCAGCAAAACTCAGAAGTTCTATGATGTTACAAATCCATCACAGCAACACTAGGGACTTTGTTTACCTCCACCAGTGGTAGAGGTTTCCTTGCTTGGATCAGCTTCTTCAAGTAAATTGAGCAAATCACTGGCTCCTATAAGTGACTTTAGGATTTTAGTATATTGTACTTCCATCCAATTATCTTTAGCATTTGTTATTGATATCTGTGCAGACAGCTTTTTCTATGCTTCCATATTATATTATTTAATAGCTTCTAATTTAGTACTAAATAATCATTACTATAGAAGCTAATGTGTATTTTCTTTAGACAGCTTATGTTTTACTTCAATGATTGTCTTCTAGATTCTTTATACATGGCTTCATTTTCATTTCCTAATAATATATACATGTTCATATTTCCATGTGAAACTAGAACACATGCGGTAATGTAGAGACTTCCCTTGCCAGTGGAGCTGCTGGAAGATCAATTGTATTGCCAGCTAGTGCATCTTGGTATGAAATATGTTTCTTGTCATGGAATATTTGTTTAGTTTTCCAGAACCCCCTGGATTGGTGCAGCATAACATTACACATTATGTTTAGTGCACATAAGCTTCCATATTATTTAGGAGTTTGTGGTGGAATATTACATATCTTACTGAATATTGAGACATTAATGGTTGTTGCGGGGGATCCCATGTTGCATAGGAAAAATCATTTAGTATGAGGATCCTAGCTGTTCAGGGCTCCTCTAATCCTAAAACAAGTTCATCTCATTCACTTTCAGTGTCTCCAACATTAAATATCCATGCCTTGGTGGTGGAAGCTGCTGCATCAGAGTTGAGTTCTGATCATGGCAAGTAGTTGGTCAATAAGGGTGGGTAGTCATCAACGTTTATATATAAAAATCATATTGATGCCAAACCTAATGCAATGAGTGGAACATATATAAAATTAAATTCACATGTAAATACTGTTGGGGAAGCTTTCCATGAAAATAATTCTAGTTTAGTTGATCCTACTATGAAATGTAGGAGTCATGAAGATTTTAAAAGTCTATTGAAGAAATCGTCCTCTGACACACACAAGGGTTCATCTGAGTTGGGCAGTGGGAACATTGAAACAACAAGGAGTGAAAGAACAGATGCAGCTTCAATGTCATCTGGTATTGTCTGTGTTGGACTTTCTAAAGGTATCTTTCCAATCTCTGTCCCTCAAAGCAACTCTGTTGTTCAAAGCAATAGTGAAGTGAATGTTGTTGCTCTAAATAAAAGTAGTAGAATGCTTTTAGGAAACGATGTTGAGAATTATCTACAAAGGTATCCATTTGATGATGAGTATCAAAACAATTATGAAGAGCACTTTACAGAACCATATGGTGAAGGTTGCTCTAAAGCTATTTCTTCAGAAGCAGAGGTGCCTCCCTTTATGGAAAAAGTCCAATTTTCACTGGATGATTATAGTTCTAAAGATTGTTCTCTTCATCAAAAGTATGTAAATACTTGCACCCTTAATGGTGATGGTGACAGCTTCGGAGTTACTGATCATAAAGCAAAGGAAAGATTAGTCTCAACTACTGAAAAGACTAGTGCAGGTTGTATCCAAAATTGTGAAAATGAGCCTATGTTAAAGGAAAGATCGGTTTCAGAAGCTGGAAATACGAGTACAAGCTCTATCCAAAATTTTGAAAATGAGTTTATGTTAGATGCAACTGATAGAAGTACAAGTATTGTTTTTCAAATTCCCAAGAAAGTAGAAATTGCTAGAGATTCTAATGCCAGTTCTAGAAAGCTATAATGCTTGGAGAATCTGGTGTGTAATATCCTTCCAAAATTTTATATGAATGGCTCATATGTTAGATAAAACAATATAATTTCAAACATATTGTCTTTGAATTTTGATTCAGATGATAGTGTATTAAATAGTCCTCACAATTTAGCAAATTTGCTCCTTGTTGAGACTGATAAATGCAATGGGATGTCAAAGGAAATATCAAGTTCATGGAAGTCTCAGAATAGAAAGCAGTCAAGATTTTTATTTGCAAGGTTAGAAGGTTCTATAGAAATATCAAGCCGTTATTCCACTCCCAATTTGGCATCATTTAGGCAACTGCAGAGTTAGTGGGAAAATGGATAAGATGTTTTGGAAAGCACAAATGGACATGAACTATTGAATATTAATGGAATATCTAATAATGCTTATGGACCAAAGGTGCAAGGATTTAAGAGTACTTCAGAGGGAAGCACATTTTTGGTTCCTTCAGAGGCCAAGGGTGAGTTTTGTCTTCTTTTGTTGTTGGATATTAGTAATTTTATTTTAATAATTGTGTTTTACCTCTTGCTAATATGGAATTTATATCTTTTGTTACCTTTTATCCAGCCATTTTAAACCTTTGTATTTTTACAAGTTTGTTATCTATGGATATAGACTTATTTTTATGGATCTAAATACAAGAGATAACCATTTTCAGATGAGCCTATCTTTTAAGATATAACACTACATAGGGGATGTCCCTAAGTTGCACCAGGACATTACTAATGTCATGTAGGACTGCCAAATATCCCTTGGCCATACTGGGGACTTCTTAACATCACTTTCCAAAATTGATGCCTAAGAGAAAAGAAATATAAGTCCTTAGTTCTACACTCACTCACCAACACATTACCCCTTACTAAGAGACTATTCAATCTCTAATTCAGCCAAGATTTAGATTTTTTTCTTCAAATTAGCTAGTATATGAACTTGAAATAGTACAGTAGGCAAATTACAATTTATTAGAAGTTGGGAGCTATTTCCCTGTGTGTCCTCCAATATCTAATGGGATTGTCTTGGGCTATAGGTAAACTATCCTTCCTAACCTCTAATTTGCTAAAAGTGACATATGAGCTTTGAAAATAATAACTATTGTTGAAGTACCCTGCTGTATTCAACATGAAGATATCTGAAATGGCATTACCTGATCCCACTTGTTTTGGGATTTTTTGTTTTTCTTCATTAATTTCTTTAACATGTGCACCTTCTGTTAACTTAGAAAATGTTGGACTGACAAAAAATTTCCCCCTGCTACTCATAGTTGTTGAATTTGCAATACCAGCTATATGGAATGTTCCACTTGGAATTGATCTTGTATCTTGGAATTCATGCTTAACTAGTTGTCCTGCCTTTCAAATAACTGGTATCATCACCTACAAGCCAAATATACAACCCTTTAAAGGTTTCTCTAAAGATGCAATGTTGTAGGAGCAGGGTATTTCTTTTTATATTTGCAACATGACTCTTTAATTATTGAATCACTATTAGGTGCCCTTATAGCCAAGGAATAATGATTCACAAAGCATAACTCCTCCATACAAAATGGTACCTTTGAAACAGTAAATGATTCAATGCTAAATACTTGCAATACTTGCAATTCTTTGAATTCTAGGTCTAGAGATCATTTTTGCAAGACATTACGGTGTATAGGGAGTCAAGTCTCTAATTTTGCAAATGATAATCGTCGAGTCTCCATTGGCAATAAGTTTCTGAATCTGCCTGGCTCTTAGAATGTTTATCACTTGATTTAAAGCTAAAATAGGCTTCATAATAAAATAGGCTTCACAATAAGAGAAGAAACCTTTTGCAGTTTGATCACAACCATAGACCTGCTTATTATGGAACCTTCTCAAAGAAAAGGTGAATATACTTTGCATAATTTTAAGTTTATTAATTATCAAAGCAACAGGTTGTGTTTTAGTTTTGATATACCATGATGAGGAACATCTAAAACACCTTGAATCTCATGGATTCTTAATATTGCAGTAGACAAGAGGGAAAGTTTTGTTTCTGACTCTTTGTTTTTTATGCAGTGATGCCATTGGGCTTTGAAATCCTTTCAGGAAGGACTCTTCTTTGGACTATGAGAATGATAGTGATGAAGAATGGGAAGAGGTACTCATCGCTAAATCTCTTTGGTAATAGTATTTGTAGTATTTTTATTATCTTTAGTTACAGGGAAAATTGCGCATAACTCTCAGGAATTAGTTTATCATAAATACTAGTTACTGGTAAGTTGCAATAGTAATAATTATGTAGGTTGTAGATTGATATATATCATAAATTTGTTTGAATATCATTATTGTCAAGAAATAAAAAATTCTTAAAGGGTTCTATCTCAATGGTAGAGTGCCTACCTAATTATAGGCAGGAGGTTGGTGGTTTGATTCCTCCATGCCCTATCATAAATTTGTGACTACAAAAATGACTAAATTAGCATATATACGACTATTAGTAGCTAATTTCCCATATCTTAGTTGTATTCATCTTAGCCATTAATATGTTAACATCTAGTAGTTTATTTAGTTGTATATTTGGTCATTAATGGTTGCAATCAGTGACTAAATCAGTGACTAAATCAGCGACTAAATCAATGACTAAATCCATGACTAAATCATTGACTAAATCATTAACTATCAATGGCTAAAACAATGACTAAATCAATGACTAAATCATTGACTATCAATGAGTAAATCATTGTCTATCAATGACTAAATCAATGACTACTAAGTCAAGCTATTAATTACTAGTGAAATACTACTAGCTATAAGATAGTGGAAATTTACTACTATTAGTCATCGACTCAAAAATAGTCGTTTATAATATGATTTAAGTCTTCTTTTTATTCATTAATTTCTCATTTTCTACTAGCAGAACAAGGGCATGAATCTTTCTCTGCCCCTATCAATCCTTAGTTAATCACTGTAAATCTTTTTTTTTTTGTACATAAATAAATTTCTATTTTTACTATTAATGTTATCTTTTCTTTTGCACTTGATCCGTTTTTTTTTTAAATAAAATGTGCAAGGAAGCGCCTAAGGACTAGGGTCATCCTTCTGTAACCTCCTGCATCAGAAGAGAATTCCTTGAACAAATCTGTCGCAGACGCAACACTAAAAACTACCTCCATTTATTCCATTCCATGCAGCTACGACAGCGTAAAAATCCCACCCTTTACCCATTTCACGCAGCTACAACACCATAAAATTTCCACCATTTCCCCATTCTACGTAGCTGCAACATTGTAAACTCCCACCCTTTACCCTGTTTTGCGCAACTTCAACACCGTAAAACTCCCATGCTTTACCCCATTCCGCGTAGCTGCAACTCCATCAAATTCCATCAACTTAAAGCCTTTTTTCGATTCTGGTAGATTCAACACTATTTCACTCTTGTCCATTTTCACCTTTTCTGATAGCTGTGACACCATTCCATTTCTACTATGCTTCAACTTTTCCTGTAGCTGTGACACCGTTCCATTTCTACTATGTTTCCTTTCCCAACAGCTGTGACTCCGCCACAATTGGCTGATTTTTATATAATTCACAGTCGCGGCTCCACTAAACTGCTTTATTTCTCTATGGGTTGCAGCTGTGACTCCTCCATTATTGGTAGAATTCTTTGCAACCGTGGTTAGCGACTCCTCCATATCTAGTTCCAATTCCTGATGCCGACGATTCTAATTTATATTCCATCATTCATTATGTTTCTGACTAATTTTACATGATGGTTTTGGTTCACCGGCATAAAAGGTCATTACAGCAAACCTGCAATAATGATTACATAGATGGCTGCACTTCACACGCTCTACTATTTTCAAAAGGCCACAATTCATCGCATATTTTTGAAGGTATGGTTCTGATTATCTACTTGATTAAGTATTAACTAAGATCTAACAATATTAATCATACCTTCCTTTCTGTGCCCATTATTACACCTGCATATCGTTAACCATCCACTCATACGACTTAATGGCTACTTATGTTACATGATAACCACCACCTTTCCTAATTTGGGATAAAATTCCAAACATTCCTATGCTCTGAAACTTTCTGAATTTACCCTACTCCACTCTCAGGTGTTCACGCATAATGTGTGCTTTAACCTCCATTGTCGGGATTTGTAATCTGTTGAATTGTGAAACACTTCTGAAGGAAAACAAACATGGGTATCCCAACGTAGCATGAACCTCCAAACACGTAAGAAATAAGAAGAAAATCCAAAGTTTTCGCTATTTTTGAAGTTGCAGGTTGGACTAAATTCTTCCAACGCCTAAATGGGTTTCATCGTGAGACAACTCTACAATTTTCCTTGAATCTTACAGAAACCCACTCAAAAGTTTGGGGGTTACATATCGAAGTCTCTGAAGAAATAGTGGCTGAGGTCATTGGCCTTCCTCAAGTGGGCAGAGCCTAGTTTGGACAAAGAAACCCCAATCTTGCAACAATACAGGATTTTCTGAGAGAAGGGGAGCACATTCAATAGTCACGGAGAAGGATAGCGTTACAATCATAGCCTCGGCCATGGGATCAAGTAGAAATTTTCCTCAAGAAGTATATCACCTGTGAAGGTAGGTATCAAATGGTTTATTAGTCTAAATTTCCTTTATTATCTCATCTCCATCACAGGGCCTTGCTAAACATTCCATTTTATTTATTCAATGATTTACACCATATGGCAGGGTTTGTTAGAACATCCAAGCATCCAAACTCCTCCCTTACCCACCATGGCCTAATAAAATTAATAATTTTATGGGCCTTAGCTCAATAGACCCAAACCTAGGAGAAAGTTACAGTCAAATTTAGGAACCCTCCCTTTTTCCTCGTGTTCCAATAGAAGAGGAAGTAGAAGTACCTATACTCATGGGGCCTATTCAAAACCAAGAAGAGCCTGGAAATCAAAAGTTGGGGGGAAATGAAGAGCAACAGGAGGTTCGGATTCCCTCCAATTTAGTTGGGGGTGAAATGAGATTGGATCGAAGGATCAGTCAGAAGACCAAGCAAACAATTGGAGGAGAACGCACAAGAAAACCCTATTGAGAGACTAAATAATCTGGAAGCTCTGACAGTAAAAGTTGAAACTGGAGCAGCATTAGATGCTGCGACAGTTCAAGATTAAGATGTTAGAGCCATGATAACAGAAAAAAACATAGAGGTGTTGATCATTGAATCTTCCCCTAAATGGGGAGGAACTTTGATCAAGGAAGAACAAGAAAATGTTGAAACAGAGAATATCCCTTCCACATTAACTGCAAATATGGAAATTCTGACACCATGGAGAAAAAGGAGGAGAACAAAAGAGGAAGTATAGGTATCACCACTAATAAGACAAAAAATAACTAGGTCAGCTACAACAGCAGAAGTAACATGATCAAGATGGGCAACCCTAGAAGTACAAATCGAATTCCCCATTCTAAGACCCAAACAAATGATGCCCCACAGGAACCGGATGTAGAAGAACCTGAAATTGAAGGAATTTTGTATGAAAATGGGCTATTAAAGGAGGAAGTACAATCACTTTGGAAGGAACTAGAAAATTGGAAGGAAGTGTGCAAGAAAAAGGGTGAAAGGAAGCTGCACACATTGGTTGAAGTTGCAGACCAATTGGAAGGATCAACTCCTATTGAGGTTGGTGATGAGGAAGAAAGAGTGATATGTCCTATGTGTGGAGAAATATTTAACCAGTTAGGTTAAAAGGTCATAGTTTGTTCCTTTGTGACACAACAACCCGTACCTACAACTATGGAAGAACAAGGACAATCTGATTGGAAGAATGGTGAAGCTCCCTAAGAGAAACTCCAGAAAAGGGAAGTCATTAGAGGAAATTTCAACTCAAAATGGGCCTCCTAAAAAAAATTAATAAAATAATATTTATTAATTTTGGGGGAAGGAAAGAAAAAAACTACTTTTTTGTTTGTATTTTTTACATATCTCCCCGTATGTTTACTCAAATTTTGATCGAGAGAGATCGTTGGATGCAGAATTAAATTCCACTTCCAACAAGTACCCACTCAGAATAGTTTTCATGGACACCTCTACCCCAAAAACAAGAAATACCTAAAAAAATTTGATGATGGTATTTCTTGTTTTTTGGGGTAGCGGGATCTGTCAAAAGTATGCCGAGTGGGTACTCGTTGGATGCAGAATTTAATTCCACATCCAATGACCTCTCGTGATCAAAATTTGAGTAAAAACACGGGGATATATGTCGAAAATACAAACAAAAAAGTAGTTTTTTTAATGATACCTATCCCCAAATTTATATTAAAAAAGTGTTTAAGACCTATATGGTATTTCAAATTTAAAGCAATTTCATTGGCTAACACATGATGAAATGGAATTTGAATCAAAGTTAAAAGGCCCATTTTGAGTTGAAATTTCCTCTAATGAGTGGATAAATAGGATGCTGATACATAAGAACCAGCATCTTTGAATATTCCTGTTGAAGTTGCCACCCAAATTGGGACAGATGAACTAGAGGCCAAGGTTATTCCTGATTTTGTTGAAGAAGTCTACGTTGTGACCCCTGAACATTCTCAAGACCCAAAACTGGTACAGATGGAACCCCAACAACAGAATGATGATGAGGTTGAACAAGGTGTTGATACACAAGAACCAACATCCTTTAGTATTCTCGTTAAAGTTTCCACCCAAATGAGGGAAGAAGAAACAGAGATGGGAAATATTCTAGAATTTAATGAAGAAGTTTGCACTGTGACTCCTGAACCATCTCAGGACATAGAATTGATAAAAATGGAATCCCAATAGTAGGAGAATGAGGAAGTTAACCAGGATGTTTCTACACAAGAACGAACATCCCTATAAATTTTTGTGGAGACTCTCAGGATGCAACAAGAAGCCAATCCATGAATGGATATCATTCCTGATTTGGATTTAGGAGAGGATGAACAAATGCAATCACAATCCTTGAGGGACACTGAAATCCTTGAGGAACAACTCCATATTGAAAAAGACATGAAATCAACTCTACAATCCCAGCAACATGAAGAAAGAGAAGGGAAGTGCTATATTACACAAGAACCAGTGGCCTTGCATCCCCCTATTGAATTTGTAGTTGACGATCAGGCAGAAAAGGATATTAAAATTTAGGAGGAGGTTGTTACACAAGAACCAACACCCTTGCAATTAGCTGCTAAAGTTACTATAGGAGAACTCCAAAGAGAGGATGTTGTTACACAAGAACCAACATATCTAGAAGTTGTTTTAGAGATGCATATGGTTGGAGTTGCTGAGGGATAAATTCAAAGAAGAAATGTTGTTACACAAGAACCAACACCCCTAGAAGTGATTTCAGGAGTACAAGATGTTCAAATTGGAACATCAGGTGAAAAGGTATGGACTCAACTTCCTCAAAATTTTATCAATTTGGATTTTGATAATGAGGAACATTCTAAAGATGAAGAAATACTGAAGCTAACAAAATAACTCTCAATATTGAGAATAGAAGTGCGGAAGTGGAGGAGTTAGGTGGAGAGGTATCAAGAAGGGATGGTTTCCCTCGTTGAACATAGGAATACCATTAGGGAATTAAAGGAAAATTGGGAAAAAGAACTTATGTCCTAGAAAATCCGTGGGGAAGAACTACAGAAGGAGCTAAATGAGCTAAAAAATTTCAAGTCCATGCAGGTGGAAAAATACCAGTTGTATACTCTTTCTCAGGAATTTTTGGGTACTAGAGTACCATCCTCCTCTTACCCTGTGTTTTTATTTGAGCGTTTTATTTGGTTTAAATTGAGGGCTGTGAAAGAAGTGAGATTATATGAAATAGAAACCTTAGATAAATTCCTAGAAACAATTCTGAGAAGTGATTTTGAGGACCATAATTTGTTGTGTGAGATTTACTTGCATGAGTTGGCTTTCCCTTTGGACCACCATTCGAATCCTTCCCCTTTCTTAGATGATTTTCAGTTGAGGGATTTTGCCTCCTTTGTCAGCAATCATGTTCAGTGGGAAAGGTATTTCCAAAATTTCTCTCACAATGAGGCCCACTCTAATATTTGGATTCAAAACGAACCTTAGAATCCTCGTCTCCTCCTTGCTCGACATCAGAGTGTACTCTCTTGTCTCATCCAAACTTAGAATATAATGGAACTTAAAGAAAGGGTTATTTCTACTTGTACCAGCCATATTTCAATGTATCCACAAGTGGATTTGGAAGGTAGTCAACACATATGGCAGGTTTCCTCCTCAACCCTTAGAAATAGGGACCCCTACTGTTATAGGAATTTTGAACAAGCACTTTCCAGGATTGAGGGTTATGTTGGATGTATGAGGGAATGTGGGGTTAATTGGCTTGGACTAAAATTTAAATTTCCTCTCATCTGTTGTCCAACAAAACCGTACAGGGAATATTTCTCATTAACAAGGGAAAAAGAGCAGAAGTGTTGGAGATATTGGGTTCTCCATAATGGATTTGTAGAAAAAGAAGGAACATCTGAATTCCCATACAACTTTTCTTCTCTCCATGAACGAAGCATAATGCTAGATTCAGATTCAGAATAATGGAGGTTATTGCTGTTGATGTATATGTAACTTCGGAATGTATTCTTCTATATATTTCATATATTGTAACCCGATCTTTATTCCGGGATGTTTCTATTATGTATTTGAGTCATGTGGTCATGCCCCAATGTTCCGATCGGGAGT
>LPNX010521889.1:779411-797082 GCA_001517045.1 Pseudotsuga menziesii | reverse complement strand
TGGAAGTGATTAAGGAAAGTCATCGCAAGATCGTCGAACAAAGTAAAGGCACCCCTAGGTAACTCTATATACCATTTCGCCGCAGGCCCTGTAAGGGTGTGTTGAAATAGTCTCAAGCGGACTGAGTCCTGGTGCAATGAATTGGAAGAGAACCATAGGTGGAATGTCGTAACGTGTTCACTCGGATCCTCTCCTGGTTTGCTTTCGAACTTAGGTATGTCCGAAGGAAGCTTGGTAGGGACAACCGGCCAAGCCGGCTCATGAGCCACATGATCGTTCGTAAGTCTCGATAAGTCAGGTAAATTGAGTGTCGCGAGGAAAGGGAGCCTAGGATGATGACGTCTAGGGACCGCTCCTTGGTTCATATAGGATTGATTACCACCATGACCTTGGCCATAGTGACCTCCTCCTGTATGACCCGTATAGGGTGGCGTGGAAGTCGCATAATGAGGTGGACCTTGACTAGTAGGAGCTACAAAGCCATAGTTAGGAGAGTAAGCAGGTTGTGAATACCCACCTCCGTAAGGTGAAGAGACCTGTCCATACTGCGTCCCATAGTAGGGTCCATAGGTTACCGCTTGCGATGTCCCATGAGACACTCCATAGGTAGGGATATACATTCCGGAAGTAGGAATATACATATCGGAAGTAGGGATATATGTCGAGGAAGTAGCAATCTGACCTCTAGAAACATGAACATAACCTCCCGAAACCACGGGTGGTATGTAGGCTTGAGACACAATTGGTCTAGTAACCGCAGTACGGATCTGACTCGTAGCTACGTGTCGATTCGAAGGACCACGAGAGCAAGGTGGAGGGTTTACATTTGAAGAACTCGAAAGCGAGGACGAAGGAATCTCTGTAAGAAGAAATGTACTAGTGCCTATCGTCACTCGTCTAGAACTTGGTATCCCTATGGGATCACTAACTCTAGGCCTAGGAGGTATATAAGATGGAGCTTCCACCACTGGGATGGAAGGTGCAATGTGACTAGTACTCCCAAACCTCTCCGCAAGGTAAGGCATGGGAATGCCCCTAGGTATAGTGTTAGGGTCAAAGTCAGATTCAACATGAAATGTCAAATCGTGCATAGGAAAACCAGTCGTAGCATAACTACCATAGCTGGTACTAGGAGGGTCAAAGTGAGTCTCGGCATCATCCGGCATTCCATACCGGTAACGTGTCAATGGGGAATCTGCCCTAGGGTGAGTAGGTCTCTCATGGAAAGATCCTATCTGGGAAATAACTGGACCAATCTCAGCTAGGTCAGGTGAGGGATCATATGTAGGGGTAAGTTCCCCATCGTCAATACGAATGGGAGGAGGTGGCTCCGTAATAATCTTTGAATGATCCTCCATGGTGTGTGAATCAGTGTGTGACATAGTCTGCCTAGACAGTCTAGGCCCCTCTCCCAAAGGAGGAGGAGAAGTGGAAGGCAGAAGTCCTACTAACCGACGAGAATGGCGCGGAACCGCACCCGACTCCACAATGACTCAACAAAAAAGAAAAGACTCTCTATTTACGTCAACCCTAGGACAACTAGTGTGCACAGAGCAATCACTATAAAAACTAAAGCCAAAAGCAAGCAAACAAGGGCTAGATAAGTGAGCTCCCAAACNGTGATCTTGGAGAATTGACTTACAATGAACTATTCCAAGATCCTAAAACCTAAGCTTGTTGGTGCACCCTAAAAAGAAAAGAGTGTAATTCATTTTATTTAGCGTTTATTTTAGTTGGCTTTATTACTCAAAAATAGGATATGGTCGTGCAACTAATGGTGTTATGACGCAACAATAAGCAAAATGCACACCTAACAATCAATGCAAATGCATTGTGTCCATGAAAACAGGGTATGCATACTACGTGAATGCACAATTTCTTCTTCAAATGCTAAATGCAAATTTCCCTATATGAAGGCCTAACTATTACTCCAAAGCAAATCTAGATCTAATGCAAGTACAATGCAAAATGCATAATGCAATGCATGATGATAAACAAATATTTTTGGATTTTTTGAAAATAAAGAGATACAAAAAGAAAAAGAATGATTTTAACCACCCCAGACTCTGTAAGCACACATAAACAACATTCCAGCAAAGCACTAAGGCAAAAGGACTCTAATGCACTAATCTCAAACAAAAAATCAAAGATGCCATGACAAGAAATTTCCTAAAAGAAAAAATTTAGGCTAAAAAAAAACGTTTCTGGTCAAACACAGAGGTATTAACAGACTCAGGCAGTGCCAAAGGAGACTCAGCAACTAACAACATTCACCCAGCAATCCACTATCTTCCACAAAAGGGTAAAAACCAGAGTATACGCGACTGTGCGCAGTGAACCCGCGTGTATACACGGAAATCCTAGAGGAAACCGCGTGTATACGCGACTGTAATTGACAAACCCGCGTACAGGAAGAAAAAGATGCACAAATTCGAGGTAAACAGACAGGCTGAGACTAAATTCACACCAATCAAGATCTACCAGGCATACATGCTCCCATACCAGACACAGAAACAAGAGAGAGAGAGCAATTCAAATACATTGAATGCCAAAAGATCAACCCCCAAAGGACAATTACTAGGAACTCCCCAGCAGAGTCGCCAATTCTGTTACGGAGAGAAATTCCTATGGCTTGGGGTACCACAACAGACAGCTAGACTCTAGAAATCAATCTTTCCCAATATGCAATAGAAATAAAAACATCTAACACTAAAGGATCAAACCTTGTACCTTATTCCGGACGGTTGAAGTAGATCCCCGTTGAGCTTTCCAATCTTCAGCTTGAATTGTTATAGCATGTCCTCAACAACAAGTAAACAATACAAGCATACTATATTTCATGGTGTTAGATATATTATAGCATATATAATCAATAATGTAAAAGCATTTGACATATTCCAATGGATACAATATTCATTGAAATACACATTACTGGACAGGAAAAGATATTTCTATTAATATGAATAAGAGATTACAAGTGACAACCTCTGACGGCACGTCTGCGAACCGAAGAAACTGAATCCCCCACTTGGGCCTCCACCACCTCAATCCTCCATCACTTCGATAGCAATATTACTAGCAAAAGGCAAGCTTGGGAAGAACACAATAGTGCTCCAAGGGACAAATGGATGCAGACTCAAGCATAAGTTCTAGCAACAATGGACTATAGTTTCGATACTCTCAATTCTCTCTTCTGCTTTCAATGTCTCAATGGTTCCTTATATAGCTTTTCAAAGGTATACTAAAAGGTAGAATCCGTGCGATCTCAAGGCATATGGAAGGCCAGGAGTCATATGAGTCGGATCCAAGTCAAGGAACGCTCCAAAGGATTTTGGATTATGTACACATCCCGATGTACGCGACTATAGAGGGAATATCCACGTATGTACGTGGTTATCGGGGAAAATGCCGCGTATATCATTTTTCTAATGTTTTTAGGGATGGTCAATGATACATCAAAAGACAAAAAATGGTCCATAGGGGCTAATGAGTCTGCAGCGGGACATGGGTAGGCCATACAATGTGTGATTCACCTAGTGTGGTGAAATCTGCTATAACAATAGGCTGATACAAAGGTACTCTTAAAGTGATTTTGGGTATATGTTATTCTAACATGCTCACTGTTTTTTAGCAGGTGTAACAGAAAGTAAAGGAATCTGCTGTTCGGAAGTGTCTTCAGGAGCGTTCAAATCCGCCCAGGGGTCTCCCATTTGACTGAAACCTTTGATTTTCGCACCTTGTAAAATCTTGATTTCAATCCATATAAGGATCAAGAGGAATTATATCAGTTCTTTGATATTGTAACCTCTGTTAATAAAATTATTTTTTGAATAGGCTCTTTCGAGCCCATTCCCCATCCCCCCTAGGGGGATTTGCGTCGGTGTCCTTTTCGTCACTTTTTGCTTATTTATTTTCAAAATAGCATTGATATAATCTGCAGGGTAGTGTAATTTACTTTGTTATTACTTTCATATTTCATACTTTATATTTCAAAGTAATCTTAATACTCACCCCATGACTTCTCGATTGACCCGAAAGGGGAAAGAGATTCGTGGTAGGACTAATTAGAAAACTAGAATCGTGTATCTGTTTTATTTTCAATCATTTATTTTCAGCTATCATAAAATTAACCCCTCCTCAATTCCCTGATTGAGATCCACTTGGATCGAAAGAGGTTCCTGGAGGGTTTTCTTTTAAACAAGAACACCCAGTTTAAAACTTACTAAAATTTACAAGACTCCAGTGTGTATGCTCTGCACTTGGCTGCGGTTCATCCGATCAGTCAAACTACATCAAAATAACTTGAGTGACTAGTATAATTAGGACTCACTCTCCCAAATTAACAAACCAATAGGTGAAAATACAACACCTAGATCGAACCATCACGGTGGCAAAATACCCAAAGGAAGCGGGAACTTCTGAAAAGTGACCTCGGGGCGCCGGTCTCTGTCACACCCTAACGGGTGCATTATGAACAATAGCCCTAGAGACTCCATTTCATCCCACATATTCCTTGCGGGTAGCCGTGAAGGTTTAGTTTTGGACATACTCCAAGTACTCTAGGGTATATCTGGAGTCCCCCCTTTTTCCTAATTTTAATCAACTCACACTTCAATTTTAACTTAAAACATACCAAGAGGCAATCAAAAAACACTCACTCCAAGCACGCGCAAGTACATTGTTTCTATTTTTTGACTCCATTCTAAGGCACTGGTTATTTTCTTGTTTTATATATATATTGTGTCTCAGCATTGTGCTTTCGTGTGTTCATCTTTTGTATCTTGCCATCTTTGATCATCTATAGTTAAATTGCAAACTCCTAAATAACTCAATCAGTTTAACATCACAACACTAAGTAATTATCCTTAGCAACTTAATAGGGTCTACCCCCCTTGGCTTCGTTAGGAGTTGAGCCTAAACGGAGGAGTCAAGAACAAGGTGACAGCCTTGACTCGAGACTTTCCCCCAAGGACACACCGAGTGGCTTGAAGATTTCTGCCACGTGACCCAGTTGTGTGAAAGGCGGCAATAGAATGCAATATCATCACAACTGATGTTCCGCTGGATATGGAAGTGTACATAACTGGAGGGACTCAATGATTGAGATTCAGAACCTTCGAGGTATAATATACATAGAATCAAGTACTGGAGATACACGGAAGCATGGCAATGCTAGGATTCTGAACACTTTTGCCAATGTAGCCCATAAATCACAAGGGACGTGAAACTGTATGGGTCCCATGGTGGACTCACCAATGTGCTAGAGTCAGGTGACAACCGGGGTCTTCGATCAAATAATGAATGGACCAATACCTTGTACAAATCTCAACAGTGCGATGATGTAGCTGAAGTCAAGCATGTGAGACAAAACCAACTCAAAAGGCACTAATGACTCCTTTCAAGTGGTCCAAGGATACATGGACCTCTGGATCTATCCTCTGGAATAGATGTGCTGGTGTCGACAGAGGGAGACTTGCAACTAATCAAGGCAATGATGTTTCCTTGACTAAAAGCACGAGGGGGTTAACCAAGGATGTGGAACAATCTGGGGACTGACACACTTAATGGGGGAAAGGGGGCAGGGGAGTATGGGGGGACTCAAATTTTTTTTATTCAGAGTATGACGACAGGTCTGACTTGGAAGCAAATGAAACTATATTATGGGAGGGTATCATAGCTATAATACTGGGAAGATAATTGCGAGGGAGGTAACTAGACTAGTGATATCTAGGGGATCCAAGGAAGACTCATCTTAGAATACTCTAAACAAAGGTGACCCAATGGGGGGAAAGCTTCCATAATGTGATATCAAATGTGGGGGAACCTAAAGATACCGTTTGGGCTTTGTTCATAGTTTAAGGATCACGGAGAAGGGATAGAAGTATGCTTGATATGATACAATCTCGTGGATTTTTAGCGAGACCAAGAAAGTAAATGCTCGATGGTGTTTTCATTTTTAGAGAGTCTGAAAACAGGAAGAATACTCTAGTGTGGTATCTTTTTTGTTGATAGCCTCCTAAGACTGAAAAAGGATAAACGTATACAAAGGAGAGCTCTCTCAACCTTTGGGGGAAGGGAGACTTCTTTACATTTGGTAGTCCAATCAGGCCGAAAAAGGTTAAACCTATACTAACTGGATGGTCGTTCAAATACTTTTACGAGCATGAATGAAACCAAGTTTGCTCTATAATATTTTCTTGATGAGAGGGCTGGAAAAGAGATTAAAGAAAACCCATAATGAGCTTTTTCGTAAAGTACGGTCCCAATGTCTGAGAAAGCATAAAAGGATACAAAGGGAAACATTCCTAGCTTGAAGGTGCTAGGGTGATCCTTTTCTTATAATAGTCTATGTAGTCCGAAAAGGGATATAAATGAGGCCACATAGATGCCCTTTCAAATAATTTTAATGAGTGTGAAAGGAGGCAAGCGTGCTCGACAATCTTTTCATTCTTTTAGGAGTTAGAAAACAACTTAATAGAAACTCTATAATGGTCAATCAAGAAAGGAGGAAATGTTCGATGTATGGAAAGAGGTTATGTTGTGAACATGGTTGATAGGAATACCTGAGGAACACTAATGGGGCCTCCTTGTGGGACAATGGATGGTGGCATAATAAGGCCAACTATGCAGTATGGATGGAGTAGATGGTTCATGAACATGCCAATACATACAAGAGGTGATTCGTGTAGTGGCATGCAAATCGAGACGAATTTAGAGAAATGGCCCAGAAAATCATGACAGAGCTCGAGACATGGGTCTCGTCAAAATACAAAGGTCAAAAAACCGATCCCGATGGTGCGAATGACATGGAAAACTGACACCGAATGACTATGTGGTGCACAGAATAAAAACTAGACCAAATGGAGGCTTGTAAATAGGGGGGAACCACATGACATGTGAAAATTCCACTGGTCAGTGCTGAGTTGGAGTGGAGGACCCCGGAACACAACTACTTATTTCTTCTGATTGGACTAGCAGTTTTCTCATCTGTGACTTGCTTGTAAGAGCTATCGTCGAACCCATCTTTTTCATTGGATTTCTTTTTTGTTTTTCTCACTCTTGGGGCCTTGGCCGAGCCCAAAGGGTTCTCGAGGTCGGGTCTCACTTTTTGAGGGAAAAGGAGCAACCAGGTTGCTCTTATCGGGTAGACAGGATTGACCCGATCACTCCTGTTGGGGACACAGGCATGACCTAGGTCGCACCTATTCAGAAGATAAGAGTGACCCAACCGCTCCAGTTCAGAGGATAAGAGTGACCCAACCGCACTTGTTCAACATTTTTGAGCGACTTGGGTTGCACAAAATGGATAAACATGTGCAACTTAACCCATAATGAGTTTTTTGTGCATGACTGGACCTGACATGGATTATTTATATGTGCAGGATGCCTCAGGTGGCATGGCATGAGTGAGATATTGGGGACCTTCGAGGGGAGGTACATGATGACCCAGCGATGCAACGTTTTCTCGCTCGGTGTGGGCTATGGAAGTTTCTTCCAGATCCCACTTATGCGTTCAACAAAACTATTGCTAGACAAGGTGGTGAGATTTTGGGATCAAGAGGCGGAGTGTTTTATAATCCACGGGGAGGGAATAGAGATCACGCTCCTCGATGTATACTTTATGACTAGAATCCTAGTGTTGGGTGTGATCGATGACACGACGTTGAAGCTCACACATGGGGTGTCACTGGATGACCTCTATCATAGGGATTTCTATGCTTCCGCATCGGTGCACTCATCGTACATACTTGTGTGTGACATCAAGATTTTGCAGACTTGAGTGATCACAGTGATGGTGCTGTGCATACTGGTATCGCTGGGACCTCACAAGATCTCTGACGGTTAGCTCCAGATGGTGGAGTGTGTGCTGAGGGGCACCTACTTTGGGTGGGCTGAGATGTACCTAACTCATGTTCGGCATGGATTGAACCATGCTAGTTTAGTGGGAGGGGATTTATGTTTCCCATCGTTCTTGTGCTCATTCTTTTTCGAGTGACTGCCTACACTACGACCGCATCTGGTGGTGTGTGAGGGAGGACCTCGCGAGCCTCACATGAGGAGGTGGTGTGAGATGATGATAAGGGATGGAAGCGGCTTGGTGGGCTGGTTATTCACCTGAGAGCTCTTCACATAGTGGTGACATCTTCTAGTCATGATAGAGGACTATCCGTATGCTGGTATGGATTACCGAGGTGATCTTGAGATGCCTCGACCTCCAGGATAGGCCTAGGGACCTGACAGTACATATACATGATGATTTATGTGGTTGCATTCATATATAGTTTACTATATTAGTGGTAGATAGTTTATGTGTGTGATAGATACTCTTGACATACTGTGTGCATGTGCAGACATCGGGCCTGGCCCTCCAGCAGGATATTAGAGACACAGGGAACGGGTGGAGGGTCTAGACCCACCCGCTCATGGGAACAGGAGGCAGAAGAGTGCTACACTAGACTCACTATGACTTGATGTGGAGCGGTTACTGGAGGGGGTCACCGAGTGGTAGTACCTCGACGACGACTTGATCGCTGCGTGCTACAGGGCTCCTCCCGAGTGGATCTCTTTCATGAGGAGGATCGCAGTCACTGATGAGTATGCCCGAACAATGACACAAGATGATGTGCATGTGGAGGAGGAGGAGGAATCCAATGAGGAGGACACTGAGGAGGAGACAAAGTATGATGGGGACGAATCTGACTAGAAACTAGTGATGCCGACCCTTATGCAGTGGTGCATGGGGATTTTTGTACTATATGTATGATCGACAAAGAAATCTTATGGAGCTTCTCATTTTGTACTGAACCCTATGCAATGATATATATATATATATATGCACATAGATGCATTTTTAATGTGTTTTTTATATGATTATGATGATTCCTATATGGTGTATATGACATATGTATGGATGACTATATGATGATGTAGGATGCAGTTTATTTCCCATATGTGATGATTGATGTGCCTCTCTAGAACGTCATTAGCCATTTGGTCTGCTACACTACTGAGACTTCTGGGAACACGTATGAATGAAATGGATTCAAAATGTCTAACCAAGTGTCTAGTGCGCAGGAAATTTCTAAAGAGGCAAGGATCACATACCCAGTAGCAATTATTCAATTGGGAGATAAGCAGCTGGGAGTCTAGGAAGACATCAAGGTGGTGAATACCCAAGTGGAGGGCGATGGTTAGGAGACCATCAAAACCATCATAGTCATCTTGTTTGTTGGTAGAAATTCCAACACACACTCCATCGATATGGATCAAATCATATGATGGGGAATAAATGACCCAAATAGCTGAGGTGAGATTAGGATACCATCTACTTGCTCCGTCAGTGAAACCAACGTAACGATACGAGGTAGGATCCATCTGGAGAAACCAAGGAAACAAACTGTGAGACTCATGACAAGAATGGTGGAAAACAAAAAAGAAAAACTATGACATAAGTGTACTCATGGCGGGTGAATTCAAGCGTAGAACCTCTTGAGGTAGAGACCATTTCGGAGAGACAACAATGGAGCGAAAGTCAGAGCTTGTTTCAATGTGTCAAAAGTGTCTTGCACATGCTGATCCCAAACAAAAGGAATGTTGGTATGGAGCAGACATAAGAATCCATGCACTTTTGTTGCATAGTCCAAAATTAAACGATGAAGGAAGTTGGTCTTGCCTTGGAGACTCTGCAGCCGACGAAAAGTATGTGGGGGAGGAAGATTCAGAATGGCTTGAACCTTCAGCGGATCCACTGTAATCCCTTTCTGAGATACGATGAACTCTAATAATCGCACAGAAGGGACACAAAACACACACTAAGGGGGTTCAAGCGGATATAATATTTGCGACATCGCAAGAAGACTTGGAGTAAGTCATCTAAATGATGGGAATGCTTTCGAGATCGAGCCGTGAAGTCTTCTAGGTAGACCAAGATAATGTGAATGAGCTCATGGAAGTAGAACGTCATGGCCCATTGAAAAATGGCTCCAGTATTTTTAAGGTGAAATGGCATAACATGTAACACAAACGTGCCCCAGGGGGTTGTGAAATCGGTTTTGTACTGATCCTCTTTCCGGATTTGAATTTGGTTATAACCAGAAAAACCATCCATGAAAGAAAAGACTTCATCACCGACACAAACATCAATGATTTGGTCAATGAATGGAGTGGGGAATTTGTCTTTGTGTCACGTACCCAAACCCTGATTTTCATGCAGAATTAAAAATTTCCTATGGAACCTTAGTCTTTCTTTGAAACATAGGGCATGGCCATGAAGCACTCCTAAACATTCATGTTCTGCTAACACACTGTCACGTCCCCTCCCACCCACCATTGATCAATTCGGTGATCTACGAAGAAATATCTTAGAGGAGATCGAACGACGGAGAAAATTCACAATGGAAATCGATGGTCAAGATTTGTTTCGCAACTGGGAACAGATCAACGGCTAAGAATCAACCCGCAAAAATCAATGGTGTGGAAAGCTTGAGTTGCAGAATCATGAAAATTCAAATTCGCGGTTCCGCATCCAGCATGTGGAATAGACCACTGCGAAAAGAAAAGTTGTGGAAGTAAATATCTACACAGCCGCATCCCGCATTCTGCATCCCACATCCCACATCCCACATCTTGCATGTGGAAAGGAAAGTTGTGAAAGGAAAAATACAGAAGTAGAGATTTACAGAAGGACATTTCTGCATCCTGCATCCCGAAAGATGTGGAAGGAAAACTGTAGAAATAGAGATTTACAGAAGGACGTTTTCGCATCTCGCAAGTTGCGGAAAGAAGAGTTGCAAAAGGAAATTTATGCTGAAATTCAACCTGCTCACAGAAGTCTTAGGCAGATTTGATCATTCAGGCCATCACCAATCCGACCATCCAGGTCCCATAGCTTAATTTAAAAATGTATTGAAAGGAACACACACAGATGCATACAATTGCAATTATACAATGGAAGCAATTCATTAATTCAACACGTTAAACATATTCATCATATTTCATGTAGAAAATACCATTTGTAGAGATTAACACATAGATACTTATCCTTGAAAGAAGTTTTTCCACAACAAGCTATGTCGCTGCAATGTTCCACCCAACCATAGGACAGTGTGCTCATCAATCTCTCAGCAGAAGTACCACCCCAGAGCTGGGCATGATTCCCACAAGGAATAAGGAACAAACCAGCTCACACATAGCCAAGAATACAACCAAACTCAGCCAAGTCAACATAGTTGGGTTTATCAGGCTACAGACACACGAGGCAATATACTGTTGGGTTTATTAGACTGTAGTTAGTCAAGCCAACATTCTCATTAAGGACCAGCCAAGCCAACTAACAGATGGGTTTATCAGGCTGCAAAGGAACTAGAAAACTTGAACTTCTAAGCTAGTGAGATCAACCACCGAGCTCTGGACACCTGCACTAGATCAGGCTTGGCTCCTAAAACATCTACACACCCAACACAAGGAAGCATCCCTTTCTCTGCTACACAGTCCCTCAGGCTATGCCTTCCCTTCCAGTGCTGTTCAGGGAGTGCAAAGAAGAAAACCAACCCCTCTAGATCTATTTGTGAGGTTCCTTCCTACAAGAGGTTTATCAAGATAATTTAGATCCAATTCCATTCCAGACCATTTCAAACTAAGGAACAAATATGCACACACATCAAAACACAATGTTAATGCATCAAAACATACTTCCACTCGCTATGTGAGAGAGGAGACCATTGCACAACAACACTCAGGCTGGTAACAACAGGTGAACAACACAGAACAAAACATGGTTATGCAAAACAGGCGAACGCACAACACGCATGCACAACATGGAATCGAGAATGATAAGAATCGACCACAATGTTTTGGGTGAAATTTCGATAATGGATTGCACATGCACACTGAGGAAAGATAAATTGAAAATGTTGAAGGATGGATTGTTGGCCACATTTCCCCACTCGCGCGATCCAGGTTTGTGCAACTCGTCGATCCAACAACTACCCGAGATACCGGACCAATAGATCAAGCCCCATCGGCAACACCTACGAAGCAGGCACAATCTCACCCGAGATATCTCATAAATGGGTAACCGCCGAAACCATGTTTTTGTGATTGTTGGGGAAGTATAGTCCCTTGGCACGCAACCAAGGAGCTCAACAAAGGCAGCAGGATGGCTAGATAGAGGAGTCATTTATGCACGACTGAGCACAACTGTATGTCATCGCGCATGAGTTGAATTTCCTTTCCACCTCAGAGCTGGCGCAACTCGTGTGACATAGCTGATTCACGTCAATTGGATCTACAAATTATGTCGAGATTCATAAAAGGAATTATACAGAATGAAATATATACAGTTTCAATTCAGCATTATGTTCATCCATTTATCAATTGCAAGAAACTAACAGAGACTGAAACACATTTAACATTATACGGAAAGCAAGTAGTAATCAATTAGATAAACATTCACCACATCAACCATTCATTTAGACACAAGAAATAACGTGGAAACCCATTTGGGAAAAACCAACAAGGTGCTGCTCATCTAGCATCAGAAAGGATATAGCACCTTGTAGTTTGCAAGATGCAGATTGATCTTGATATATGTCTTTAAGTTCAGACTCATGGTTCTCATGCTCTTTGGTTTATTTCTCCTAATCTATTGCTACTACCTACAGAGCCATACACAACCTGGATCGACTTTCTTAGCATCTGCACCGCTCTAGCAGAGCTATCCTCTTGCACTATCCTAACTACCTCCTGCAGATTCCTGATTACCTTCCTCTTAGATATGTTCTCTGCAACTATATATAGATCTCATATATCAAACCTAATCCGTAATTACGACTAACAAAAATCAACCTTATAACTATTAAATCTCTCCTATTTATATTATTTTACATGACCGCACCAGGTCGACTGCTTACAGGCTGTCTGTTAATTATCACCATTAGCCGGCCCCCAGGCTACAGCTGTGGTGATCATGACTCGACACGAGTCACTAACAACCTTACTTACAACTTGCTTCCACTTGTGTGGCATTCGCCAACTTAAGCTGACTTCCGCACCCACGACCTCCCTGTCGCTTTCTGACCGTTTATTAGCTACGCACTTTCTGCACTTGATTTTCCTACGCCGCGCACATCTCTGATCTTCCTGCGTGGGTCATCTGGTACCTTCACGATATTCTCTTGCCTCCATTGCACACACGACATATATTCTTTGGTTGTGCGCACATGTTTCTTTCCTATACTCCTTCCCTAGGCCAACAGGCCCCCAACACTCACCTGTGGCTCGTCCTGAGCCACTAAGCAAGGGATATATAGTGGTCGGCACCTACGGTGCATCTTTTCCAAAAGTTCTCGCTTTTTTTTTTGTGCGCAGTTTCTTTTGTTTTCTAGCTTGCGCATCTTGTACCTTCCATTTTTTTTTTAGACTTGGGATTATATGAATTCCTCTTCAGCCTGTTCTGATAGGTCTATGCCCATATCTTGTTCTATGTCTAGTCTAGGCCTTCTTGATGGCGCTCCTAATGTTCTGTGTCATGTTGCTGCATGCCTTTATTTGTGTTGCGCTCTTCTTCTCCTGCTTCTTCTCTTATTTCTTCTCCAGTCTCCACTGCGGCTCTATATTTCTCTGCAAGCTATTCTGTATTGCCAACGTTTTGTTGGAACTGGGCCAGAATAGGTCTAAGCCGTTCGATATCCTGGAAAGCTTCATCTTCTTGCTGCTCAAGTTCCTGTACTCTGCCGCTGCTTGGGGGTTCTAATGAGGTACTAGCCAGTGCATGAGTGAACTCATGGATTCACTACTGAACCGACTGAATTAACTTTGTTATCCTTTCGGCTTCGGCCTGTTGTTCAACCGTTTCCTTGTTGCACATGCTTTCTTGGTCATGCAGGGTTCTGGACTTATTGAGGAGCTCCTTAAGCTCAGTTCCCCTGGTGACTTTCTCCTTCATTGGAAGCTTTTTAATATCTTCCTTCAGTGCCAATATTTGTAAGTCTGCTTACTGCACTTGCTTGACAAGTTGCTCTGCAGTCTCATCATCGATGAGTTATTCCCATGTTGCATCAATTGCTTCCACTGCTTCTGCACAGATGCTCTCGGCTTTCCTCAGCTGGGAAACAACTTGAGTTTCCAATTGCTACCTTTGCTGCAGCACTTTAGGGGGCGTGCTGGGATGCGGGTTGGTTTTCATCTCCTGGATCTGCTTCTGGAGGTCTACGACCAACTTGGAAAAATTTGTTGGCCACTTTTCCCCACTTGTGCGACCCAAGTTCTGCGCAGCCCACCGATTTGACAACTACCTGAGATACCGACTCTATAGAGAAATCCCCATCGGCAACACCTATGAAGCAGGCACAGTATCACCCGATATATCTCATAGATGGGTAACCGCCGGAACCATGTTTCCGCGATTGTCGGGAAAGTATAGTCCCTTGGCTCGCAACCAAGGAGCTCAACGAAGGCAGCATGATGGCTGGACAGAGGAGTCGGTTCTGCGTGACTGAGCACAACTATATGTCATCGCGCATGAAATGACTTTCCTTTCCACCTCGTAGCTAGCACAACTCGTGTGGCGCAGCTGATTCACGTCAATCGGCTGTACGACTTACATCGGGATTCATAACAAGAATGATACAGAATGATATATATACAGTTTCAATTTAGCAAGGCATTCTGTTCATCCATTTATCAATTGCAAGAAACTAACAGAGACTGAAACACATTTAACATTATAAGGAAAACAATTAGTAACAAATCACATAAACATTCACCACATCAACCATTCATTCAGACACAAGAAATAACGTGGAAACCCATCTGGGAAAAACCACCAAGGTGCTCTTCATCTTGCATGAGAACGGGTATAACACCTTGTAGTCTGTGAGATGCAGACTGATCTTGAGATATGTCTTTAAGTTTAGACTCATAGTTCTCATGCTCTCTATTTTATTTATCCTAATCTACTGCTACTTCCTACAGATCCGCACAAAGCCTGGATCGACTTTCTTAGCATATGCACCGCTCTAGCAGAGCTCTCCTCTTGCACTATCCTGACTGCCTCCTGCAGATTCCTGATTACCTTCCTCTTAGATATGTTCTCTGCAACTATATACAGATCTCATATATCAAACCTAATCTGTAATTATTACTAACAAAAAGCAACCTTCTAACTATTGAACCTCTCCTATTTATTTTATTTTACATGACCGCTGTCATGTCCCCGTCCCTCAACCGGCGAAGAGGAAGCGACGAGCAAATCAAATACAACCGGGCAAAACACCCCATGAACATAAACAAAATTCAAATGCTGAAATTGAAACTTACAAGCATACACAGATGCATTTATCTTTGATCATACAACGAAAGCACACATACATTCCAGCAATCACATGTTCATCATAATTCCATATACAATTGTTATAATTGCAGAGATAGACTGGTAGCACTTATCTGTTAATGAAGAATTCACCCGCAACCAGCTACGTCGCTGCAACATTCCACCCAACCATAGGCCAGCTTGCTCATCAATCTCTCAGCAACGCTGCCACCCCCGAGCTGGGCATGATTCCTCCAGAATAAGGGTCAATTGCAGGCTTAGACATAGCCAAGGGGACACATAACAGCCAAACCAACACTGTTGGGTTTCACAGGATTTCAACAGACAAGCCAAACCAGCACAGTCCAAGGTTCAACCACTGCATACCAGTAGCCAAACAACTTCATTCACTACCCTGTGAAGAAGCAAAACGACCGGTGACAGTCCCAAGCGAAAGGTAAGACACAGCTCCAGCCTATAAGGCAACTTAGAGTAGGTTTTGGCCCTAACGTGGCCAAAACAACTCAACAACAGCACCCAAACCAGGGTATATCAGTAGCCACAACACACCATGAAGGATAACAACAGTCCACAGTCCCAAAACAGGGAAATTCAGCCAACAGCACACACAATTCCTCAATAGAATGGTTGGGAAACATCACACAGTCCCAACAAAGGAGAAGAACAACTCCCAGCGTGGACAGACAAGGGAAATTCAACCCACGAATTGGCAATCCACAGTGGTCCAAAACGAAATTGGAACCCATGGCCGACAAAACTCATGGGGAAGACAACAGCCCCAACACAAACAGCAAGCACGGCTCTCTACATGGGAAAAACGACCCAAACATCTTGTGTGTGAGGAAAAACTCGCACCCAACAGAAAAATGCACGGGAAAGACATACCCAATTTTCTGCCTGAGGATTCCAGCAGTAGAGGCCCTGCGTGAGGAGAAAACAACTTTGATTTTGCTCGTGGATGAACAAAACAACAGCAAGGACGCGAATTACAGTGCGTGGGTGCTTCAGTAACTCGTGGAGCCCCAGAAAATGTTTGCGTGAGACTAAAATTGCCCAAAGCCTATGCGTGAGAAGCCAACAGACCAAATCTGTGGTGAGAGTGTGAACTGACCAAGGAAGGGTGTGTGAGGGAGAAGAATGGGAAGACATGGGTGGAGTGGGCAATTGGGTAAGGCTGACAGCCTCCCACAACCACCACCACTTCAGCAATAAATGCCCTCAGCCATAACTCCTCAACCACCAGCTGAGCATTAAAGAGGTTGACAAGGTTGGATGAGGCAAAAGGTGGCAAACAACAAAGGTAATAAAACATGGGTTTTTCCCCCATAACCAAGGTTTGACATCCCCACCCCTTATCCTTTGGAACCATGCCCTTTTCATTCAATGTTGCATTGCCGTAGCTGGTTGTGGTTTTAGTTTTATTTGATGTGCGTGTTTACATGATGTCAAATTATTAAGGTGCCAGATAGCACGACAAACCATCGGCAAATATCCCCATTGCCGAACATACACAACCAAATCGATGGTGGGGATTTTGCCTTGAGCTCCTCACCATGATTAATTACATTTTACACATCATGCAAACGGGGTCGAAACCGGGGACATGACATTACCCTCCCCCTTGGAATAACACCGTCCTCGGTGTTCCATTACATATATACAATACATATACAATTGCACATCAAAAATTCAAAATTGCAGATCTATACCACGTTCAATCATTTACTTCGAACGTTCACGACCAAGCCTCTCGGCTTCCATGGAATTTTCCTGCTGGTTCTCAGCTTCTAGCTGATCCCAAAGTTTAGGAACTTTGCGGCTATCACCTTCCTCATGTTCCCACATTGGACAGTCCTGATGTAAATGATGTCCTCCGCATCTCCAGCATCTCACTGGCTGCTTCATCTTTACCTGCTCAATTTCCTTTGAGTCTTCATGCCTGGACCGTTTCCTATCGGGTCGCTTGGACAAATGTCCTATTGCTGATCCACCTTCCTTTCCTTTACCGATTGCTCCCAGAAGGCTTTTCACCTCCCTTTGCAAACCCATAGAGTCTTGCAAAATCTGGTGGTTCATTTCACTCTGCCTTTTCTGTATCCTGAGCATCTCCCCAAGATTCTCTTGGGTCTTGGCAATCACTTGAAGGAGACTTCCAGCCAAGTCCAACAACTTTTGATCTACTGCCAAGATCAACGTGCACCACCCGGTTTCACTTTTCTCACCTGTGGAATGCACCATTGAAAGTCTATCAGACCAAGCATAATATAGATATCAAAATCAGTTAGTTAATTACCCAATTGGCATGACAGTCCAAGTCTCATCAATGAGGCCTTCATATAT
>LPNX010521889.1:692448-769803 GCA_001517045.1 Pseudotsuga menziesii | reverse complement strand
ACACAACCAAATCGATGGTGGGGCTTTTGCCTTGAGCTCCTCACCATGATTAATTACATTTTACACATCATGCAAATGGGGTCGAAACCGGGGACATGACAACCGCACCTTGTCGACTGCTTATAGGCTGTCTGTTAACTGTCACCATCAAACGCCCCCCAGGCTACAAATATGGTGATCATGACTCGACATGAGGCAATAATGACCTTACTTACAACGTGCTTCCACTTATGTGGCATCCATCGACTTAAGCTGACTTCTGCACCCATGACCGCCCTGTCGCTTTTCGACCGTTTATTAGCTATGCACTTTCTATGCTTGCCTTTCCTATGCTGTGCACCTCTCTGATCTTCCTACATGGGTCCTCTGGTACCTTTGTGATCTTCTATTGCCTCCATTTCACACATGACATATATTCTTTGGTTGTGCGCGCATGTTTCTTTCCTATACTCCTTCCCCAGGCCAACATGCCCCCAACACTCACCTGTGGCTCGTCCCGAGCCACTAAGCAAGGGATATCTAGTGGTCGGCACCTACAGTGCATCTTTTCCAAAAGTTCTCGCTTTTTTTTGTGTGCACAGTTTCTTTTGTTTTCTAGCTTGCGCATCTTGTACCTTCCATTTATTTTTTTAGGCTTGGGATTATATGAATTCCTCTTCAGCCTGTTTTGATAGGTCTATGCCCATAGCTTGTTCTACATCTGGTCTGTGCCTTCTTGATGGTGCTCCTGATTTTCTACATCATGTTCCTGCGTGCCTTTATTTGTGTTGCGCTCTTCTTCTCCTGCTTCTTCTCTTAGTTCTTATGCGGTCTCCACTGCGGCTATATCTTTCTCCGTAAGCTATTCTGTATTGCCAACGTTTTGCTGGAACTGGGCCAGAATAGGTGTAATCCGCTCGATCTCTTGGAAAGCTTCATATTCTATGCTTGCCTTTCCTACGCCATGTACCTCTTCGATCTTCCTACACAGGTCCTCTGGTACCTTCACGATCTTCCCTTGTCTCCATCGCATTCACGACACATCTTCTTCGGTTGTGCATGCAAGTTTCTTTCCTATACTCCTTCCCGAAGCCAACATGGATCAACAAAATGTCCCGTTGCTCCCCAAATCATGAGGGAAGATGAAACATGAGTGCATGAGGGAATGGGAATACGTTTTATGGGTGTCTTCTTTTGACACATGGATTTTACCCCATGGATCAAGGTTAAACATTCCCCCTCCCCGTTCCTTAGGAAATCATGCCCACATCTCATGATTTGTTGCATTGACATAGCTGGTTGTGGGTTTTTAATTAAATTGCATATTTATATGATGTCCAAAATTATATACTGTGCTTGACTTAGCACCATAAACCGTAGGCATCAACCTAGATCACCTATACACAAAACATCAATCAATGGCAGGGCCTTGACCTTGATCTCATTGCCATGATTCCATACAATATTTTCATCATATATATTTAATGCAAAACAGGGTCAAAACCGGGGTGTTACACTTTATGACATGCCAAATTCAAGTCACAGAAGTCAGTACAGATGCGAATGGTACCTTGTTTTTTGTTAACAGGAACATGATTGGAAACCCAAGTTGTATACGCAATGGGGTATATGAAACCTGCTTTACACATTTTCTCGATCTCAACTTTGACAGTGGGAGCCTTTGACGGGTGAATATGATGTTGCTTTTAATGAACGGGCGCAACCTCAGGCTTGTTGCTTTTAACAAATGGGCACAACCTCAGGATTGTTTCTTTTAACGAATGGGTGCAGCAAGCACGGGCCAACGACACACAAGGATGGAACATATACGTTGTCGATGGTAGTGTAAATAGTGGGAAGGATGTGTTCCAACATTGATGACCCCTTAGGATCATAGTACGTCAGCTGGTTGATGGTCACAATATTCCCATCATGAGGGAACATCAAGAGTCGAAAGACGGTAGAGGGAACGACTTGCATTGCATACATGTAACTATGTCCTAGGAATAGGTTGTAATCGAGTTGGTTGTTGACAACCTCAATATCAATCAACACTGTTTTGCCTAATAACTCAATAGGGACATTCATGAGAATGCCTTGGGGTTGAGAAGAGAGGCCATCATAGGCACGAAGTGTAGTAGAAGAAGGTTGGAGGGTGGGGGATCCGATTTTATGCCAAACAAAGGTGGAAATAACACATGTGGACACCCACTCATCAATGATACATCGGTGAATAACCAAATTCCCATTTGTGACTGGAACTTGGAAGGCGACAGATGATGGCACATGGGGTTCTCCTTGATCCAGGTTGTAGGTGATCAACTTAGAATTAGAGGGATCGATGATAGCTAGCGCAGATAACAACGCTTTACGTTGCGAAGTACACATTTTGAGCACTTCCAAAGCGGACATGGATGTGGAAGACTGAGACAAGTCGTCAACAATACTGTAGTTGAGCATAGCTCGGGTAGTGCAGTTGCTCGCGATGCAATGCAAAGGGAACCATGGGAATTTGGTAGTCTCTTCCATAGGGGGGTCTCAACATATGCAAAGAAATGTCAAGAATGGTGAAGGTAGATTTCATGGATGGGTCTATAGTTTCCATTGTGGAACCATACTAGTTTCATCGAGTCTAGAGGTTGACATTAGACGATAACATCATGAGGTGATGGACACCAACATCAATGGGTTGAGCCACATTAGTGGTTGCAGGATATTGTGGGGCTAAGGGTTGGGTTGCAACCATTCCTTGGTGTGGTAAGGGGTTTTGGAGCACCATAGGTGGAAGACTCGATGGAGCGGGGTTTGGCAGAGCTGGAGCAATCACGTTGAGTATTATTTTGGAGTAATTGTTGGACACAAGTCAAGTGGGGACATTGATGAGTGTAGTGGTTATACGTATTACAGATGGCACACGGATGGTTGGTCCACAAATGTGAGTTCTTCCTCGGTCGAGTAGGACGCTAAGGATTCTGTGCAGGAGGCTTGACACCGTTATTGTTTGGAGGGTTATCCTGTTGGCCACCCCCTTAGGGAGGTTCTATTATGCGTAGGCCTTGGCCTTGTCCTAAGCAACCCATGGTTTTAATGTACATGGTTTAGGAGGGCCTTGCAAATGCTTTTAAAACCATGTGCAAGGCCTCCTAAACAACCCATGGTTTTATTGTACATGGGTTAGGAGGGCATTGCAAATGGTTTTAAGACCATGTGTAAGGCCTCCTGAACAACCCATGGTTTTAGGAGGGCGAGATGTTGTAATGTTCCTTCCTAACAAATAACAAATAATAAAAAATATTATATGTCGGCCATAATTAATATCAAATATTAATAATAAAAATATTATATGTCAAGTCTCGACTAATATTATATGTCGACCTTAAATAAAAAGATGTATCTTTTGGTTTGAATTAAATCAATAGCTCCTTGAGTGCAATACTTAATAAGAGGTTTGCACCTCGAGAGATTTAATCTCTCTCGACGCTTGATAGAGCCTAGTATTTGGAGCTATGCTGGTTTAAGAAATGCTTTACAAATATATTAATGATCTAAAGTCTATCATGATTTAGGAACATGCTCTTACTTTATAAACTTTAAAACTATTATTCAAAAATTAAATCTTTGATATTAAGAGGATAATATTTTTGTTATGAATCAAATATTCATTTTGCAAATTCATATTCATGATGTAAGGTTTGGGCAAGGTTCACCATAGTACAAATTTTCAGACACATAGGAGTAGTAATTTCAGAGATACCGTAGAAACAACATCAGGCATTTCTGCAGGAGAAATTGGAAAACTAGGGCTTCCTGTTCCAGGAGCTTCCCTCCACTGTTTTCAGAAAAGGAGTACATTGGAAAGTTCACCTTGAAGAGATATATCTTTCTATCCAATTATATTTGAAATATTCCAAGTTTTCAAAATTAGGGTTTCTCTGACAAACCCTAGATCAGCCAGCTCCGGAACCAGGATGAACACCTCAAATCGGTAAGATCTAATCTTTTGCTATTTTCATTGGAGGTTCTCATTTCAAAGTGATCTATCACATCATCTTGATTATAAGCTTGGTGAAGTTGACAACTTCCAAGCATGGAAGTAATTGATCTCTCTGAAAAAAATGAATTGGACACCTACATGAGTAGAGAGGTTCCAGTTCCAGAGGGAGATGAGGCTAGAAGCCTTACACAAGAAGAACTTGGTCAAGGCCAAGAAGATCATTGTTGATTCAATCATGAATCACCTTGTACCACAAGTGTCTTCCCTAAAGGCACCGAAAGAAATGTTTGATTCCTTAACCAAGCTATTTGAAGGGAAGAACATAAATCAGAATATTACTTTGAGAAGACAATTGAAGAATGTGAAGATCCAGAATGCAGAATCAAAGAACAAATTTGAAGCCGTAAAAGAAGAAGTGAAGAATGCAAAAGTGGTGATAGCCACCTTGAATTGCCTCCCAGGATCATGGGAGTCATTCATGTGAGGAATGTGTGCCAGAAGGAAGTGATTACTTTCAGTAGACTCTGGGAAGAAGAAGAACCTCAACTCATAATAAGAGAAGAGAAGATGGGAGCAACTGAAGATCAAGCTCTCACCATTCAAAGAAGATCCCTCAAGCGATGAGGAATACGAAGAACTCAACTCTTGAAGAACCTCTTATCCATATTATCATTTGGATAAGAAACGATGCTATTATGAATGAAGAAGACGATGAAGCTGAAGGCTCAAGAAGGAGTCTACCCATGAAACAAATAAACATAAGTATTCAATTGTAATTTCATGATATTGTTTTGTTATGCATTTGTTTATATTTAGTTAATGTATTATGCATGATAGAATGTTTGCATTAATGACAGTATATGCATGTGATGGGTAAGTAGCTCATGGTGCTATACAACTCTCCATTGCTGCTTATCTAGAATGAAACCTCTTTGCTGACATATTGGATTAGTGCACAATCTCAATGTTGTCGTGGTAGAGATGGAAGGCATCTAGAAAAGTTTCCGTGAGATATGGATGAATGTTGTGTTGGCTAAAATAGTTGCATAATCATATATATTGATGCAAAAGAATTTTTCATTATGAATATACCTTATGAAATGTTTCTAACCATACAACTAATGCATTTGACTATTAGGAAAGATCGCATACATAATCGCCTACAAGCAAAGAAGGATGAGACTTGTTCCGAAGAACAAGTGACGACAATTCAAGATGAAGAATAATATGACGAATGCAGTGGCATCATTGATGCAGAACCTTCCAGCCATGAAGAAGTAACCAAGAAGAAAGGGAAGACCAGTTTAAGAAGAATGATGTCTAGGATGCAATATCGATAAATGAAGGGAAGTTCGTAGTTCCATCATGCAGTAGATGGAAACATTGTGGGATACAAGGAAAGATTCATAGCATGAGGCTTCTCACGAAAAGAAGGCATAAACTACGAAGATACATTTGTAGCCACCAGAAGTTAAGACACATGACAGACATAAGCATTTGTATAAATGAAAGAAGGCCTTGTACGAGCTCAGAAGACACCCACGGGATAACACATACATGAGGAGCTTGATGAAGATCTTAACCTTTGCTACAACGTTGAAGATGAAAGCCTATAAAGGATGACAAGCTCATAGATGGGTGCGAGAAGAACGCTTTCAAATATAGAGGATCTTGGTATCCAGTGACCTTAGATGGATACATAAAATATTAGCAGCAGAGGAAGCTACTTGTCACTCTAGTACAGAATGTCTCAGTGCATAGAGTACGGAAGACAACGGGAGTATGATGCTTCAGAGGGAGTGACTGCAGAAGATCTTGAGGTTCGACATAGTACGACAGGATGGATAGATTACTGATGAATCTAGGCTTTACTGAGAGTAAAGCGGATTCCAACCTTTGATTCAAGGTTGACGGCGGAAGACCAGTGATGCTCCTGTTATGTGTTGATGCACTATTTTCTAGGCATGGAGGTGTGGACAAGGGAAGTATGCAGTAGAGATCCTGAAGAGGTTCAGGATGATGGACTGCATGACCACACCTATGGAATCGAACCTAAAGCCATTGAGTGTTGCTTTATCAGATTCGGTTGATGCCACGATGTATCATCAGATGATTGGGTCCTTGATGTACCTGATGAATACGAGACCAGATATTTTCTTTGCTGTGAACACCTCGAGCCAGTTCCTGACAAATCCGAGACATGTTCACTTAATGGATACAAAGCATATCCTGAGGTACCTGAGGGGTACAGTTGATTATGGGCTCAAGTATGAGGTGAGTCAGAAGAGTAACCTAGAGGGTTATGTTGACTCAGATTGGGCAGGCAGTGCCATCGATAGGAAGAGCACTTCAGGGTGTTGCTTCAGTATGGGATCAGGTGTGATCTCTTGGTTTGGCAAGAAGCATTCCTGTGTGGTACTGAATACAGCGGAAGCAAAGTATGTCGTAGCTTGTTCAGCTAGTTATGAGGCAGTATGGCTAAGGAAGCTACTGTTTGATTTATTTGATCTCTAGTTAGATTCTACTTGTATATATTGTGACAACCAAAGTTGTGTGAAGTTGTCGGAGAACTCGGTGTTCCATGACAAGTCGAATCATATCGAGATCAAGTATCACTATATCGGGGATATGGTGTAGAGGGGAGAAGTGAAGCTCCAATATGTTGTGATGGACAAATAGATAGCTGATGTGTTGATGAAACCATTAGCCAGAGTGAAGTTTGAGTACTTCAAGAAGAAGCTTGGTGTTCTCCAGATTGAGGTTCCTTCCAAGGGGAAGTGATGAGTCTGTGAGCCATGTTGACATGCCATAAGAGGATTGGTTCCTTCCATGGTCAAATATAAGGGCTGAGCCATTCTATCATGGTGAGAGGATTGGTTCCTTCCATGTCAGATATGAGTGCTGAGCCATTCTGATATGACTCTAGGATTGGTTCCTACATGATCAGATATAAGGGCTATTTCCATTCTTTGAATGGAGGTTCCTGGTCAGTTACCAAGAATACTTGGTCTAGGACTGAGGGCCATTCTGATATGACTGTGGGATGTGTTCTCACATGATCAGATATGAGTGCATGGCCATTTTGATGTGATTGAGGGATGTGTTCCCACTTGATCATATATAAGGGCTGTTGCATTTTCTTTGAATGGAGGCACCTGGTCAGTTACCAGGAATCCTCAGTCTGGGACTGAGAGCCATTCTGATGTGACTATGGGATTGGTTCCCACATGATCAGATGTAAGTGCAGAGCCTTTCCACATATGATAGTAGGTGTGTCCTATCATGCTGGTGGATGTGAGTGCTGGCCTTTCCACAGATGATAGTAGGAGTGTCCTATCATGCTGGTGGATGTGAGTGATGCGCCTTTCCACAGATGGTAGTAGGTGTGTCCTACCATGCTGGTGGATGTGAGTGATGTGCCTTTCCACAGATGATAGTAGTTGTGTCCTATCATGCTGGTGGTTGTAAGTGCCGAGCCCTTTCACAGATGATAGTAGGTGTTTCCTATCATTTTGGTGAATGTGAGTGCTGTGCCTTTTCACAGATGATATTAGGTGTGTCCTATCATGCTAGTGAATGTAAGTGTTGGGCCTTTCTGAGATGACTGGATTGGTTCCTATCATGGTCAGATGTGAGTGCTGGGCGTGCCTTTTTGACATGGTGTTGGATGTGTTCCTCTCATGGTCAGATGTAAGTGCCGGGCAGGCCATTCTGACTTAGGGTTAGATATAAGCGCTGAAGAAGACCTACATGGAGGATAGGCCTAAAACCAACATGAAAAAGGGTTGGCTCTGTAGAAATTCCTGTGACGAGAAGAATCATGAGATAACACCCGTGATGATGATCTAGATCGAGTGATGATGATCCAGCAGTGATGATCTAGATCGAGTGATGATGTTCCAATGATGATCCAGATCGAGTGATGATCCAGATCCAAAGATGAAGATGACTTGAAGATGACGAGGACTCGATGATGATCCAGATGATACAGAGAAGAAGACTTGTGTTGCTAAATTGTGTTGAGAGAATACCTTACTAGTTAAGAGGGAGTGTTGATGTATTTGTAACTTCGGAATGTATTCATCGGTATATCTTATGTATTTTACCCTGATGTTTATTCTGGGAAGTGTTTATAATGTAATTGAGTAATGTCATACCCAGATGTTTTGATCAGGAATTTCTATAATGTAAACAAGTCATGTCAAGTCATTGTGGGTAACCCTCCTATTGGTCAAGGGTTAAAGTCCCCGCAGTTGTGGGTCCCTAGGGTTATTAGAATATCCTAGAGAAGTCGACCCTAGGTGAGTCATTGTAAGTCGGGGAAATAGTCCCCACCGTTGTGTTAAGGATAACCCTCCTTATTGGTCGGAGGATACACAGTGTTGAAATATTGTAACTTCGAAGAATATTCTATATGTATCTTTTGGTGGTCCCCGATGGTCCTACCGGGAGAACCACTTGTATTACTTTGTATCTCGATGCTTCTAATGGAAAGAACTAATAAGAGTCATGAGGTAGTCCCCTCTAATTGTAAAGGTGGGTCATTAGCACCCCAGTGTGGTTACTTGAGCCTACATGTGTAACTCGAGCCTACATGATTAACTCGAGCCTACATGTTGGATGAGTTAATTAAAGTGAACAGATGAATATAAATAGAGGTGTAGCGCTCCTCATTTGGAGCACACTCTCTCACTTGTGTAGCACATTAGTGGAGAGAGAGAAGTAGATGGATAAGGAGGAGGATCAGGCTTTGATCTCCTTGTTGGTTTTACCTTTTATCTTTTTGGGCATCTATATTGAGGAAGCTTTTGCTGGGTTTTTCCCTTTAGGGTTTTCCCAGGATAAATATGTGTTGTTCTTGTGATACTATTTCTTTCAGTGATCCTGCTTATATGCTTTTGTTATGAAAATGAAATGAAATATTGATGTATTAGCTAAGCATATGAAAAGTTAACATGGTATCAGAGCCAACTTGAATAGGACAACTTTCACAAGGAAAAATAGCCCTCTCTCTCTCCTCGGAAGAAATTAAGGTTTCTTGCAGAAGAATATTTTTGAGTGAGCCTAGCATAGGATTTATATCGTCATTAAAATCTAAGTTTAAATACCTGGATCAATATTTTTGGTTGGGTGAAACTCTGGGAAAGTCAAACCTTAGTTTGACCCCGAGCTAGAAAAACCCTAAATACTAAAACTGCTACGTTTTGGTACATTCGCTATATACAAATATTGGAATCTGTTCAGGAGCTGAAAATTGCAGAGGCTGAAGAAAAAATCTTGATGTACACTGTATCCAAAATTCAGCCTCCGATTTACTATATTCTTGGAGATATGATCCCTCCAAGTTAGGGTTCTAGCCTCTTCCAGAATTCATCCCTAAATAGAACACCTAGGGAGAATTGCTATATATTGGGATACAAAGGTCCAAATGGAATTCTAGAAGATTTTATAGAAAGAGCACGGACTTTACTTTCTATGGTCCAAATTGCAGAACTAGAAGATGAAATAGTGACATGTGGCCGGCTGTACAACTTCGCTATTCTAACAGTCCTGTAACAGGTCACCTTGGGAAAATGATCATAAATCCCAATTGGTTAAACCAATTCTGATGAAACCTATGGTTTTGGATCAGAGACATCCGAGGTTGCCTCTTCAAAAAATTTCAGACACATAGGAGTAGTAATTTCAGAGATATCACAGAAATAGTGATAGGCATTTCTGCAGAAGAAATTGGAAAACTAGGGCTTCCTGTTCTGGGAGCTTCCCTCCACTGTTTTTAGAAAAGGAGTACATTGGACAACTCCATTTGAAGAGATATATCTTTCTATCCAATCAAATCTAAAATATTCCAAGTTTTGAAAATTAGGGTTTCTCTGACAAACCCTAGATCAGCCAGCTCCGAAAGCAGGACAGACACCTCAAATCGGTAAGATCTAATCTTTTGCTATTTGCATTTGAGGTTCTCATCTCAAAGTGATCTATCACATCAGCTTGATGATAAGCTTGGTGAAGTTGACAACTTCCAAGCATGGAAGTATTTGATCTCTCTAAATAAAATGAATTGGACACCTACGTGAGTAGAGAGGTTCCAGTTCTAGAGGGAGATGAGGCTCAAAGCCTTACACAAGAAGAACTTGGTCAAGGCCAAGAAGATCGTTGCTGATTTAGTCACGAATCAACTTGTACTACAAGTGTCTTCCTTAAAGACACCAAATATGTTTGATCCTTGACCAAGATATTTGAAGGGAAGAACAGAAATCATAATATGACCTTAAGAAACCAGTTGAAGAATGTGAAGATCTAGAATGAAGAGACCATGCAGTCATACTTTACAAGGGTCTCTCAAATCAAAGAACAACTTGTAGCGGTAAAACAAGAAATGAAGAATGCAGTAGTGGTGATTTCCACCTTGAATGGCCTCCCAGGATCATGGGATTCATTCATTCGAGGAATGTGTTCCAGAAGGAAGTAATTACTTTCAACAGAATCTGAGAAGAATAAGAAGCTCGTCTCATAAGAAGAGAAGAAGAAAGATGGGAGAAAATTGAAGATCAAGCTCTCACCATTCAAAGAATATCCCTCAAGCGATGAGGAATATGAAGAACTAAATTCTTGACGAACCTCTTATCCATCTTATCATTTGGATAAGAAATGATGATTTCATGAATGAAGAAGGTGATAAAGTAGAATGATCAAGATGGAGTCTACCCATGAAACAAATAAAAGATAAGTATTCAATTGTCATTTCATGATATTGTTTTGTTATAAATTTGATTATATTCAGTTGATGTGTTATGCATGATAGATTGTTTGCATTAATGACTGTATACTAATAATATGCATGTGATGGGTAAGTAGCTCATGGTGCTATACAACTCTCCATTGCTACTCATGTAGAATGAAACCTCTTTGCTGACATATTGGATTAGTGCACAATCTCAGTGATGTCATGGTAGAGATGGAAGGCATCTACAAGGTTTCCGTGAGATATGGATGAATGTTGTATTGGCTAAACAGTTGCATGATGCATAAGAATTTGTCGTTATGCATATGTTTTATGAAATAGTTCTAACCATGCAACTGGTGCATTTGAATTTTAGGAAAGGTCCTATACAACCTCCTACAAGAAAAGAAGGATGAGACTTGTTCCGAAGAACAAGTGATGACAATTCAAGATTAACACCAATAAACATGAATCTGAAGCTCCCAGGTTCAGAGACACCATGATGAAAGAAAGATCTTCATAGAGCGGTAGATCCACCTCGAAGGATGAAGATCACCATGGGTACGAGAGATAACTCAAGATGAAGAAAAGAATGCTATGAAAGAAGCTATGATCAAAGAATAACAGTTGATCATGGGGAATGATGTATACGATATGATTTCGAGACATAAAGGGAAGTACATAGTATCTTCCATATCGATCTACAAGAACAAGTGTACAAAGCAAGGTTCATGATTTTCCTAAGAAAGAATAGACTATGACATGACATACTCTATTGACAAGTATATATCAAGCATAGAACCACCTGTACAAAATGAAGAGGGAATATGATACTCCACTTCAGGGGGAGTGACTACAGAAGATATATGAGTTCAACACGGTATGACATGATGGACAGCTTCCTGATGGATTGAGACTTTACCAAGAGTAAAGTGGGTTCCAACCTTCAAGGTTGAATGCAGAAGACTAGGATATGTTGATGACCTGACAAGATGAACTCATGGAAGATGTTATGATGAAAGAATACTAGAATGATGTTTGGGATATAGTACTCAAACCAGAAAGCAAGAATGTGGTATCTTACAAATGGATTTGCAAGATAAAGTATGTTGCTGATAGAAGTAAGGAAAGACTTGTGGATAGAGGTTTCTATAAGAAAGAGGGAATTAATTCTGAAGAGACACTTACTCCAGGAAGCAAGGTACATGATGAAGTAAAGACAAGTCTTCCTTAATGGTATGATCGAGGAAGAGTTTTTCATCAAATAGTCACAAGGATTTGAAGTTGAAGACAGATGGAATCACATATGCAAGATGAAGAAGGCCCTCTATGGCCTGAAGCAAGCTCCGAGAGGTTGGTATGGAAGAATAGATAGTTTCCTATCGAACATGGGATTTACCGAGAGAAAAAGATGATCCTAACATTTACCTCAAGGTTGTAGAAGATGAACCTGTCATCTTGTTATTATATGTGGATGACTTATTCTTGACAGGGAATGAGAAACAGATTATGAAAAGCAAGAAGAAACTAGCAGAAGAATTTGAGATGAAAGACCTTGGGTTAATGCATTATTTCCTAGGTCTAGAAGTATGGCAAAGTTCAGAAGGAATCTTTCTCAACCAGGGAAAGTATACGGTAGAGATATTGAAGAGATTCAATATGTTGGAATGCAAAGCCATGGCCACACCCATGGAATCCAAACTGAAGTTGTTAGCTGATGACCCATCAGAATTAGTGGATGTGACCCACTACAGACAGATCATTGGGTCATTAATGTATTTAACAAATACCAGACCAGACATTTGTTTTGCTGTGAACACCTTGAGTCAATTTCTTGTTCAACCAAGACGGGTTCACTTAGTAGCTACAAAACATGTGATGAGATATCTGAAAAGGACCATAGACTTTGGTCAATACTATGATGGTAGCCATGAGTATAGATTGTATGGCTACACAGATGCAGATTGGGCCAGAAGTATCTCAGACAGAAAAAGCACTTCAGGTGGATGTTATAGTCTGGGATCTGCTATGATTTCATGGTTTAGTAAAAAGTAGTCTAGTTTTGCTCGAAGCACAACTGAAGCAGAATATATAGAAGCTTGCTTTGCTAGTTGTGAAGCCATATGGCTTCGGAATCTAATATCAGGTCTCTTTGACTTGAAGATGGATACTACAATGATTTTATGTGATAACCAGAGTTGTGATGACAGAGAACCCTGTGTTCCGTTGTAATACATAGAAATCTGGTATTTCTACACACGAGATAAGATGTAGATGATGATGTTTTAGATGATATTTTAGTATTTACATACTGTAGATGCAGATGATGGTGATTCCATATTTCTATACTGAATATAGAGATGATGATGCTTTTAGTATTTCTAAACTGAAGATATAGATGATGATGCTTTCAGTATTCACATACTGGAGATATAGATGGTGATAGTTCAGTATTCACATACTGGAGATATAGATGGTGATAGTTCAGTATTCACATACTGAAGATGTAGATGATGATGGTTTGGATGATGATGTACTGACGAAGCCTCTGTCTTGAGTAAAGTTCGAACACTTTCGAGACAAGCTTGGTTTTGTTCGGAAAGACCTTCCTCGAAAGGGGGAGTAGTGATGTTGCAGTGGGATTGTATCATACCCGGGCACTTTCCCTAAAGTGATCCGGAGACCTCAGTCCTCGAAAATGAAGAGGGATTGTATCATCCTGGGACATCTGTCTAGAATAGATCCGGTGACTTCGGTCGTCGAGAATGTAGTGGGATTGTATCATCCCTGGGCATTTTCCCTAAAGTGATCCGGTGACCTCGGTCCCCGACAATTTGGCAGGATTGCATTATCCTTGAACTTCGGTTCAAAATGGTATCCGGAGGCTTCGGTCCCCGAGAATGTGGCAGGATTGCATCATCCTTGAACTTCGGTTCAGAATGGTATCCGGAGGCTTCAGTACTTGAGAATGTGGCAGGATTGCATCATCCTTGAACTTCAGTTTAGAATGGTATCCAGAGGCTTCAGTCCCTGAGAATGTGGTAGGATTGCATCATCCTTGAACTTCGGTTCAGAATGGTATTCAGAGGCTTCAATCCCCTAGAATGTGGCAGGATTGCATCATCCTTGAAACTCGGTTCAGAAAGGTATCCGGAGGGTTCTGTCCTTGAGAATGTGGTAGGATTGCATCATCCTTGGAACTAGTCCTAAAGTGATAGGGATTGATTATCCCGTAATCAATCCAGTGACTTCGGTTGTCGAGAATGTGGTAGGATTGCATCATCCTTGGACCTAGTTCTAAAGTGATAGGGACTGATTATCCCGTAATCAATCCAGTTACTTCGGTTGTCGAGAATGCGGTAGGATTGCATCATCCTTGGACCTAGTCCTAAAGTGATAGGGACTGATTATCCCGTAATCAATCTGGTGACTTCGGTTGTCGAGAATGTGATAGGATTGTATCATCCCTGGACTTAGGTACAAAAGTGATCTGAAGACTTTCGTCTTCGTGTTGTGGATTACAGGTTATTGCTGATGATGATGACGTATTGATCGAAAGATCAGAGTATGATGATGATGATGTACTGATCGAAATATCAGAGTATGATGATGATGATGTACTGATCGAAAGATCAGAGTATGATGATGATGATGTACTGATCGAAAGATCAGAGTATGATGATCATGACGTACTGTTTGAAAGATCAAAGTATGATGATGATGATTTTTCTATTCAAAAGATCAGAGTATGATGATTATGATGTTGCTGATCGAAAGGTCAAAGAGCTGATGATGATGTTGCTGATCGAAAGGTTAAAGAGCTGATGATGATGTTGCTGATCGAAAGGTCAAAGTGCTGAAGATGATGTTGTTGATCGAAAGGTCAAAGTGCTGAAGATGATGTTGCTGATTGAAAGGTCAAAGTGCTGAAGATTGTTGCTGATCGAAGCGATCAAATATTGTTGCTTATCGAAGTAGTCAAAGTGTTGATGTTGCTGAAGACTGAAGATTGAATATGAAGAATACATGATGTCGAAAAGCTTCCAATGATTTATAGATGTGTTACCTTGATGATGCTGATGATGCTCTCTCTCTCTCTCATATTATTGTTGTTGTTGATGTTGTTGTAGAATACCCTTCTCATTAAGGGGGAGTGTTGAAATATTGTAACTTCAAAGAATATTCTATATGTATCTTTTTGTGGTCCCCGATGGTCCTACCGGGAGAACCACTTGTATTAATTTGTACCCCGATGCTTCTAATCGGAAGAACTAATAAAAGTCATGAGGTAGTCCCCTCTAATTGTAAAGGAGGGTCATTAGCACCCGAGTGTGGTTACTTGAGCCTACATGTGTAACTCGAGCCTACATGATTAACTCGAGCCTACATGTTGGATGAGTTAATTAAAGTGAATGGATGAATATAAATAGAGGTGTAGCACTCCTCATTTGGAGCACACACTCTCACTTGTGTAGCACATTAGTGGAGAGAGAGAAGTAGTTGGAGAAGGAGGAGGATCAGGATTTGATCTCCTTGTTGATTTTACCTTTTATCTTTTTGGGCATCTATATCGAGGAAGCTTTTGCTGGGTTTTTCCCAAGATAAATCTGTGTTGTTCTTGTGATACTGTTTCTTTCAGTGATCCTGCTTATATGCTTTTGTTATGAAAATGAAATGAAATATTGATGTATTAGCTAAGCATATGAAAAGTCAACACAAAGTACCCACAAGTTGTGGGGCACTAGGGTTATTAGACACTCCTAGAGATGTCGGCTCTAGTAAGTAATTGTTAAGTGAGGCCGACATGTTGGAGTGGGATTCAAGTGAACGAAATAATATAAATAGAGAGTGAGCCTCTCTATTTATCACACACACACTCACTCATTGGGGCGTATGAGTGAGAGAGAAGTTTTTGGGATTAGAGAGAGAGACTACTGGTGTCGGGAGATCATCTTTATGTTTTTGGGTTTTACTTTTGGTGCTGATTCTATCTCTAAGGAAGTTGCGGGGTTTTCTCCTTTATGGTTTCCCTGACAAAAATTCTTTGTGTCTCTTGTCTCTTGTGTTTTATTGTTGTGCATGTTATTCTCTCAGTTACAGATCCTAAGATCATAATGCTAGCTTGAATGATAAAAATCTAGCAACGTCAGGGTAGGTAGCATGAGGAAAATCGATGTACCACTTGGTCGCAACATTAGTGAGTGTGCAATGGAACAACCTCAATCGAATTGAATCACCCAATATGATGTTAGATCAACACCATAGGTGGAATGACATAAATTGATTTTGAGGGCCCTCTCCCGCCTTACCCTCAAAATTAGGGAATTAGGGATGTCTGAGGGAAGCTTGGTAGGCATAGGAGGCCATTCTCGGTGGTGACGAATGGGGTTATTGGTTAACCGTGCCAAATCAAGTAGGTTGATACTAGCCATAAAAGGTAGGCTAGAGCCGAGATTGGCTCGGGAAGGACCAACAATGGTGTCGGTGGTCGCAGGAACATAGTTCCCATGCATAATTGGGGGTGGATGAGGTTGACTTTCAACTATAGGAAAAGTCACTGGTATGGTAGGAATAGTCAAAGAAGACATGGAAGGGCCACTGCCCTCAGGTATAGAAGGTGGAATGGTAGTGACAATGGTGGATGGAATGAGACCACCACTAGTGGGTAGTGAAACAACAACAGTGTGTGCGGTGACAAGGGGCCCACTAGGATCAAGGCCTGTAGGCCTGGTGGAAGGGATACTCGTGATGATAAGTGGAATGGACGTAATCCCATTACCAAAAATATCGCCTTGAAAGGGATCAATATGTACACCAACCATGGGGCTAGATGGAGCATTGAACAAGGTGGGTTCAGACTGATATGAATCTGAATTTGAATCAAAGGCTGTGTGTGGCTCTGAAGGTGGTGAACGATGTTGAAGATGGCTTTGACGATGACGGTTCAAGGAACCGAACTGGGGGGTATACCCCCTAAGCCTATGTGAGTAGCATGGTGGAGTTATGACGGCGTGATGGAGTGCTGTGTAATGATTGAAAACTCAAGAGTATCAATCGCATGCTTTAAAACCCAACTACAACCGAGTGTGTAGAAGGAGAGCGTATGAAATGGAGGCTCACAGGCCAATAAAATTTTCTAAAATCGACCTACAACAACGGGTGACAACAAGGTGAGTCTACAAAAAAGTAGCCAGAAAGGCAACAAGCAACACTACTATTTAGGGGAATTTTGAGGTAAAAATGGGCCTCCAAACCAAAAATGTATTATCAAAGTCAACTTTACAAGAACCAATTAGATTATAGAAAGTGACATCATACCTTATAGTTGAGGTGGCATTGCTTGAGTTAAAGTTGCTTACTTGTCAAAATATAAATGGTGAATTAAAACTCATACTTAACCATGTTCATAAAAGAAAAAAATACTCATAAATTATTTTTGTATATAATATATATACTTGGTATTTTTTTTTTCAGAAGAAAAAATACCAGACCTTGATATTCATAACTAAATCGAAGGACATCATATACAATCATCTTACAATGGCAATGAATATTGGGCCATATATTTATGGCACCCCCTCAAGTAATGTGACTAAACACATGAGAGACCTTCAGATCACTATGGAGAAACCAAGTCATCCATATCATGAGCAAATAATACATAAAGCTTGTCAGAGTCAGGATTTTTTCATCATTCCTGTAAAACAGGTCAGAGTACTGCAATAAAGCATGTTCAACTATGACCAAAGAAACAAATAAGTCCTGAGCATAACAAGAAGGATGAAAGGTCTCTTCAGTGTCATCTAGGAAGCATAAACAAAATAAATAAAAAAGTTGTGCAGAATAAATAGGATTGAAATCCAACACATAACAACTTAAAAAAGCTTGAAGTTTCCATGATCAATGATCATGTCATGCTAAAATTCCAAAAGATTTCCATAACCAATAAAAAGAGAAAGATCCTTTTTTGAGAGACCATCAGCCTGCTGGTTATGCTCATGATATACATGCTGAATGGTCACAGAAGGAAAATATTGTAGCAATATTCGAATGTCCTCACACCAGTGACTCAGAAATAGAGAGTTTAGAGAAGAATGTCTATTAGCCCATGATATGATAACAAGTGAGTCACCAAAGATAGAGAGAAGAGGAATCCCCATCTGTTTAGTCACTGCCAAGATGGCCCATAGGGCCAGAAGTTCTGATCTGGTGTTGGTACTACTGCCACATCCCAGAGAAAAGTTCAAGTGGTGTGATCCACTCAAATGTATCACAAACCCAGCTCCCCCAATGTTCCCAGCAGCAGCTCCATCAAAAAAACCACAAGGGTAAATGTACCGAGGAGCTGAGCCAATACTTCTTTGTTTTTTCTTCTTTCTAGGAACTGGATATTGGTGGGTAAGAGCCTCTGTATGAAGAAAGATGGCACGAACTAAGGGCTTCTTATTGTCGAAAATACAGTCATTCTTGAGTTTCCATATGCTTCAGAAAAAAAAGATTGGAATGTATATAAAAGCACTATCTGCTGAATAAGTAGAGAACCAGAAATCAAGAGAAGACCTGACAGTGCCATTTATAAAGGGGCGTGTACCAAAGTGTTCATAAAGGAAAGTAGAGGCACTCTTGGTAAAGGAGCAGTCATTAAATAAATGCTGATGCGAGTCTTCTCCCATTCTGTAGAAAAAACATATGCTCGGCCCTTGATAGCCATGGTGCTGTAAGTTATCCCAGGTCAGTACTTTATTTAATATCAGTAGCCATATAAAACATATAATTTTGTCTGGGATGTTCAATTTCCATAAAATCATTTGCACATAGGACAGATCTGTCTGATGATCAAAAAGATGATGGGAAATGCAAGCATAGGCATGGGCCGTAGAGAGACTACGTGTGTATCTATCAAAAGTCCAGCATAAAGAGTCATTCCCAGAATTCAATCTAATTCTGCCATACTCCAGCCCTGTAATATATTCATTCCATAAATGCTTCTATTCTCCACCCAGATCTAGATCGTGGGCAGAAATCCAATAATGCATGGCTTCAGGGTTGTAATTTCTCGCTTGATCCATCGTAACTATACCATAGTCCTCCAAGTATTCCCATACATCACTTGGGAGCAAATAAGGGGAACCAATGCCAACAATAGGATCCAATCCCACACGTGTTGATACCCCATTTCCGACATGCCAAGAAAGACCCTTGCCTAACCAAGAGAGGGAGGAAATAAACCCCCTCCAAATTACAGAAACACCGATAACTGGAAACTTTTTGTTGTGAATCCAAGACACAACAGAGATATTTTTCATATATTTTATTGACAGAACATTGAACCAAATACCATCCCCATTTAGGGCCAACTAGAAGCTCTTGAGGTGCAGAGAAATGCTGAACCATCCTAGATGTTTAATGCCCCAACCTCCCAGAGAGGTAGGTTTGGATAAAGTCATCCAGTCTGCCAAATGAAACTTTTTTTTTTATCTTCTGAAGAATCCCACAAAAAAGAAAATATCAGACTTTTGAGCTTATCAAGGATGGATTTAGTTACCAGAACTAAAGCCATCCAGTACACAGGCATACTAGTGAGTACTACTTTAATCAAGACCAGTCTTCCTCCAATGGAAAGGAGACGGAAAGACCAGTGCCAAATTCTTCTTTCAAATTTTCTAATAAGCCAGTACCAGTCTTTAACCAAGTAACCCAGGAGTTTGATAAAATAACCCAGGTAAGTGAAGCCCGAAGAAATATGTTCTGTTTTATAGGGGAGGAACCGAGTGATCCTGCTTAATATTTCCTCCTCAATGTTGTTGAACAGGAAACTAGATTTGTCCATATTAATGCACATGCCCAAGGCAGTACAAAAAGTCTCATGATTGAATTTAAAAGCAACCCACTATTCAAATGTACCAAAGCCATAGAAAATCACATCATCGAAAAAGAGCATGTGAGTAAGAGAGAGCTGAGAAGATATCCTGATACCTTTGATCTTACCATTTCTTCGAGCATCATCAATTAATAAGCTTAAGCCTTCGATAACAAGAATGAACAACAACGGTGACAGAGGGCAACCTTGCCTGATACCCCGGGTGGCCGTGAAGAAGCTAGAAGGAGACCCATTTATGAGCAGCGCAAAATTTGCTGAGGTTAAACACCCCATCATCCAGTTGACACCCATCAAAGGCACACTGATATAAAGTAGTATCAGTCTGATATAGGTCCAGTTTACCCTGTCGAATGCTTTGAATAAGTCCAGTTTGAGAATGAGAGCACACCTGTTTTTGGTTTTAACAGTGCGGAGAACTTCCTGAGTAATGGCCAGAGGCTTAGAGATTTGCTTGTTTTTTAAAAACCCAAATTGCTGAGGTGAGATGAACTTATCTAAAAAGGGTTTAAGGCGCTGAGCAACTACTTTGGATATCAATTTGTAAACCAGATTGCACAGAGAAATAGGTCTCAAATCAACAAAGGAGAGGGGCTTATCCTTTTTGGGAATGAGTGCTATACAGGTAGAGTTCAAAGAAGGAGCAACCCTTCCTTCCAGCCTGAAGATTTCAACCAGATCAACAAGTTCATTACCCAAGAGTTAAAAAAAAGCCAGGAAAAATTCTACTGGCCAACCATCAGGACCAGGAGACCTATCCTTCTTAAAGGATTTTAGAGCCTGTTCAACTTCCTCTAAGGTTATCTAAGAAGTAAAAGACACCTTCTCCTCCAGAGATATATAAGAAGGGAACAATCGTATTACTTTCAACTGGGCATCAATTATGGACTGATGGTCATCACTAAATATCTGCTTGAAATATCTAACACCTAGGTCCTTTAAATCTTTATCATGTTCAACCATATTCCCTGCTTCGTCTTCTAGACCCCAAATGGCATTTTGATTTCTCCTAGCAGAAGCCACAGAGTGAAAGAATTTAGTATTTGCATCTCCCATCTGAGCCCAAATCATCCAACTTTGAAGCCTGGCTGAGGAGAGCTCATGATCCCGCAACATTTTCAACTCCTTTTGTAGATCAAGGAGCTTGTTATTATCATGTAGGCTAAGCAATCCCAAAGAAGAAGAAAGTAATAGGTTATTAATTTCTGCCTCAATGAGTATGCTCTTGTCTTTCATCTCCAGTGATTTATCATGAGTCCAAACTTTGACTTTCTCTTTCAGGAGATGAAGCTTCAGCGAGAAGGGCTCCATCGCTAGGGTGATGGACTCATTGGAAAGATTAGGCCATGCTGCCCTAACCATAGAAATAAAATATTCATTGGTCAACCAGGTATGGTTGAACTTGAATGGGTAGGCACAAGGGGTAGAATCCTCCTTCCATTAAAAAATGACAAGGTAGTGATCAGACACCAACGAAGGATACGTCCAGACTCTAAGTCTGGGGAGAAGCTCAACCAGGCTGGAAAATACTTGCTAGTTTTAAAGTACTACTAAGACTTTAAAGTACTCCCACTTTTCAATATAAAAATATATTTATAATTAAAAAACAAATTTAAATTCAAAAATCAAATCATGAATTTTCCTTTTCGAATATGTTAGCATAAATATTAACGTATAAAATTACAACAGTAATACTCATTATACCTTGAGTAAATAATACAATGTAAAATTATATCATAAAGTTATGAATTATATCATAAAATGTATAAGTTACGACCTGATATTATAATATAATAATAACTATAATACTTCATATTGTTATATCCCTCTTCTCACGTCATGATATGAATGTCATGTTAATTGTAATATTATAATATAATAAATATAATGCATTAATAAGATGGCATGTTAATTGTAATTCTAAATTATTAATTATATTAGTTTAATTGTAATATTATTTTATAATAAGTTAGATAATATGAAATGTTAATCGTAATATTATGTTATACTAATTAATATATTATTTGTTATAATTAATAGGTAAAATAACATGAATCATAATTTTTACAAAGTGTTATGGTTATTATAATATATATAAGATATATGTTATAACATTTATATAAATATAATTAAAAGGTTTATTTTAAAAATATAATTTAAAGTTTGCCTTTAGGGTTTTTAATCGGTTGGTTTTCTTTTTGCTCCAAGAAGTCATTCAAATTTTTTTTTGTAGGCTTGGTGGGTTTGTCTTCACTCAACTTGTCTCTGTTGCAGGTTTTGGAGTGCATGGTGGATCTGAGGATTGATTTGTTGGTGAATATGTTTTGCTCCTGAAACCTTTGCAGTTTATCCTTTTGTTGTTGCGTTCTTGGAGAAGCGTGAATCTGCTGATCTCTGTGCGGCTGTGACTGGCTGGTGTGCTCGCCTAGCTTGTGTTGTGGCCAATCCCAGTATTTTGGAACATATTTTCACTAAATAGATGAGTCTGGTGGATGATTCTGTGTTTATTTGGAACTTTCTAAGGTTCTTGATTTAGTTTATGTGTTTCTTTGAAGGTTTTTTAGCTTTGTGAGGTTTTGCCATGGCGGTTGGAGGGGGATCGTCCCCGCCTTCCGATCTCACTGCTTTCATGAAACTGGTTGTAGCAAGTGGTAAAAGGAAGCCTTCCCAGAACCATCAGACTTTTGTCAAGAAACTAGACAATATTCCCTCGGTGGATCTTCCTGCAGAACAACCATGTTGTACAACCATGAACATTGTAGACCAGGGTCTTATTGGCCAGTTTACTGGTCTTTGGCCATCTCCAAAGGCTATGGACGAGTGGGTTCAATGAATTTGGAAACCTCTTATCTCAGAAGACATTCAAAGCAACCTGATAGGTAAAGGATACTATGTCTTTCTTTTTGAAAATTCAGAAGACAAAGACTTAATTTTTTGAAACATACCATATTTCATGGGTCCTCAAGGGCTTTATTTGAATAAGTGGACTCTGGACTTTGGTCCGAATCAATATGTCCCTTCTGCCGTTCCTGTATGGGTTAGGCTACCGCATCTTCCTCTTCATTGTTGGAATTCAAAGTCTCTTGAATCTATCGAAAAAACTTTGGCGAAGTACATCGATAGGGCTGAAAGAAAAGAACATTACACTTGTGCTCGAATATGTGTTGAAGTGGATCTAGAGGTAGGGCTCCTTGAAGCAATTAAGTTGACAGTAGTCGATTGGTCTCATGTACAAGAGCTTGATTATGAGAAATTTCCCTTTAAGTGCAGACATTGTCATGTTGATGGGCACTTTTCCCGATCATGCAAGAATAAAATTGATGAAGAAGATGCTAGAGATAAGGGAGAACAATGGATTCAAGTACAATAAACTAGTACATCAAAGCAGGGTAACATTTCTAAAAGAAAATGAGTAGAAATTGGGCAGGGCAGTAATCCCAGTGGACTAAGAAAAAAGGAAAATGAAGCAGCAATGAAGGAAAAAACAACTCAAAACAACTACGAAGTTCTGGGTATTCCTAAAGAACAAGTTCCTTCAATACTTGAAGAGGGATAAGTTCCTCAATATCAAGATCATATTTGAGAAGAAAATAAGGAATTAGCTGAGTCAAATCAGGGTTCCCCAGCTGATGGACACTCACCCACATATGCTAAAATGGCAAAAAAAAAGAAACCCATGGATAATTTTGGTTCATCTGATGAAGATTCTATTGAGAGGTCCTCAAAAAAAGGACGCAAATCTCTTAATAAAGTCTGGGAGGAAGAAGCAAAACGTTTGAAGATGAAAGGAAGTCAAGCTACAATTGTGATGTCAATTTCCAGGAACACCAGAGATAGAACTTCAAAAGGAGGCCCTCTCCCTTTCGTCAAATAATGAACATAGTCTCTTGGAATTGCAAAGGGCTTGGAAATTCAATGAAAGTGGAATCTATTAATGATCTTACAAGAATGGCTTCTCCAGATTTTCTTCTTCTCCAAGAGACAAAAATTGATGAGGATAACCTTCTATCCATAAGCAACAAGAAATAGAAAACGAATGTAGGGAAGGATATGACTGCTAGAGGCATCGCTGGTGGAATTGCTACCTTATGGAAAGAAAATGCTTTTTCTCTGGAACACTCTTAGACATCGTAGCATTGGATCTTTTCTGAGCTTCGACAAAGTCCAAGTAAGAAATCACTTTCTCTTTTTAACCTTTACGTGCCTGTCAATCTCCAAGAAAAAAGAGATTCTTGGAATTCGATGGCAGCCTTTCTTACTACTAAGTCTTTCTCTAATATAACCGTTGCTGGTGATTTAAATATCATAATGAACATTAAATAGAAAAAAGGGAGGTGTATGTGGGAGAGATCTCGTGGATAATCAGGTGGAAAATCTCATTATAACTTGGGAGCTTATTGAATTTAAGCCAAAAAAAGGAATATATACATGGACAAATAATGGAACAGGAGCAGCAAACATCTCTGCTAGATTGGATCGATTTCTGGTGCAGAGTTCTCTCTTGTTGGATAAAAAAATTATTTCCTCCAGTATCTTGCCTAATATTATTTCAGACCACAAGACAATTATGTTGTAGATTGAAGATGAAGAGGACCTTGGCCCCATCCCCTTTTGGTTCATCCCTCTGTGGAAAGACCGAGATTGTTTTATGAGTATTGTAACCATGGAATGGGACCTTCCAGTTGTTAGATTTCCAAACTTTGTCTGGGAGAGGAAGCTCAAAAATACCAAAGCTGCGTTAAAGGAATGGGTTAAACTCACTCAAAAAAATCCAATCGGTGAAAGGAAAGAAGCCCTGGATAATTTGGAGAAGATCCAAATGGAAATGGAAGACTCAGAAATTACCCCTGCCTTGATGGAAAAAGAGCGAAAATCCCAATTCAATTCTTTTTGAGCTTTCAGGCGAGAAGAAGAATATTGGAGACTGAAGTCTCGTAGTACTTGGATGAATGTTGGAGAATGAAATACCTAATTTTTCCACAAGCAGTGTAGAGTCATACTTTCCCAAAATTATATTTCGAAAATCTTCTCTTTGTCTGGTGAAACTTTTAAAGGAATTTCTCAAATCAAACAAATGGCTGAAGTTCATTTTTAGAAACTATATAGGGAAGATGGCTCCTTTGATCTAGATTTAACCTATGAATTTTTGTCCAATTATCAATATTCCTTGTATGGTGAATGAGGAAGAAAATAATGAGTTAATGAAGCCTTTTTCATAGCAGGAAATCATTGATGTTATTTGGTCAATGGAGTCGGACAAAGCCCCAGGCCTTGACGGTTTTTCCTTTCATTTTTATTGAGTTTGTTGGACAATAACCAGGAAATATTTACTCAGGATGATAAAAGCATTCCAGTTAAAAGCCGAAGTGCGTGGTTGCACAAATTACACATTTCTTGCATTAATTCCTAAAGAAGCTAATCCTTCTTCTTTTGATCGATTCAGACCTATTTCACTTTGCAATGCTTCTTATAAAATCTTCTCTAAACTCTTAGCTAACAGAATTAAACCTATGTTTGGGAAATTGATTTCTCCTCTTCAAGGCGGGTTTGTAAAAGGGAGACATATTCTGGACAATGCAATTCAAGTTCAAGAAGCTATGCATTCCAGCTTTCATCGGAAGGAGAAGGGCATGCTAATCAATCTCGATATGGAAAATGCATTTGACAGGGTAAAGCTTTCCTTTGTTTACTCAGTTCTCCATTCTTTTGGATTTATATCTACCTTTATAAATTTGATAAAATCTTGCATTGATAAACCTTGGATAGCGCCATTGGTAAATGGAAGACCAACAAATTTCTTTCAAGCTTCTAGGGGTCTTCGTCAGGGGTTTCCTCTTTCCCCATTTTTGTACATTCTTATGGATGATTCTTTAAGCAGAAAGTTAACAGTAGGAAAAAATGATGGAAGCATTCTAGGCATAAATTCAACAGTTGGAGTTGAAGCTATTAACCATGCCCTCTTTGCAGACGATACTTTGCTTTTGGCAGGGGCTTCATTAAAAATGGCAAGAGTTTTTTTTCCAGAAATTATGAAACAATTTTGTATTATTTCAGGGGCACTTATCAACAATCGTAAGAGTGTCGTGTTCAAATGGAATGTAGATCAATAAAAAAAGTTGCAAACATTCTCAGATTTTGGGTTTTGAAGGATATGCTTCTTGCGATAAGGTTAAATATTTGGGTCTTCCATTAACCTTGGCACAAAATAACCCTTCTCTCTGGTTGGAAATCATTAGCAAGATAAAAGAAAATATTGTTTCATGGGATGGCCACATGATTACTAAGACATGAAATCTTATATTGATCAAGTCAGTTCTCTTAGCTCTTCCTATTTACCAATCATCTCTTCTCCTGGCGCCAAAGGAGATTATGGATCAGATTTCCAAACTGATTAGAGACTTCCTTTGGAGAGGTGGAAAAAGAAATCAAAATCGCATGCATCTAGTTAAATGGGAAATTGTAAAAAGACCTGCTATTGAAGGAGGATTGCAAATCAAAGACCCAGGATTGTTGAATCTAGCTATGGGAGGCAAATTATTATGGCAGCTGTTCTCTAATAAAAAGCATCCACTGAGTCAAATTTTCTGGAAAAAATATCTTCATGTAGTAAACCTAAGAAATATTGAATTGGAAAATACTCCTAAAGGCTCTATTACTTCAAATTTATGCAGGAAAGGTCTTGAACTTTTTTCTCAGCATCTTTATAGAATTCCAGGTAATGGCAGACAAATTTTTTTGTGGGATGACAAAATTAATGGAAATGCTCCATTAAATTCTGATATATCTATTAATGAGTTTAAGAGCTGGTTGGTCAATAAAGGACTATACATATTGTCTGATATAATTTTTTGGGATTCAAAAGGAATTTGGGAAGCGTGGTTCCTTCCCAATAGACCAGATCATGATCTCCCTATCTTTCATGCTCAACAGAAATCGCTGTTGGACAAATTGGTTGGCATGGCTCCCATTCACCTATCTTGTAAAGACACATGGGTCTGGGTCTCTACTGGGTTTTATACTGCTGCCAACGACTTCAAAATGGTGCAGTCATCAACGCAGAACAACTCGTTGCTCTCCTCTGGATCCCTCAACGCAACATTTTGAAAAATGGTGTGGAATCTTCCTAGCATTCCAAAAGTAACTTTCTTTACTTGGACTCTTACGCAGCAGAAACTTTTAACCGGAGAAAAATTGTTAAAAAGAGGTTTCTTAGGACCATATAGATGTTGTTTCTGCCATCAAGTTACCGAGACTTCATCTCATATTTTTATTGGATGCATTTTTGCTCAGAAAGTCTCGACACACTTCTTGTGTGGGCTTCCTTATTATTGTGATCCTTTAATTTCTGAACCTACCATTATTTTTAAAATTGGCAGTCAAGGTATCCTGGTGATCTCCCATCCAATCATGAATGGAGGAAAATATGGCAAGCCATTCCAAAATTTATTTGGTGGAAAATTTGGTTGGCTAGAAATGATTTGATATTTAACAACAAAGTCCCGAAACCAGAAATTGTAGCATCAAAAGCTAAGGAATTTCTTTTGGAAGCAGTGGGAAACTATCAAATTGATGAAATTCAATTAGAAGCTGAGCATAAATGGCTTGGTTCATTGCAAGTGGATAAAATTCAGTTGGGATCGAGTAGGCCTGTTATTAAACCATTTAGGCAGGTTAGAATTTCAAAAAAGGAATTCTCAAAATGTTGGCAAATGAAAAATAAAGTCTCAATCTTTTTTGATGAAGCGTCAAAAGAAAATCGGAGGAAAGCCGGGCAGGGGGATTGATTTTCTATCCAGGAGGAAAGTTAGAAACAAGTTTCATCTTGGGAGTAGGTCAAACTACAAATAACCAAGCAAAATTATATGCACTTCTAAAAAAGCATGTCAACTTGCAAAGGCAGCGGGACATAACACCATGCAAATATTTGGAGACTCTGAAATCATCATTAAAGTTTTAAATTCTGATAAAATGTTCAACAATATTTGTCTGCATGTGACCATGCAAAGGTTGCATTTCATTTTGATAGATTGTGTTTTAGTAACCTCTTATCACACTCTTCGTGACTTGAATAAGCTGGCAGATTTCAAAGCAAATCAGGGACGCCTTCTTCCTCCAGGAATGTTAAGTGTGAATGAAGGTCCTTGTTTAATGCATCCCATTCCCTAATTTTGAAAAGAGATGTTTTGGATGTAAATAATTGGTTTTATTGGATCAGATGTAATTGGGTGAAGGCCCAACCTATTCTTTATTAATAAAACAGAAAATATTAATCGTTTTGGTTAAAAAAAATATAATTTAGAGTTATAATTCAAAACCAATATATTTTTCCTTAATATATTTTGAGTACTCTACTTTATTGCATTGACATATTCAAAAGTACTCATGCTTTCAATCATATCAAAACAGATTTTTTTATTAATTTTATTTGTACACATCTTTTCAATTTAACTTAACCATAGTTACATGAATTGTAGTGCAAGAAGTGAGCTGTAAATATACCTTCCCCACAAAATGACAAACTCACAATATTTTATTATATATCTTAAGAGGCCCATTTTAGACCTCAAAATTCCTCTAATGGGCCTATAAAATAAAACAACTCACTAACCTATGGGGTATGAGTGCAAGCAAGCTCCTAACTACAACCTGTAAGCCCCTCACAAATCGTATCCTTAGAAGAAGGGTGATGAAATACCAGTCAGACGATACGAAATGGAAGAAAAATATATGCTAAGAGAATCCCACTATCGAAGGATCTCTGGGTAAAAGATCCCTAGAAGAATGACAACTAGGATACCTCGTTCATGACGCATCCGTTCGGTTTACTGACACTTCAGCCCTTTGGCCCTCGACACCCAATATACACTGGCATGAAAGAGGAGGACTATGAAGGTTTAGCCTTTGGTACAAGATGGAGTGCGGTATTCCACCCCGACTTCTGGAACTTCTTCCTTGCGGATTACTCTTGCTAAGCAAGGGGCATCCTAACAAACTAGTTGTGACCGTGTCAACAAGTACAAGAGGATTTTTGTCCTCTAATGGACAAAAACTATATCTCAAGATGTAAGTGATAGAAGGTAGTTGTTTGGATGCCTATCCCCAAAGTCCTAACTTATCTATAGTATTGTTTTGTCCTCAAGCGAGGTTACAATGTTGGTTGTATTAAGTTATTTTTAAGGATTGCCTGGGGTCATGAACCAAGATTTTCACTTTTATGGTTTGAAATGTGTGCAAATGATGTGTATACAAAATTTGACAATCCATGACGAAGATGTCCCAATCTCATTGTTGGGATGCGAATATAATGCAGATAAAAATCAATAAAGAACAATAAATATGTTGAAAAATAAACTTTTCTTCCAGAAATAAAATGCACTTGAAACAAATGAGCAGTAAAAGGAACTAATCAAATGTAGGAAACATGCATGGGGCCTCAACCACAAATATCAACTAGAATGAATCACAAACCAAGTACATGGGATCTGAATCAACATAGCACGTCATATCTATTTTCTCCCCACTTCTTCACATTTGTCAATTTTTTTTCGAGTACATAAAAATTGCTCAGTTTGGGGGATCTAGGGGACATTGGATGACATAATGATGGAATGTTTCTATTACAAAAGAATCAATGGCAGGGGAATGAAGCAGAACAATGGTAGCAGAGCATTATTTCTATGGCAGTTAAAAGAAAAATGCAAAACACAGAAATTTATTTGTTGGGGCGAATTAATGTTTCGTTTGGCACACTTACCTTGCTATCACAGGATTTTTTTTCATGGATTCAAATCATTAATGTCCTATTCATATTCTCATAGGATTTATTTTGCATACTGGATATATGAAAGCTTAAAATAGATCAGTGGGCACTTAGAACACCATTTGCAATTAAGCTCATGATTTTTACTCATTCACGTTTTTATGAAAAAATGTAGAAATTAAAGTGACCATATCTCCCAAACAACAAAGTGGATCTCCATGAAAATTGGTGAGAAGAATCATTACGGTAAGAATAATAAATACAACAAGTTTTAGCTCAATCCAATGCACATTTTTCAAGAAATCAAGCATAGTCATCTACAACCATTTTCTCATTTTATCGAAAACCGTGATACTTATTTTTCAAAATTTTGGCTAGGAGTAGCATAATTGCATTCCTAACACCCCTGCAAAGTTTGGTAAAAAACCAATTTGTATTTTTGGAGAAATCATATTTTTTTAAAGCTGCAGATCACTGGTCCATTGGCTACAAAACTTAGTTTTCTCGCATTTTTTCCTTGAAAATGTTATGTTGGCATGGAAAATTGTTCAGGATCATATTTCACACCTCTTAAGGATCAAGTATATTAGTGGTGGCTTGTTGATGATGAATTTTGAGGCATGCACAAAAAGGAACATCATTCAGCTTGGTTGACACAGGGTTGCATGAGGACATGCAACATTTTCAGTTTGGGGGAGATGGTGAGCGTTGGATTTGACATATTTTTACCATCATTGCACCTTATCCATAATCTAGTTTTCTTATCCACAATCATCCAGTAATCCCTTCTAATGCTCATCTGCGTGATTTTATTCTCAAGTTATTTTTCCATTCCATGTCTCAGTATTTCATTTGATTTTTGACTAACATTGAGGGAATTCATGTACTATGTATTTGCTTTGAATTTTAAATCATATGTTGGAAGCAGCTACAATATATTTGAGGGAGTTCTGTAGCAGCTGCAGAAACTATACATAAAGCTACATAAACTATACAGGAAACTGCATAAACTTTATAGGAAACTGTGCAAACTTTGTATGCAGTTGTAGAAACTCTACAGGTAGCTACATAATCGTTATAGAACCTACCAATTGCAGAACATCTATAGAACCTACCAGCTAGAGAAACTCATACAAAAGTTACAGAAAGTCAATAATTCAAATTTACCTTCAACCACCAACTTTGGAGAAACATATTCATTAGGAGTAATGGATTTTTATAAATCCATTATTTTTATATGTCTCAAATCATGATGTTAAATTAAAGTTGGTAAATGGAGGTAGATATGAGTGCATATTTGGCTTATTCACAAATATTTGAATATCTCTATCAAATATATGATGGACCTAAGAAGTCAAAATTTGTTAGGAGACATTTGGGATGAGTTTTGACTATTTTATTAAAGCCTCTCTCCCTAAATTCGAATTTGACTTCAAAGGTATTCTAAATAGCATGTAGTTAACAAAGATCTTGGAACTAGTTTTGAATTAGTTTTTGAGATCCAAATTTTAGGAAATTATTGAGGATATTTAGGATCCTCATTTATTATTTGTTATGGAGAACACATGTATAAATAAGAGCTTCTTCTCCATTCCAGGGGGGACTCTTAGAGAATTAGTCCAAATAATGATGGAATAAATTTATACTTTCATTTTGATTAAATATAGATCTTATCTTTATAATTTTTGTCATATGATTTTATTTATTTTATGTTGATGTAGTTTTACTTCATTTCTTAGTTTTCATCCCTTATTACGTGTGAAGTTTATTCCTACTATTATATTTTAATCCATAGATTAGTGATTTAAATGTTTAATTTTATAATGAATGTGCTTAATGCAATAATGTTATTTACTACATTGGATCATAAACAATAAATTTTATTTGGCAAGGATAGCTTTTAGATTTTACTTCTGCAATTTACCTTTCTATTAAGTGTGATGTGAACATAGATTTAGAATTTACTTTCTTGCACAATGTGAACATAGTTTTAGAATTTACTTTTCTGGCACAGTGTAAATTAGTTTTAGAATTTACTTTTCTGTAAAGTGTGATTTGGTTTCAGAATTTACTTTTCTCGTAAAGTGTGAATTAGTTTGAGCATTTACTTTTCATGCAAAGTATGAATTTAGTTTTAGTATTTACTTTCCAGCATAGTGTAAATTTACTTTCATGTCATGTGATTTACTTTCCTACAACTTAGTTTCAATAGTTGTTTAGATGGCTAGTTACTTTCCAAGACTATGTAACAATTCATACCACTGTTTGTAAGTAAGGTTATTTAACTACAACTTCATAGTAGATAAACCAATGTAAGAGGAGATTGTGGTTTGCACATACAATGCATAGTAACTCTTAAGTTCTCAATAAACCCTAGGTTGAAAATTAATGCACACTTCTTAGTTCCTTTCTAAGTAATTAGAAGACGATTAATAATCCCATCGGTGGCTCTACACAACATCATCAAAAGGAGGGAGGAGGAGGCATCATCAACAACATCATTTGGAACAATGTCTAGTACGTCTATAGATCATATTAAGTTTTGAACAACATCAATATCAACAACTGGAACATCATCATCATATGCAACACAAAGATGGAACATCATTATCTGCAGCATGAAGCTGTAACATCATCATCTACAACACAAAGTTGTAACATCATCATCATATCTAGTATAGAGTTGAAGTCTCACCATCATCACATCAATGTAAAAACTGACATATCAACAACAACAATGTCATGTCCCCGAACCTCACACCGGAGAAGAGGACGCGACAAACTCCAAACACGAATGCATATGGGAAAACAACCCCATGAACATGGACAAGCAACAATGATGATCTTAAAATATTAACATGATGCATAACAGGATGCATCATCCATCATACAAGAATGCATAATTCTTCAATCATACAGCGGAAGCAAACATACACATTTCCAACATTCAACATGTTCATAGTTTCACATAATACAGTAGACATAATTACAGAGATGAGACAACCAGGATTACTTATCTTTTTGATGAAGAACTCGTCCCGCAACCAGCTACGTCGCTGCAATGTTCCACCCAACCATAGGGCAACATGCTCATCAATCTCTCAGCAACACTGCCACCCCCGAGCTGGGCATGATTCCTCAAGGAATAAGGGTCAATGCAGGCTCACACATAGCCAAGGTTTGCCAACACACAGCCAAACCCACTCCATAGGGTTCACCAGGTTGTCAAGGAGCTAGGATAGGCTAATTCTAAGTTGGTGGCCTCAGCACCAGCCTTCCCAAGCATACCCAGCCTCTAATCCTACTCTCAACAGTCCAAAGACCAACCACTGCACACCGCAGCAAAGAAACCACTCACAACTCTGTGATGAAGGAAAAGACAACCGGGGACAGTCCCAAACAGAAGATGAACACAGATCAAGACCACAAGGCAACTCAGAGTTGTTCTTTGCCGTAGCGTGGCCAAAACAACTCAACAGCAACCCAAACCAAGGTGCATCAACAACCCAAACTCACAAGGAATGATGGCAACAATCCACAACCCTCAATGGATAATAAACAGAACTCCCAGCATAGCCATGGGAACTCAGCCGATGGGTGTGGCAATCAACAACCAACCAACATCCAAGATCCCACATCATACAAATTTCTCAATGCAGGCATTAAAAACGGATCACACAGATAGAAAATGGGGAAAATAACAACTCACAGCCTGTGCGTAAAGGAAAAGACACAACCCAAAATGGAAGAAGGAAACACACATGCACAGTCCGAAATGGAAGAAGGACGGACTCTCAGCAGCACTCAGAAATTGTGGGAAGACTAAACAGCAACCCAATTCATGGGTGAAACCAACAACAAGCAGAAATCATGGATTAAAGCCACGACTATGAAACATACCAGTAGAAATCGGGCCCTTGAGGCCGTTCTACTTGCTCGCTGTGTGCACAACCAGAGAAGACCCGAGACTGGTGCGTGAGGAGCACAGAACAAGAATCCCAACCTGCGCGAGGATGAACAGCATGTCTCTCTGCGTGAGGTGAACAGACAATGACCTAAGCGCGTGGATGAACAGGCAATCGGGAGGACGAACAGACCACCATTGTGAAGGTTGGAAAACGTGGGAGAGAAGAGTAACCGTTTCTTCTGCCCCACACGACGGTGAAGAGGAGAGGCTGCTGGTGGAGTGGGAACGTGGACAAGGACTGACAGTCCTGCCACAACCACCACCACTCAGCAATAACTACGTCAACCAACAACAACAAGACAATAAAGAGGTTGGATGAGACAAGGAAGATGGCAAATCAAATAAGGTGGTAACACATGGGTTTCCCCCCATAGACCAAGGTTTGACATCCCCCACCCCTTATCCTTTGGAATCATGCCCTTTTCATTCAACATTGCACTATCGTAGCTAGTTGTGGTTTATTTTATTTTATGTGCGTGTTTACATGATGCCAACTATAATGTGCCGAATAGCACGAGATACCATCGGCAACTATCTCCATTGCCGAAACACACACAACCAAATTGATGGCGGGGCTTTTTCCTTTAGCTCCTCACCACGATTAATTACAATATATACATCATGCAAATGGGGTCAAAACCGGGGTGTTACATTCCCCTCCCCCTTGGAATAACACCGTCCTCGGTGTTCCATTACATATATACAATGCATATACAATATGTATACAATTGCACATCAAAATTTCAAAATTTGGCAGATCTGTCCCACGTTCAATTCTCTACTTTGAACGTTCACGACCAAGCCCTTTGGCTTCCACGGACTTGTCCTGCTGGTTCTTAGCTTCCAGCTTATCCCGAAGTCTAGGAACTTTGCGGCTATTTCCCTCATCATGTTCCCTCATTGGGCAGTCCCGGTGTAAATGATGTCCTCCGCATTCCCAGCATTTTACTGGCTGCTTCATCTTTACCTGCTCAATTTCCTTTGAGTCTTCATTCCTGGACCGTTTCTTATCGGTCGCTTGGATGAATGTCCCATCGCTGATCCACCTTCCTTTCCTTTGCTGATTGCTCCTAGAAGGATTTTCACCTCCCTTTGCAAACCAATAGATTCTTGCAAAATCTGGTGGTTCATTTCATTTTTCCTTTTCTGTATCTTGAGCATCTGCCCAATATTTTCTTGGGTCTTGGCAATCACTTGAAGGAGACTTCCAACTAAGTACAACAACTTTTGATCTGCTGCCATGATCAATGTGCACCACTGGGTTTCACTTTTCTCACTTGTGAAATGCACCATTGAAATTCTGTCAGACCAAGCATAATATAGACATTAAAATCAGTCAATTAATTACCCAATCGGCATGACAGTCCAATCCTCATCCAGGAGACTTTCATATTCTTCATGCCTTCCGGCACACGAGCTCATTCATGTCCATTCTTGGGCAGGGAATTAACTATTCCAGCATTCACAATTTACTTTAAGCAAATACACACATTCCATTTTCAGTCATACATGCATTCAACAATCTTTTGTCTTCACAATGCATAAATATATATATAGATATAGATATAGATATAGATATAGATATAGATATAGATATAATAAAAAGGGCAAGAGAGAGCAGCAAGAGTTTTTTCCCCTCTTTGTTTTGTTCCATCCTGGAACCCACACCACTGCTGTGGCTGTTCATGTTCTCAGCCTCTTTCACTTCACCGTGAATGCTGGACCAATCCCTCTTGGTCATGACACTTAGTGTCTTCGGTCTATTCCAGACCTCTAAACCGTGGAGTCTCTCCACATGGTTTGTCTCAACTTCTAGGAACCTCACGGTCTCACTAGCACCTTTTCATTGCTGCTCATTCCGAGCTTTCCAGGACAGTCACATGTCCACATGCACCCCTAGGATGCTCTCACAGTCTTCGCTTCCAGCGATACCTATATCCAAACATTGAATAGATTCACATGTTTAGTTTATTCTCATCGGTTTTATCTCTAGAACAAGAGCTTAAAACATCATTATCAAATCATATACACATGTACATTCATAAGCAAAGCAATCCAATACTTATTTGTATTGTGCATTTCCTCATTGGTCCACAGGATCCTGCTTCGCTTTGCAAGCCTTGGGATCACCTATGGACTTAGATGTTAGGTCAGCACGCCAACTGCTCCACAACATCAAATAATCAATGTCCAACCAGTACATCCTCATGTCAACTGGGCTTGGAACTTTACCATGACCATTTCCAGGTCTAGGATCTACTATGGATCCTCAGGCATATAACAACCCAACATACACTCATATCAACAATAACCCTTACTTCGCAACCCCTCACAACAACCATTTATCTTTTACCTTTTTACCTTTAGGGTGCAACACCCAACTGCATCTATTTAGCATGTCAACACAAGCAATACAAGCAATACAAGCAAGCTCATCAACGTTATTGCTCTAAAACTGTAATCAAATTTCTCATCATTCACTATCAAGTATTGAGACACCAGGAGTGTGTCCACTCCCTAGAGTGTAATCAATATTGAAAACCCTTTCATGACTCGACATCTAAAAAGTGTGCACTCTTTTCCGGTGTGTGCCATGTAGGCCCTATTCATACTCAAGCAATCGGTCACCATGGAAATAAAAGCAAAACATGTTCTACATATGGACTTTTTAATAATTAAACATGCATATTCTTAGCAAGGGTCACATAACAATTATCCATTTGCCGACGCAGTATGCATTTGTTAAGGAGGAATGGGGGATCCTTCTCTGAGTTAACAGTCCCTCGGTTTGCCATCCCAACTCCTTTTTACATTTCATATCCACACATGTCTTACCGACATAATTTATACCATCTCACTCATGTTACTACCAAACATGTAGTGCAGATGAGACATTTTCAAAATGTCCAATGGTGTTTCACCCGAAACCCATTTCCAAGGGAAAACCTTCCCATGAAGTTTGGCTTCTGCAGGCCATCACACATGATCTTCCTGCAGTGTGTATCCCTGACACATTCATCAAATAACCAAACAGTCAATCATTATCTGATAATACAATCCCAATTGATTGTTCCATAACCAAGCAATGACATTGGTAATCAAATTCAATAGGAAATCGCAATTCTATCTACTATATAAATTGACTTGCTCAATTGTGGGTCTCTTGTAAGCAGCACTACTATGCTCATTATAATTTATGCTTACTAACATAACATGAATACCCACTTACCATGCGTCCTCCTGACACAATCTTACACAAGTCAACAGTGATTAGTAGTCGTCAGTAATTTCTTAAATCTGAAATTCATAATTCAAATTTAACACCCATTATGCATATAAGGTTTGGCTCTTTCACATGGTAGATTCTGGAATTGGTCAAGGTCTTACCTCTCACTGCCATGATCGAAATAATCTACCTGAAACATGAGCTTCTATCAACCAAACACTTGGTAAGTCTGGATGCATATAACCTTTTCATTGCTACAACCATCACTGAAGCATTTTCAGAATTTATAAAATTCAAATACTTCTAGCTATTAGTCACATCAATATTACCCAAAACTCATTTACTTCATACAATCATTACCATACTTAACATTGCAAGGCATAGTCACATTATTCATGCAATTAAATGAAATGTTTAGATACTCCTTACTTCACAAGCGTATCACTTGTACCACCTTGCTCTTCCATAGAGCATTTCTGGCAGCCAATTGATCATGTCTATCCTCTTTATGCACTTACTATCCTACATTCATAACAGCCTTTGAAATGGTTCCTGAATTGTCATCAATTCATCATTTCAGCCATTAGTTATTCATAATATCACATGCACTCATCTCAATGCATTCCAACATTTTCCCCTGTACTTATGCAATCAGTCACTCACACCCTTCATATGCATCTGTTCAATGCATGACTACAAGATTCATAAAATATTTTTGATGCATATCCACTCAATGCTACCTTGCACTGATTCAGAAACACTATGCAGTCAACATACCATGCATAGCCTAACCATGACTGCATCAAGATCACCAGTAATTACTTTTCTTGGGCTACTAAGCTCAATCAATATATACTAAGCTCAATCAATATATACAGGCATGACACCTTTCTATATTCAAATATCCACATGGTATGAGGTCTCTTACCTTTACCACTCCATGGAATTTGTCATAATCAAACTCTTACCTGCATGGGTCCTACTTACACCCTTGACATGACCAATTTGGTTGGTCCTTTGCAGGAAATTGCAGAATTTGCTCACCAACTTCTGTTATGGACTTGTTGCCTTATCCCTTTCTCCAGAGGGTTACTAGTCACACTTATCAGCATCAGCAACATATTCAACTAGGTCCATGTTGTCGTTGGTTTTGCCACTAATTCCAACATCAAAGCAATGATTATCATTAGTGGTTCATACAAAACATATCCTCATACATTTCAAGCATAATAATTAGGAAATGTAGTTATAATCATCAAGATAGGGTTTAAGGAAAACTTCCCTTTTCAAATCCCTCATCCTCGCATGGGATTACTCTTCCACACAACAGCTGGTTAGCCTTCATGGTCCTTGCTACCTCTAGGCATGCAATTGTCTAGATTTGTACTTTTGATAACATCGGCCGTCATTAGTGCTTTGCTGCTTCATGCTCAGATTCTGGTGACTTACCCTTGTTTCCTACTGGATAAGCTTTCCAACGCCTATCCACACGCTTCATTCTGACCTCGGGTGTGAAAACTTCACCACTTCTAAAAATGAAGATATTCACCAAATATTTGCCTTTTACACACCACTGCATTTGGACTGGGTGCCAACTTCAGCCACCTGTAAACCACTGAAAACAGCTGAAAATCCCACTGGAAAACAATCGAAATCTGCTGGAAAATCCCTCTTGAAAATCTCAAAATTTCCTCTGCAGAATCAGCTCTCATTTCCTCTATCAGTCTGACGTTTCGACTGTCAAAACAACTAACTTCTTCCGTCATTTTGGATCCCCAAACAACTAACTTCTTCCGCCGTTTTGGATCCCCAAACCACTAGCTTCTCCGCTATTCATCAGAAATCGGATCTTCTAACCTGTCGGACGGCTAGTTCTCTAAGCGTCCGACACTCCGGCAGTCCGATCTTCTAAGGTTTTCCGACGTTTTCTATACTTAGAAAAATTTTCAAAATTTTTTCTTCTTCTTCTTGTCGCCACATCGGATGCTCAAACAACTATTCTTTTCCGACGTTTCGGAGATCTTTGGAAGATCTCTGCCGAAACTATGGCTCCATTTTCCACAAATTCCTCCGATACTTCTCTTCTTTTCTTTCGCTGATGACATCAGAAGTATCTTTGGCTAACTAAGCCAATGTATCGGCACCTTCAACATCTTTCTTCCGGCGACGTATCGTAAGTCCAAACCACTAACTGAGCCGACGTACCGGCTGCTCAAACCGCTAAAGTCTTCTGATGACTTCCAACACTTAGAAAATTTTTGAATTTTCCTCTCGGCTTACTTTTCCCAATGGCATTGACTGTCAACGCCTTTTCATTTCTGCCACTGCGGCTTTCATTTCCACTAACTTCATCCGATGACCTCAAGACTTAGAAATTTTTTTGAAATTTTCCTTTCTCGTCTTCTCTTCAGTGCTTGATCGGCTCTATTTCTTCTTTTCGTCGGCGAGGAAGTTCCATCAACAGCCGCAACGACGGCTTGTCATCCTCTATCTCCTTCCGATCGACGGCCAAATCTACTATGGCATGACCCGATCGGCATCGGCAGGCTTTTCACATCGGAAGTACAATGATCTAGACTTCCGCAACGGTGGGCGTTCGAACCGCTATTTTCTTCCGATAGCCGACGAATTCTTTACTTAGAAGAATTTTAAAACTTCTTTCACAGCGTTGGTGGTCTTTTGTCATCGGGAGACTAGTGCCTTTGTCTTCCGCAACGACGGATGCATGAAGAACTTCCTTCTTCTGATAGCCAATGATTTCTGCCTTAGAAAAATTTTAAACTTCTTTCCTTACGGCGTCGGCTGTCGCTTCTCATCGGAAGGCTTAGTGCTTTTGGAAGCTGCAACGGAGGGCGCATGAGCACTTTCTCCCTCCTATAGTCAACGAATTCGACCCTTAAACCTTCTTGACGACGTCGGCGATCGGAGGACTTTTCTGTCGGGTGCGTAGTTGTTTCTCCATCCGCAACGACGGATGTTCGATCGACTAAATTCTTTCGACGAACTTCGAACACTTAGGCGATTTTCCTTCCAACTGTTCCCGTCGGGCGTGCTTCTGCCTCGCTCTTCCGCCACATCGGAAGTCCATTCCATTAACTCTTCCGCTACATCGGAAGTCAATTCCGCTAAGTGTTTTGATAGCTCAAACACTTAAACAAATTTTTCCAAAAATTCTTTTCCGCTGCTGCGCCTCGTCGGATGGCCTTCCGACGTATCGGAGGAGCTTCTCACTAGCTCTTCCGACTGTTCAACACTTAGACAATTTTTTTTTTTGTTGAATTTTTTGAATTTTTGCTATCATCACTTCTGATCTCTGTTGGGAAGAAGGAAATTCTACTTCTATCACTGCATCTTGGTGGTCCATTCAGGCCCATGCTGCAACATGAGCTCTGATACCACGCTGTCACATCCTCGACCCTCACACCGGAGAAGAGGACGCGACAAAATCCAAACACGAATTCATATGGGCAAACAGCCCCATGAACATGGACAAGCAACAATGCTGATCTTAAAAGCTTAACATGATGCATAACAGGATGCATCATCCATCATTCAAGAATGCATAATTCTTCAATCATATAGCGGAAGCAAACATACACATTTCTAGCATTCAACATGTTCATCATTTCACATAATACAATAAATATAATTGCAGAGATGAGACAACCAGGATTACTTATCTTTTTGATGAAGAACTCGTCCCGCAACCAGCTACGTCACTGCAACGTTCCACCCAACCATAGGATAGCGTGCTCATCAATCTCTCGGCAACACTGCCACCCCCGAGCTGGGCATGATTCCTCAAGGAATAAGGGTCAATGCAGGCTCACACATAGCCAAGGTTTGCCAACACACAGCCAAACCCACTCCATCGGGTTCACCAGGTTGTCAAGGAGCTAGGATAGGCTAATGCTAAGCTGGTGGCCTCAGCACCAGCCTTCCCAAGCATACCCAGCCTCTAATACTACTCTCAACAGTCTGAAGACCAACCACTGCACACCACAACAAAACAACCACTCACGACTCTGTGATGAAGGCAAAGACAACCGGGGACAGTCCCAAACAAAAGATGAACACAGCTCAAGCCCAGAAGGCAACTCAGAGTTGTTCTTGGCCCTAGCGTGGCCAAAACAACTCAACAGCAACCCAAACCAGGGTGCATCAACAACCCAAACTCACAAGGAATGATGGCAACAATCCACATCCCTCAATGGATAATAAACAGAACTCCCAGCATAGCCATGGGAACTCAACCGATGGGTGTGGCAATCAACAGCCAACCAACATCCAAGCTCCCACAACATACAAATTGCTCAATGCAGGCGCTGAAGACGGATCACACAGACAGAAAATGGGGAAAAGAACAACTCATAGCCTATGCGTAAAGGAAAAGACACAGCCCAAAATGGAAGAAGGAAAAACACATGCACAGTCCGAAATAGAAGAAGGACGAACTCTCAGCAGCACTCAGAAATCGTGGGAAGACACAACGGCAACCCAATTCGTGGGTGAAACCAACAGCAAGCAGAAATCATGGATTAAAGACACGGCTATGAAACATACCAGCAGAAATCGAGCCCTTGAGGCCATTCTACCTGCTCGCTGCATGCACAACCAGAGAAGACCCGCGACTGGTGCGTGAGGAGCACAGAACAAGAATCCCAGCCTACGTGAGGATGAACAGCATGTCTCTCTGCGTGAGGTGAACAGACAATGACCTAAGCGCGTGGATGAACATGCAATCGGGAGGACGAACAGACCACCACTATGAAGGTTGGAAAATGTGGGAGAGAAGAGTAACCGTTTCTTCTGCCCCACACGACGGTGAAGAGGAGAGTCTGCTGGTGGAGTGGGCATGTGGACAAGGACTGAAAGTCCTGCCACAACCACCACCACTCAACAATAACTATCTCAACCAACAACAACAAGACAATAAAGAGGTTGGATGAGACAAGGAAGATGGCAAATCAAACAAGGTGGTAACACATGGGTTTCCCCCCATAGACGAAGGTTTGACATCCCCCACCCCTTATCCTTTGGAATCATGCCCTTTTCATTCAACGTTGCACTGTCGTAGCTGGTTGTGGTTTATTTTATTTGATGTGCATGTTTACATGATGCCAACTATAATGTGCCGAATAGCACGAGATACCATCGGCAACTATCTCCATTGCCGAAACACACACAACTAAATCGATGGTGGGGCTTTTTCCTTTATCTTGTCACCACGATTAATTACAATATATACATCATGCAAACAGGGTTAAAACCAGGGTGTTACAAACAACAACAATAGCATGAGGCCAACTCATCATCATGAATATGGAATAACATCAACATCCACATGTGATAGGTATAACAACATGATCATCAACAAGTCAAGGCTGGAGAAACATCATCGATGGCACTAGAATGAGGCAGGTGTATCAACAACCAACATGATCCTTCCTTTCAAAATTACGGGATCATGTACAATCCTCCTTTAGTAATTACGAGATTGAGTCCAACACATTTGTGGTGCTCAGATGATCACTCCTTTCAAGATTACGAGATCAAGTCTTTACAGAGTCACCAATACTGATCACAACGGACATATACGTGCACAGCTTTCAAAATTGTGGGATCAAGTCCAACGTGGATGATCCTTCTTTTTGGAATTACAATATCAATTCCATCAAACAACATCTTAGATGACCCTTCCTTTCAGAATTACGGGATCAAGTCCACCAACCAACATCTTAGACTATCGTTCCTTTCAAAATTATGGAATCAAGTCCACCAACCAACATCTTAGATGATCCTTCCTTTCAGAATTATGGGATCAATTTTTAAGGTCAACATTTACGACGATCCTTCCTTTCGAAATTACAGGATCAAGTGTAAGGATGATCAATCTCAACTAAGCTACCTGATGGGACCATGATACCATAGTATCATCAATGCTACTCCCCCTTTCGACAGAATTCCTTACGGACAACACCAAGCTTGTCTCGAAAGTGCTCAAAGTTCACATGAGACAAAGACTTAGTCAACACATATGCAATCTTCTCATTTGTGCTCACGTATTGGAGCTTTATAACTCCCTTTTGCACCATGTCATGAATGTAGAAATATTGGATTTCTATGTGCTTTGTCTTATCATGGAACACAGGGTTCTCTGTCATCTTCATGCAGCTTTGGTTACCACATAGAATCATGGTGGCATCCATCTCCATATCGAATAGACCTGATAACAACTTCTGAATCCATATGGCTTCACAATTGACAGAACAATATGTAATATATTTCACTTATGCAGTGATGAGAGCAACATTGGATTGCTTTTTTATTAGCCATGAGATCATGGATGAGCCCATGCTGAAACATCCACCTGGAGTGCTCTTTCTTTCTAAGACACTTCCTTCCCAATTTGAATCTATATAACCATACGGTATGAATTCCTAATGTCTATTATAACTGAGAGCATAGTCTACCCTATCTTTCAAGTACCTCATCACATGCTTTCTAGCTACCAGGTGAACATGTCTGGGCTCAACCAAATACTGACTCAAGGTGTTCATAGCAAAGCATATATATGGCTGGGTATTCGTCAGATACATCAATTAACCAAAAATGTGTCACATCCACTAACTCTAAGGATGCATCATCCAACAACTTCAAATTTGTATCCATGGGTGTGGCCATGGTTTTACATTCCAACATATCAAACCTTTTCAGGTTTTCTATTGCATACTTCCCTTGGTTAAGGAAGATTCCTTCTGAGCTCTTCCATACTTCAAGACCTAGAAAATAGTGCATCAAGCCAAGGTATTTCATCTCAAATTCTGCAGCGAGATTCTTCTTAAACTCTGAGATTTGCTTCTCATTACCTGTCAGGAATAAATCATCCACGCACAACAATAATATGACATGTTTATCATCCATAACCTTGAGGTAAAGGTTAGGATCAACTTTACTTTTGGTAAAGACAAAGCTCGTCATTAAACTATTGATTCTTCTAGACCAAGCTCTTGGAGCTTGCTTCAACCTATAAAGAGCCTTCTTTAGCTCGTAGACATGTGTCTTTCTGTCTTCAACTTCAAAACCTTGTGGTTGTTCTATGTACATTTATGCTTCAATAACACCATTTATAAAGGTTGTTTTCACTTCCATCTGGTGTAACTTCTATTCCGTCTTGGTTGCAAGTGACATGATGGTTATAATAGAAGTGTATCGTGCTACGAGAGAAAACGTCTCTTCATAATCATATTCCTTCTTTTCTAGAGAATCCACAGGTCACAAATATGGCTTTTTATTTCTCAATACTTCCATCGGCTGCATATTTTATCTTGTATATCCATTTGGAAGATACCACACTTTTACCTTATAGTTTGGGAACTAATTCCCACATATCATTCTTCATTATGGATTGGTATTCTTCCGTCATGGCGTATACCCATTCTTTCTTTTGAACAACTACTTCAAAACAAGTAGGATTTTTGTCTACAACATCACACATCAAAGCCACATAACTGGAAAATGGCTTTGGAGCACCATACTTCTCTGCATTTTGAATAATTTCTCGAGCCCCAGCTAGATTTCTCTTGTGAGAGATAGTCATGTGGGGAGGTTCTTGGGGCTCCAACATATCATGGTCTTCTGGAATCTCGTCCTCAGGAGAAAGTGCAACTTCTTCCATCGGCTATACAACTCTGGGAGATACAACTTCTTCATATACTTCTTCAAGCTGACACTTCTTGGATTTCTTGAGAGTTTCATATTCATCAAAGGTTACGTCCTTGCTAATTTCCATATGATGGTACCTGGTATATAAATTTGGAAGGCCTTGGATAACTCACAGTATCCAACAAATATTCCTTTCTTTCTGAAACGATCCACTTTGGTTATTTCCTCTTCTGGAATATGAACAAACATTGGACAACCAAATATATTGAGATGACTTACTTCTGGTTTCTTTCCTATGAACATCTCTTTGGGGGTTTTAAACCCAAGTACAATATGGGATATTCTGTTTTGGACATATATTGTTGTTCTTGTTGCTTCAACCCATAAGTGCATATGAAGATCTTGATCATGGATCATTGTCTTCACTGCTTTCATAATAGTTCAGTTCTTCTTTTAACAACACCATTTTGTTGTGGATTATAGGGACTGGTAAATTCCCTCTTAATCCCGACATCTTAGCAAAAGTTTCCAAAATCAGATGAAGTATACACTCCTCCATTACCTAACTTGAGTGTCTCGATCCTTCTTTCTGAAAGATTTTCGACCAAGGGTTTGAATTCCTTAAACTTTCCAAACACTTCATCTTTTGATTTCAGAAAGTAAACCCAACTCTTACGAGAGTAATCATCAATGAATGCTACATAATATACATACTCACTTAAGGATGTTGATGGCATTGGACCACATACATATGAGTGAACAAGTTCCAATATTCCTTTTGTCTTAGTGTCTCTTTTCAGGAATGGATTTTTTTATGTTCTTTCCTTTTGCACATCCTCTACATACTCCTTCATGATCAATATTTAGATCAGGTAAACCTATTACTACCTGCTCACATGTGGAAAGGATTTGTAGTTTATGTGAGCAATACTTCTATTTCGTAGTTCACACGGACTTGTAATATCATGAATCAAGGTTGCTTCTGAGTGACCTTTCAGTTTATACATGCCACTTTCTTCTATCCCAATAACATATGCATATTCTTGATATTTTCCTCTAGGCCACATAAGAACTTCACCATCTATAAAGGCAACCCTGAATCATTTCTTATCTAAAGCTGAATTATAAAGTAGGTTCTTCTTCAAGCCTGGTACATACAACACATCCTTCATCTTCATCGGGGTTCCAGAATAAAGCTTGTATGTGGACTCTCCTATTCCCTTGATGGGATATTGACAGTCATCTTCTAGTGAAATTTATTGAGGGGATTCATTTTATTAAGACTATAGACAGTATTCTTCTGGCCTGTCATGTGCTTTGAAGCACCACTATCAATTAGCCATCTGCCATTTCCAGGTGTCACGGGCCCGGAGAGAGCGGAGAATAAAATATATTCTTCAATTTCTTCCTTTGCTAACTTTCTGGGAGGTTCTTCTTCTTCTTCTAAATCAACATGATGTCTTTTTTTATTCCTCCTCTTATATTCTGGACAATTATTTGTTGGACAATTTCTTTTCTTGTTGGACAATTTCTGGAAATGTGTCCCATGTTATCATAATGGTAACATTGATAAGAGGAGAAATATTTCTTCTTATAATTTCCCTTTTGATTCTTTTTAAACTTCTTAGGAGGATGAGACTCCTAATGAGTTTCCTTATTGAAATGAGGTTTTCCTCTTCTTCTTCTAGCACGAGCAGCTAGAGCATGGTCATCATCTCTAAGTATTTGTTCTCAATTTGCTACTCTAACTTCTTCTTGAACACATTCTTCTCGTAGGATTTCGAATTGTAAAATTTCCTTCCTTAGACAAATTGTCTAGATATAACAATCCCATGGTCTAGTAAGAGCATTGAGATCAATCATTACTAATTCATCTTCATCAATTTTGTCTTCAATTGCTTCTAGTTGTTCTTTGAATTGAGAAACCCTTGTAAAATATTCTCGGATAGTTTCACCCTTTTGTTAGATTTTTAATGGTTATACAAGATCTAAAACATTTAGCATCATAATATCATAACCATAAGCAAAAGGATCACTGAAATAAAGACAACTATAACAACACAAGAGAACACAAAGATTTTCCTTGGGGAAACCACAAGGGATAAAACCCCGAAAAAATTCCTCAATATAGAATTCGACCAAGTACAGTGTAGAACCCAAGCAACAAGAATAGTTGCTCATCTTCCCCAGAAGAATATTTATCTTTCTCTCTCTCTCTCTCTCCAATGCAATACTTGAGTGTAAGATGTGTGTATAATGAGAGGGTCACATCACCTATTTACATTCATTAGGTGAGTTCCTCAAATAACTAACTCGGCCGGTCAGGTTCCCTAATTAGGGCCGACCTACCTCGGGAGACTCAAAATACATTTTATATATTACTTTTGTGGGTACTATTGCCACGAATTGCAACAGAGGGTTTACCTCATGACTTTTACATGACCAATTACATCAAGGACATCTCCAAATGGAGGAATAACATCTCCGAAGGAGAATACAACAAAAGTACAATATAATATCTTCCGAAGTTACAATACTTTAACACTCCCTGTTAACTAGGAAGGTATTCTACATCAACAACAACCATCATCATAACTGTACAACTGACTGGTGAATCTCTATATTTCATAGGAATTTTCTGAACAACATCATGCATCTTCATCAGCAATCTCAGTATGAAAATACTGGATTATCTTCTACAACCTCAGTATGTAAATACTAAATCATCTATGAGTACTAGATCATCTTGTGCAACCTCAGTATGTAAGTACTGAATCATCTTCCGCGACATTAGTATGTGGATACTAAATCATCTTATGTGAGTACTGGATCATCTTCTAGATATTGTATAATCTTCTGCAATATCAGTATGTGGATACTGAATCATCTTTTGCAATATCAGTATGTGGATATTGAATCATCTTTTGCGATATCAGTATGTGGATACTGAATCATAATCTGCCACATCAGTACGTGAATACTGCATCATCTTATGAACCTTCTTCTTTAACATCAATATGTGGATACTGAATCTTCTTCTGCCACATCAGTATGTGAATACTAAATCTTCTTCTTCAACATCAGTATGTGAATACTGAAACATCATCTGCAACATCATTATGTAAATACTGAAACATCATCATCTGCATAATCAGTATGCAAATACTAAAACATCAACATCTTCATCATCAATATGCAAGTACTGAAACATCAACATCTACATCATCAATATGTAAATATTGAAACATCATCATCTGCGTTGTCAGTATGTGAATACTGAAACAATAACAACATAATCATCATGTTTTTTTTTTGTAACTAGGGGAATCGACAACTGGAGCTGGGCTGGTACTCGCGTGACATGGGGTCCAAGGATCCATTCTCGCTACCACTATACCCCTAGGTGCCCCACACCCTCCGTAAGACATGGGACACGGGTAAACCCGGGTGGTATTTGATCTCGTGACCTCCAATTTACAACAATTGACTTCATAACAATTGAACCGCCAATGAGCCACACCCGTGCGGGCAACATAATCATCATGTTAGTGCTAAATAAACATCATCAATAAATGTTATATCATCATCTGAATTATCATCATAGATATGTTGGGACATCATCATCACCATCAACATAAAAAATATTGAAACACCATCATCATCATCAACACAATGTGTTGTGACTTCAACCACATCAACATTATCAGCACAGGGTGCTGGGACCACAAGCATATCAACATCATCAACACAAGGTGTTGGGACCATAACCACATCATCAACATCAACATACCAATGTTGAAACAACATCATCATTAATATCAGTCTAGAAATACTGAAATTACCTCACCATCATCAATATAGAAATACTGAAACTATATTATCAACATCAGTATATAAATACTGAAAATACCTTATCATTATCAGTATAGAAATACTGAACCTGCCACATCAATTTCAGTATCAAAATACTGAATTTGTCATATCGGTATGGTAATATTGAAACTATCTCAACAATCATCTTAACAACATTAGTATGAAAATACTAATCCTACTACATCCATATAGGAATACTAAAACTATCTCAGCAATTAACAATCATCAGTACAGTAATACTGAAGCACACATCTCATTAGTATAACAATACTGAAGCAAACATCTCAACAATAATCAATATAACAATACTGAAACAAACATCTCAACAATCATCAGTATAACAATACTAAAGCAAACATCTCAACAATCATTAGTATAACAATACTGAAGCAATCATCTCAACAATCATTAGTATAACAATACTAAAGCTACTTACAACAACATATTATCTGACTTACTAACCCTTTTGGGTCAACAATCCTAGTCAGATAAACGATCTCCCTGGCGACCAAACAAGCCATGTCTGGCTTACTAACCCTTTCGGGCCAACCAAGCCTAGCCATACATACTAACCACTTCTTGCCCTCTAACTATCTTAGAGAAGCATCACAGTGAGTTATCTGGTAGATCCATCTGGGGATTTTGTCTAACTTACTAACCCTTTCGAGCCAACAAGCCTAGCTAGACAAATGGATTTTCCGGGGGACCAAACAAGCCTTGTATGGCTTACTAACCCTTTCAGGCCAAAAAAGTCAAGCCATACATAATAATCCCCCTAGGATCAACAGGCCTCGTCTGAATTACTAACCCTTTAGGTCCAAATAAGCCTAGCCGTACTTACCCTCCTCTAGACTGATCTACTCAACACTGCATCCTTCTTCCATCTACCTTCACTCCCTCTTTCGAGAAAGATCCTTTCGGACTACACCAAGCTTGTCTCGAAAGTATTCAAACTTTGCACAAGACAGAGGATTAGTCAACACATCTGCTACTTATTCCTCTGTAGGAACATGCTTGAGCTTTACAACTCCCTTCTGCAACTTGTTCTTTAACATTCTCTTCTTGTACATCCGCAAATGCATCGTACATTTACAACTTGCATCATTCTTATTTTGTGCATCTGTAATTGCATCATTCTTCTTTTGTACATACACAACTGTATTATACATCCACAAATTCATCATTTATTCTCTTGTAGGTGATTGCATACAATCCTTCCTAAAAGTCAAATACAGTTGTATGATTAGAAACATTTCATAACATATTCAAAATGACAAATTCTCATGCATAAAGATATATATAATCATGCAACTATTTCTACTAATGCAACAATCATCTATATCCTATATACATACGATAACTTTCTATATGCCTTCCATCTTTCCAAGACATTATTTCAGCAAGGAGGTTTCATAAGTAGCAATGGAATGTTGTACAACAACATAAGACACTTACCCATCACCTGCATATTAGTAGTAAACTACAAATATTCTAATATGCATAATACATTTCTTGAATCTAGAAACATATCTATGTACATATCTTGAAAACATAGATATATAGGAAATGACAATTCAAATACTTATCTTTGTTTGTTTGGTAGACTCCATCTTGATCTCTGTCTTCTTGAATTACTGGAGTCTCTGCCAATGTGTTCAACCTCATCGTCTGATTTTGAGGACCGGTTCCTATCTTGCTCATGATTGGAAATAATGAAAAAGTATTCTTATACCACAGATCACATAGGGCCATGTCTGTGTGTCCTACCAGTGCATCCTTTCTTATCAATGATGAAATGGATAAGAGTATAATCTTCATCTTCATCAGTATAATTCTTCTTGATCATATTCCTCATTACTTTGAGGAATATTTACTTGCTTTCTTCTTAGCTGCAATATATTCACCCTTGGTTGCATTGAGAGAAACACTCTGCTTTCTGTAATATGTTGGAGTGATATTTCTGTAGCACTATCAACTCAAACAAATTCATCATACCTCTGCAGTACCCTATACGTACCACACCATTTTCTCTACATATTTTACTTGGATAAGTGAAATGTCCTCTGGATTTCATCATACCTCTAATCCCAAGAATCATGTCAAGATTCTCGAGTTTTGAGATCTACCATAGTCACTCCCTCTGCATATGTATTAGGATATTGGAGTGACAGGTGGCCTCCTCTGCTACTAGTCTTCTTTGTATCCATATATGTCACCTGTCGAGGTCACTAGATATGAAGATCCTTCATCTCGAACTTTGTTGCAATTTGTTCTCTTGCACCCATCTATGATATTTTCATCCTTTATAGGATTCTATCTTCAACCTTGTAGTAAAGGTTGGGATCTACATTGGTTTAGCTGATCCTTAAGCTCCTCATGTGACTGTATGTGTTATCCCATGGGTGCCTACTGAGCTTGTACAATTCCTTTTGTGCATAGGTGGTTCTCTGTAGAGAGTCTCAAACCATATAGGTTGCTCGATCTGTTATTCTACTTTGATTACACTGACTGTCTAGTGTAATATCTACTACTAAAGAGGTGTGTCTAGTCCCTATACCAATGTCTTATCGACTCTCACAAACCTTGCTTCGTATCTTTTGATACTTTGATCTACGGTATACTTGATCTTGTAGATCTACTTGGAATATTTCATAAAACTTTCCTTCATGTCTTGAAATCATATCCAAACATTGTTCTTTATTATCATCTGGTACTTCTATATCATATCATCCTTCCATTCATCACAACTGAACTGTTGAGTTGTGAGATGTCCTTCTATTCTTGGTAGGAATGTTATTCCTTCTTGTTCTTTCTCTACTTGACATGAGTTGTTAGGGCTTTATTGTCATCTCTTCTTCTTTTTCCATCAATCAATCATGCATTCCTCCATATGTGATCTTCTTACTAGAACAACTCTCTTAACTGAATTTGGAAGACCATTCAAAATTGTAATTTATGCTTCTGCTTCTTTGACATTGTCTTCAACGACTTCTAATTGCTCCTTGAGATGATATCTTCTTGTGAAGTTATCATTGAATGTTTTCTGACATTGGAAATTCACATCCTTGAGTTGAGTTCTCAAGGTCATCTTCATACATGTTGTTCATTGCATCGAACATATCCTTGGGAGTCTTCAAGGATGATACATGTGAGATCTAATGGAGGCGGAAATACTCATCTTCGTTTAGATTAGGTCCTTCTTTTTATTTTCTTAGACTTCATCTCCATCTGGATCTATAGCTTCTTCTTTGACATAGTTTTTCATGGAAAGATTCTTCAAGTATGACAAGCACTCTATAATTCCATGCTTAGAAGTTCTCGACTCTTTCAAGCTTGTCCTCACGCTTGGTATTGTTTGTCATCATGATAAAAATGAGAACCTCAAATGGAAATAGAGAGGATGGAACTTACTAGTGAGATTGCTTCAACTTGACGCTTGCTTGAAGGATCTTTTAGAAGACTGCTTATCGTGGACCTAGGGTTTGATAGAGAAATCCTAATTTTCAACTTAGGTATCTTTTAGATTTGATTGGATAGAAATATGTGCCTCCTCAAGGTGAGCTAAGAAGCATACTTATTTTCCCAAAACTATGGACAAAACTGCAAAATATCTAATGACCTAGTTTTCTCTGGTAGCAGTGTTAGGTCAAAAATTGAAATTTCACAAAATTATAAACTTCTTACATAGATAGATGTAAATAGAGAGGATGGAACTTACTAGTGAGATTGCTTCAACTTGATGCTTGCTTGAAGGATCTTTTGGAAGACTGCTTATCGTGGACCTAGGGTTTGATAGAGAAATCCTAATTTTCAACTTAGGTATCTTTTAGATTTGATTGGATAGAAATATGCACCTCCTCAAGGTGAGCTAAGAAGCATACTTATTTTCCGAAAACTATGGACAAAACTGCAAAATATCTAATGCTCTAGTTTTCTCTGGTAGCAGTGTTAGGTCAAAAATTGAAATTTCACAAAATTATAAACTTCTTACATAGATAGATGTTCCCTCCTAGAGCGAATTTGATGGTCCTCCTGCTTCAACTGATTGGTGGAGGGAAGTGCCCAGAACAGGAAGCCCTAGTTTTTCTCTAGTTTCTTCTCCAGAATCGACTAATCTTGTTTCTCCTATAGCTCTGAATTTTTGGCTCTTCAAGGTTTGAAACTTATTCCCAAGGTATCCTGGTGTGTCTTGTTTCCAACCCCATAGGTTAGAGAAGAATTGGATTCACCAGGTGGGACTTATGTGAATTTTCCCAAGGTGACTTATTTCAGGACTGTTCAGCATAGAGAACTTTTATGGACTACCACATGTCACTGTTTCACCTTCGGGGGTCTTACACTTTTACCACAAAAACTATAATCCATGATCTATCTATAACATCTTGCAAAATTTAATTTGGACCTTCCTAGCCCGATATATAGCGATTCTCCCTAGGTCATCTGTTTATGGATGAATTTTGGGAGAGGATGGCACCCCGAGTTGGAGAAATCATATCTCCTATATTATAGCGAATATGAGGCTCAAAATTTTACACAAGGTAGAGTACGATTTTATATTCAGTCTTTTAAAGTTTTAGCTCATGATCCTTCTCTAATATGGAGTTATAGTGAAAGTCCCAACATGACTATTTTTTGTCTTCTAGGGCTTTCAAGCATGAAAGCCTAATCTCTAGTAGCTGTAGATGTAGCAGTGTTTCGGCTGCACAAAGATTTATTTCAAGGTGGATCTTATACCATGTTATATTTTTAATGGTTATACAATATCAAAAACATTTATCATCATAATATCATAACCATAAGCAAAAGGATCACCGAAAGAAAGACAAGTACAACAACACAAGAGAACACAAAGATTTTCCTCGGGGGAACCACAAGGGAGAAAACCCCGAAAAAATTTCTCGGTATAGAATTGGACCAAGTACAGTGTAAAACCTTAGCAACAAGAATAGTTGCTCATCTTCCACAGGAGACTCTTTCTCTCTCTCTCTCTCTCTCTCTCTCTCTCTCTCTCTCCAGCGCAATACTTGAGTGTAATATGTGTGTAGAATGAGAAGGGTGCCAAACCTATTTATATTCATTAGGTTAGTGCCTCAAATAACTAACTAGGTCACTCAAGTTCCCTAATTAGGGCCAACCTACCTTGGGAGACTCAAAATACATTTTATATATTACTTTTGTGGGTACTATTTCCCTGACTTACAATAGAGGGTTTAGCTCATGACTTTTACATGACCAATTAAATCAAGGACATCTCTGAATGGAGGAATAATATTTTCGAAGGAGAATGCAACAAAAGTACAACATATTATATTCCACAGTTATAATACTTTAACACCGTTCTCATCTTTGTAATTTTGAGATGGGATCTCAAATTTATCTTCTGGTTAATGTTTCTTCCTTCATACATTCTTGTTAGGGGCATCAAACATCTCCTTAGGTGTTTCCTTAGAGGTCACTTGAGGAATCAAGTGATCCTTGATAGAATATGTTATGATCCTCTTGGCTCTAATCATGTCCTTGTACTTTTCCTTTGCTTCATCTTCTTTGTGCTTCAACACAAATTCCTTGTTAAAATTCACAAGATCATTCTCTTCTATAATGAGTCCAATTATGTATTTCCAAGCATGGAAATTTTCTAAGCCTCCCAACTTGTCATAGCTTAGTGCTTTGAGGCATGTTGTCCCGTAGAACAAAAAATGACAAAAAATGAAAGTTCTAAAAAATGAAAACTGATCTTACCAAATATGCGCTTAGCTGAGGCGAGTATGTTGTTACAGTTAGTTTCGTAAGAATCCAAACTTTAACCCTTAAAACTGGACTTGCCAAATTCTGGACCGTAGTTTCTAGTTCTGGTTCTGGATTTTTGGTTTTATGGTTCCAAGTCAAACTAGGGTTTGAATTTTCAGAGGATATGTACATTGGAAAACTTATATCCAGGTGCCAAAATATGCACCTAGGAGGGGCGCACTTCCCAATGTCACTTGTACTCCAAAATTCCTCTTCGTTATAAAACCCTAATTTTCTTGTCCGAAGAAGGAGAGAGATTTACCCAGTGAAATCTGCTCTTTTCAATCTAGCTTTGATACCATATTAAGTTTATATGCTGTTACAACTTAATTTCTAACTTCATGAGCATTTAATACATTTTCACAATAATATCATACATAGGATCTCTAAAAGAAACACAATCACAAGGTACACAACAATTTATCCTAGGAAACCCTCAACGGGAAGAAAACTCAACAAATCCTCCTCAATATAGATTATGAGAGTACAATGCCCAAAGAAAAAGGTTTCATTAGAGAGAGAGAGAGACCAAATCCTAGCATAAGAGCCAAAGACACCAGAAAAGCTTCTCCTTCTCCTTCTTCATCCTTCCTCTTTCTCTCTCTTGCACAATACATGAGTGAGTGTGTGTGTACAAATGAGGGAGGGTGCCTCCCTATTTATACTAATCACTTGACTGACCTTTTAACCTAACTAGGCCGACCTATAAAATTGACAGGGCTGACCTACCTAGGAAAACTCAAAATAATATTTATATTAATATTTTATGGGTACTATTGACCCGGCTTACAATGGAGGATTTACCTCATGACTTTTACATGACTCTTCTACATTAATGGCATCTCCCAAAGGAGGAATAATAATAATAATGTAGAGTACAAGTAGAATATTAGAATATTCTTCAAAGTTACATTATTCCAACAAATTGTCCATTAATCATAACAACAAAGTTAGAAGAATCAACACATCCCATGATCCATTGAGTGATCTCAAAACTGAACCCAACATTTATTAGCAACAACCTCAAAAGTGATCTATCAAACATATCATATGCTTTAACTAGATATAATTTCATAACTAAAGCACTATGGCTTTTTACTTTAGTAGAATGTGTGGTTTCTTGAGCCACTCCGATGGCATAAAAAATATGCATATGATGAAGGAAACCAAATTTCTTTTTCGATATTCCCTTAGATAAACCTATTTTAATAATGTTCAAGATCACCTTGGTAATAATATTATAAATAAGATTGCATAATGAGATAGGATGATAGTCCTGAAAACGAACTAGATTAGAATGTTTCAGAATTAATCCAATAAAGGTAGCATTAACCCCACCTAAAACCACACTAGAGGAAAAAGCTTCTTCAACAAGATGCACAATCTCATGACCTGTGATATAAAAAAAATTGGAGGTAAAATTCAACTATCCAACCATCTGGCCCAAGACCTTTTTCCTTGGCCATCTGGTTCAAAATATAAACAAATTCCTTTAGAGTAATAGGTTTCCCTATATCCACACAATCGTCATCTGAAAATATACGTGACATAATTTGAATAAATTTCATCAGAGTCTCCATATTTGTGGAATAAGATTTCTTGAAAAGTTCAGAAAAATACCTTGAATAGAACCTTCGATATCCTCCTGGGAGGTTACTTTGACACCTTCCTGATATTCAATTTACCATATAGCTTTATGGTGCCTACGGTCGTCTGCAAAAGAGTGAAATAAATTCATGTTCTGGCCCCCCTACGCAATCCATAAAGCCCGCCTCTTAAGGCGACGGATAGCCTCTTAAATCTTTAGAATCTTAGCTTTATCCCTTTCTAGACTCTTAAGTTCAACCAAGTCACAAGATTAAGAAAATACCACCAAAGATGAAGGTATGCTATACTTAATCTGAGCTTTTATCTGAATAAGATTCCTCGGTTGGTCACGATCCTGAACCTTAATCCATGGTGCAACAATCTCTCACAAAAACCTCAGAAAAAGAGGAAGTAAATGAACATCAGACCCACAATGTTTTTGGTAGAAGGAATTCCAATGATATCTAACCAAATGATCGAACCCTTCCTTCTTAGACCAAATATGAAAAAATTTGAATGGATACGTGATTTTGGAAATCCCCTTCTCCATTCTTAAGAAAATCGACATGTGATCATAAATATTCACGTCTTCAACCCATTAATGGTAGTAATCCATAGAGGCAACCAAATATTCAACCAACAAGAATCAGTCAAGCCTCTTAGACACACCATCTACAATGCATCTACCATTTTTCCACATCAGATTCAAAGGACTAGGTTCAACATCAATTAAGTGACGATCCTGAAGATATTGATGAAACCACGGGGTCTCAACATGAAAACGAGCCTTGGAGATCTAGGTCTCGGGGACATAAATAGTAAAATTGAGGTCCCTAGCCACAATGAGGGAGGAACTGTCCAATAGACAAGTGATAGCAATCATGTTCCAAAAAATATACTTACCAGTATAAGGCCCATAACTATTGAGTATTTGTAAAGGTATATCAAATAACTGACAATGACCAGTAAATATGATGCCCCCACTAGTACTAAAGGGACTGAAGTTGAAGCAAGTTGGGTTCCAGGGTGAAACAAGACCTCCGGACATGCCAGCCGCATCCAGACAACAACAATTCCATTCTGAAACCAATCTTAGGATAAAGTCTTTGGTCTTCATACTCGAAGTCATAGTATCTTGAAACAAAATAATCTCAAGCTTAAGTAAAAGTATCAGTCGCTTGAGGGCCAAGAGTTTTGAGGTGCCCCCTACCCCACAAATGTTTAGGGATAATATCAACATTAAGTAATCGATATGGTAGACATCCCTACTCTGAGGGGCCCAAAAGCATAAAAAAGAAGGTCAACATACTCCTCCAACGAGTCACTAGCAAAAAAAAGGGAAGTAGTAAGACCAGCTACCTCTCCTTTGTTCCCATGGATATTGTCTCGATCCAATTCTCTCTTATGACACCCACCATATTTATTCAGAATGGTGACATTGGAAATATCAGATGGCGTTGATTCCCTTCCTGAAACTCTATCAGCAAGGGGATATGCGATCAGAGGAGGAGGATTTTTAACAAAGACTTCCAAAGGTTCATGGGGAAAACCTCTTTGGGACAAAGGAGGAAAATCATGTTCAAACACCCGACAAAGATCTAAAGGATGCACATTGTAACCGAAAACAAGGAGAGACTCCATCTAATCTAGAAGAATCTGTGAGCCAGAGTCCAAGAGGACCCTGAACTCAACATCATCAATGATCCCATCCTGCTCCCTAGACCCCTAGAAGCAGAAACACCACATGACATATCAATATTCACAAAAGGGGCAGTGTTTTCTGGCACTGCATTCACCATCAATCCATTTTTCCCAACCCCATCCAATAATGACAACTAAAATGAGGAGAGAGACTCATACAAGGAAGGGCAAAGGGATTTCAACTTAATTGAAAACTAGCTAGACAATTTTGACAGGGTCTCCAAATCTTGATTGAGACCCTGAGTCACGATGACCGACGAGTCTGCTATCTCAAGTATCGAAGACTTATCTAACCAAGGATCATACCACCTAAGAGTGTTAGTTGGACATTTATTCTTAAGGTGACTTTCTTCACCAACAAATATGACACCATAAAGGAATCGACTAGTAATCCAATGGCATACTGAAATTTTTATCACCCCATTTAAAGTGAATCACCTCCGACAAACCCAATTCAAATACCCTCTCCCGACAACCCACGACCGTGCTAGAATTCGGGTAACATGATCTGCATCGACAAATGGAAGACAATCCAATTGTTAACTAACATATGAATCCTTAGACAATAGTTTAACAGGGTTTCGAGTTCGTCGAAACCCATTCCAGTAGCGCTGACCTGGATAGCCGGTTGAAGCAAACCTTACCAACTATAGCTTGCTCCGACATATTGATAACACAACCAATTTGTACATCCTTCCCTAGGGTCATGTCAATCACTTATATCCTAGGTTTCAGGGATTTCAATGCTCCATGCTTTTTCGCAGTCACCCCTTTACTCCGGGAATCACCCCCACCCTTATGGGAGATTTGCATCAAATTTGCATCCAACGAGGTAATACCTTCAAATCCCTCCATTGACAACTTTGCTGAAAGTTCGTGTTCACATAATAACGAGCCAGGGCTTCCTAGAAAATCGCTACGGAGGGTACAAGAGAATGACAAGTTGTCCATCCTATCGAAACCCCCACCACATAAAATAAAATAAAAACACTGACCCTACACAGTATCCAACACAAAAGGATAATCCACCACCACAAACACCGAACCAAAACTCAATAACACTCCTCTCCCAAGTTCCAACTATCTTCAAGAAACCCAAAAACTATTAAGGTCCTTGAGTCATCAACATCAAGAGCAGCGAAGTCTAAAACCACCATGAAAACCTGTAGCAAGAACTAACGCTCCTCCAAACCCTCAGTTATAAATGTTATAAAACTTAGTTATTAAACTTAGTCATGAATGTTATGATTCATGTAAATATAATTTTGAATGCAAATGTATGGTTCAATTTAATTAAGTTGAAGCGTAAGAGATCTTAGAAACTTATTTAGGAGTGAGTGGATGGCTTTTAATTGAGCATTGTGATGTTTAGCGAGTAGGTAATTGATGGTTCTCTAGCAAAGGTTAGGAAAAAAAAGTAGTTGAATGGTTAACACTTAGGCACAAGAACATCAATCGCGATTTGAAAAATAATCTCTCTATTTATTTGTTTAAAGTTTTTATTCAACAGACATGGGGTAATGCAGTAATTGGCTAAACTTATCAAATTTTGGAACAAATCAGAGATTGAATCATGTTTGAAAGTCTAGTTCAACAAAGGAGATCTGAAACCTTATAAAGCTATCCCCTTCCTTATCCTATGGAGGTTTCGTTGAGTCGGAGTAGTCTAAAATTTCATGAGAATGTGATCCTTACTTTCAAGGTATGTGCTCAAGTGAAGGCACTTTTTGATTCTCTAAAGAACAAAGACACCCCTGATTTGCCATGATAGGTCGGGCAACTACATATTGACAAAAATTCTAGTTGGGGCTTTTTCTTATGGAGCTTGCTAGGGTTTGGATAAGATATGTGGCCTAGGAGCACTGTATTATCTCTCAGACTACCAATATTTTTGTATAAAAGCATCTAGTGATCAATGTACAAATATAATGGATGAGATCTTGGTATTCGACGAAGAAAGTTGCGGAGTTAGGAGTGCATTCTCACCAAGTCTTCGACGACTCATTGTTGGTTGTTGAATGGATGACATGTGAGGAGATGATTCATAATTTGGATCCTAAGGAAGGTTTTTCATTAATCCTTGGTTTTGTCTATCTTGTTAAATATAATGGCGGGGAAATAACTGAGACTTGTAAAGATATGTGGGTTTTTTTTGGGAGAGTCTCTTACAATTTATTGTCATATTGTTTTCAACCAATGGTCTATGTTTGGTATAATTTCACAATGAGATTTTGGCCTAAAGTTATAATGATATTACCAGTCATGAAATTTATGAAAAATCTCAGACTATGTCAAATATAAGAGAATAGGTAATTTAATAAAAATAATCTGAATGAAAAATCCCACAATATATGAATCTTGTATTTTTTTTTATTTTAAACTATGAAAACACATTTTCTTTTCGTTAAAAAAATGGTATAAAACGTAACATATTTATTTGAAAATAACCCATATATGTATGAAATGGTGAAGAGGTCATAAATGATATGCTCCATTCGAAGTGATCATTTAGGAGAAGCCGCTCTTTATGGTTCTTTAAAATCGTTGCCATTTTTATTATTATATAAAAACATTTTTATGACGTAAAGTTTATTATGATTACGTTTAGAGGCGTTTTACAGTTTAGTATGAGGGAGATATCTTGTAACGTTTTGTGGAAGATCTTGTAATGTTTGTTACTAACAAAATAATAAAAAATAATTTTTTTATTATCTACTAAAATAAATGTTAGCCATAAAAACAACCTAATGTAGGGGAGATGTTGTAATGTTCCTACTTAACAAAACAATAAAAAATTAAAAAATTAATTATCCTGCCAAAAAAAATGTCGGTTAAAAAAACAACACAATATGGGGGAGATGTTGTAATGTTCCTACCTAACAAAATAATAAAAAATAAAAAATGAATTATCCGCAAAAAAATGTTGGCCTTGTCCTAAGCAACCCATGGTTTTAATGTACATGGTTTAGGAGGGCCTTGCAAATGCTTTTAAAACCATGTGCAAGGCCTCCTAAACAACCCATGGTTTTATTGTACATGGGTTAGGAGGGCATTGCAAATGGTTTTAAGACCATGTGTAAGGCCTCCTGAACAACCCATGGTTTTAGGAGGACGAGATGTTGTAATGTTCCTTCCTAACAAATAAAAAATAATAAAAAATATTATATGTCGGCCATAATTAATATCAAATATTAATAATAAAAATATTATATGTCGAGTCTCGACTAATATTATATGTCGACCTTAAATAAAAAGATGTATCTTTTGGTTTGAATTAAATCAATAGCTCTTTGAGTGCAATACTTAATAAGAGGTTTGCACCACGAGAGATTTAATCTCTCTTGACGCTTGATAGAGCCTAGTATTTGGAGCTATGCTGGTTTAAGAAATGCTTTACAAATATATTAATGATCTAAAGTCTATCATGATTTAGGAACATGCTCTTACTTTATAAACTTTAAAACTATTATTCAAAAATTAAATCTTTGATATTAAGAGGATAATATTTTTGTTATGAATCAAATATTCGTTTTGCAAATTCATATTCATGATGTAAGGTTTGGGCAAGGTTCACCATAGTACAAATTTCCAGACACATAGGAGGAGTAATTTCAGAGATACCGTAGAAACAACATCAGGCATTTTTGCAGGAGAAATTGGAAAACGAGGGCTTCCTGTTTCGGGAGCTTCCCTCCACTGTTTTCAGAAAAGGAATACATTGGAAAGCTCACCTTGAAGAGATATATCTTTCTATCCAATCAGATTTGAAAGATTCCAAGTTTTCAAAATTAGGGTTTCTCTGACAAACCCTAGATCAGCCAGCTCCGGAACCAGGATGAACACCTCAAATTGGTAAGATCTAATCTTTTGCTATTTTCATTGGAGTTTCTCATTTCAAAGTGATCTATCACATCATCTTGATGATAAGCTTGGTGAAGTTGACAACTTCCAAGCATGGAAGTAATTGATCTCTCTGAAAAAAATGAATTGGACACCTACATGAGTAGAGAGGTTCCAGTTCCAGAGGGAGATGAGGCTAGAAGCCTTACACAAGAAGAACTTGGTCAAGGCCAAGAAGATCATTGTTGATTCAATCATGAATCACCTTGTACCACAAGTGTCTTCCCTAAAGGAACCGAAAGAAATGTTTGATTCCTTAACCAAGCTATTTGAAGGGAAGAACATAAATCGGAATATTACTTTGAGAAGACAATTGAAGAATGTGAAGATCCAGAATACAGAATCAAAGAACAAATTTGAAGCCGTAAAAGAAGAAGTGAAGAATGCAAAAGTGGTGATAGCCACCTTGAATGGCCTCCCAGGATCATGGGAGTCATTCATGTGAGGAATTTGTGCCAGAAGGAAGTGATTACTTTCAGTAGACTCTGGGAATAAGAAGAACCTCAACTCATAATAAGAGAAGAGAAGATGGGAGCAACTGAAGATCAAGCTCTCACCATTCAAAGAAGATCCCTCAAGCGATGAGGAATACGAAGAACTCAACTCTTGAAGAACCTCTTATCCATATTATCATTTAGATAAGAAATGATGCTATTATGAATGAAGAAGACGATGAAGCTGAAGGCTTAAGAAGGAGTCTACCCACGAAACAAATAAACATAAGTATTCAATTGTCATTTCATGATATTGTTTTGTTATGCATTTGTTTATATTCAGTTAATGTATTATGCATGATAGAATGTTTGCATTAATGACAGTATATGCATGTGATGGGTAAGTAGCTCATGGTGCTATACAACTCTCCATTGCTGCTTATCTAGAATGAAACCTCTTTGCTGACATATTGGATTAGTGCACAATCTCAATGTTGTTGTGGTAGAGATGGAAGGCATCTAGAAAAGTTTCCGTGAGATATGAATGAATGTTGTGTTGGATAAAATAGTTGCATAATCATATATATTGATGCAAAAGAATTTTTCATTATGAATATACCTTATGAAATGTTTCTAACCATACAACTAATGCATTTGACTAGTACGAAAGATCGCATACATAATCGCCTACAAGCAAAGAAGGATGAGACTTGTTCCGAAGAACAAGTGACGACAATTCAAGATGAAGAATAATATGATGAATGTAGTGGCATCATTGATGCAGAACCTTCCAGCCATGAAGAAGTAACCAAGAAGAAAGGGAAGACCAGTTTAAGAAGAATGATGTCTAGGATGCAGTATCGATAAATGAAGGGAAGTTCGTAGTTCCATCATGCAGTAGATGGAAACATTGTGGGATACAAGGCAAGATTCATAGCATGAGGCTTCTCACAAAAAGAAGGCATAAACTACGAAGATACATTTGTAGCCACCAGAAGTTAAGACACATGACAGACAGAAGCATTTGTATAAATGAAAGAAGGCCTTGTACGAGCTCAGAAGACACCCATAGGATAACACATACATGATGAGCTTGATGAAGATCTTAAACTTTGCTACAAGGTTGAAGATGAAATCCTATAAAGGTTGACAAACTCACAGATGGGTGCGAGAAGAACTCTTTCAAATATAGAGGATCTTGGTATCCAGTGACCCTAGATGGATACATAGAATATTAGCAGTAGAGGAAGCTACTTGTCACTCTAGTACAGAATGTCTCAGTGCACAGAGTATGGAAGACAGAGGGAGTATGATGCTTCAGAGGGAGTGACTGCAGAAGATCTTGAGGTTCGACATAGTACGACAGGATGGATAGATTACTGATGACTCTAGGCTTTACTGAGAGTAAAGCGGATTCCAACCTTTGATTCAAGGTTGACGGCGGAAGACCAGTGATGCTCCTGTTATGTGTTGATGCACTATTTTCTAGGCATGGAGGTTTGGACAAGGGAAGTATGCAGTAGAGATCCTGAAGAGGTTCAGGATGATGGACTGCATGACCACACCTATGGCATCGAACCTGAAGCCATTGAGTGTTGCTTTATCAGATTCGGTTGATGCCACGATGTATCATCAGATGATTGGGTCCTTGATGTACCTGATGAATACGAGACCGGATATTTTATTTGCTATGAACACCTCGAGCCAGTTCCTGACAGATCCGAGACATGCTCACTTAATTGCTGCAAAGCATATCCTGAGGTACCTGAGGGGTACAATTGATTATGGGCTCAAGTATGAGGTGAGTCAGAAGATTAACCTAGAGGGTTATGTTGACTCAGATTGGGCAGGCAGTGCCATCGATAGGAAGAGCACTTCTGGGTGTTGCTTCAGTATGGGATCAGGTGTGATCTCTTGGTTTGGAAAGAAGCAGTCCTGTGTGGAACTGAGTACAGCGGAAGCAAAGTATGTCGCAGCTTGTTCAGATAGTTGTGAGGCAGTATGGCTAAGGAAGCTACTGTCTGATTTATTTGATCTCTAGTTAGATGCTACTTGTATATATTGTGACAACCAAAGTTGTGTGAAGTTGTCGGAGAACTCGGTGTTCCATGACAAGTCGAATCATATCGAGATCAAGTATCACTATATCAGGGATATGGTGTAGAGGGGAGAAGTGAAGCTCCAATATGTTGCGATGGACGAATAGATAGCTGATGTGTTGATGAAACCATTAGCCAGAGTGAAGTTTGAGTACTTCAGGAAGAATCTTGGTGTTCTCCAGATTGAGGTTCCTTCCAAGGGGAAGTGATGAGTCTGTGAGCCATGCTGACATGCCATAAGAGGATTGGTTCCTTCCATGGTCAAATATAAGGGCTGAGCCATTCTGTCATGGTGAGAGGATTGGTTCCTTCCATGTTAGATATGAGTGCAGAGCCATTCTGATATGACTGTAGGATTGGTTCCTACATGATCAGATATAAGGGCTATTGCCATTCTTTGAATGGAGGTGCCTGGTCAGTTACCAAGAATACTTATTCTAGGATTGAGGGCCATTCTGATATGACTGTGGGATGTGTTCTCACATGATCAGATATGAGTGCATGGCCATTTTGATGTGATTGAGGGATGTGTTCCCACTTTATCAGATATAAGGGCTGTTGCATTTTATTTGAATGGAGGCACTTGGTCAGTTACCAGGAATCCTCAGTCTGGGACTGAGAGCCATTCTGATGTGACTATGGGATTGGTTCCCACATGATCAGATGTAAGTGCAGAGCCTTTCCATAGATGATAGTAGGTGTGTCCTATCATGCTGGTGGATGTGAGTGCTGGCCTTTCCACAGATGATAGTAGGCATGTCCTATCATGCTGGTGGATGTGAGTGCTGTGCCTTTCCACAGATGGTAGTAGGTGTGTCCTACCATGCTGGTGGATGTGAGTGATGTGCCTTTCCACAGATGATAGTAGTTGTGTCCTATCATGCTGGTGGTTGTAAGCGCTGAGCCCTTTCACAGATGATAGTAGGTGTGTCCTATCATGCTGGTGAATGTGAGTGCTGTGCCTTTTCACAGATGATATTAGGTGTGTCCTATAAGGCTGGTGAGTGTAAGTGTTGGGACTTTCTGACATGACTGGATTGGTTCCTATCATGGTCAGATGTGAGTTCTGGGCGTGCCTTTTTGACATGGTGTTGGATGTGTTCCTCTCATGGTCAGATGTAAGTGCCGGGCAGGCCATTCTGACTTAGGGTTAGATATAAGCGCTGAAGAAGACCTACATGGAGGATAGGCCTTAAACCAACATGAAAAAGGGTTGGCTCTGTAGAAATTCCTGTGACGAGAAGAATCATGAGATAACACCCGTGATGATGATCTAGATCGAGTGATGATGATCCAGCAGTGATGATCCAGATCGAGTGATGATCTAGATCTGAGGATGAAGATGACCTGAAGATGACGAGGACTCGATGATGATCCAGATGATACAGAGAAGAAGACTTGTGTTGCTAAATTGTGTTGAGAGAATACCTTCCTAGTTAAGAGGGAGTGTTGATGTATTTGTAACTTCGGAATGTATTCATCCATATATCTTATGTATTGTGCCTCGATGTTTATTCTGGGAAGTGTTTATAATGTAATTGAGTAATGTCATACCCAGATGTTTTGATCGGGAATTTATATAATGCAAACAAGTCATGTCAAGTCATTGTGGGTAACCCTCCTATTGGTCAAGGGTTAAAGTCCCCGCATTTGTGGGGCCCTAGTGTTATTAGAATATCCTAGAGAAGTCGACCTCAGGTGAGTCATTTTTAAGTCGGGGCAATAGTCCCCACCATTGTGTTAAGTATAACCCTCCTTATTGGTCGGAGGAGACAAAGTGTTGAAATATTGTAACTTCGAAGAATATTCTATATGTATCTTTTGGTGGTCCTCGATGGTCCTACTGGGAGAACCACTTTTATTACTTTGTACCTTGATACTTCTAATCGAAAGAACTAATAAGAGTCATGAGGTAGTCCCCTCTAATTGTAAAGGTGGGTCATTAGCACCCGAGTGTGGTTACTTGAGCCTACATGATTAACTCGAGCCTACATGTTGGATGAGTTAATTAAAGTGAACAGATGAATATAAATAGAGGTGTAGCGCTCCTCATTTGGAGCACACACTCTCACTTGTATAGCACATTAGTGGAGAGAGAGAAGTAGATGGATAAGGAGGAGGATCAGGATTTGATCTCCTTGTTGGTTTTACCTTTTATCTTTTTGGGCATTTATATTGAGGAAGATTTTGCTGGGTTTTTCCCTTTAGGGTTTTCCCAGGATAAATATGTGTTGTTCTTGTGATACTGTTTCTTTCAGTGATCCTGCTTATATGTTTTTTTTATGAAAATGAAATGAAATATTTATGTATTAGCTAAGCATATGAAAATTTAACATGGTATCAGAGCCAACCTGAATAGGACAGCTTTCACAAGGAAAAATAGCCCTCTCTCTCTCCTCGGAAGAAATTAAGGTTTCTTGCAGAAGAATATTTTTGAGTGAGCCTAGCATAGGATTTATCTCCTCATTAAAATCTAAGTTTAGATACCTGGATCAATATTTTTGGTTGGGTGAAACTCTGGGAAAGTCAAACCTTAGTTTGACCCCGAGCTAGAAAAACCCTAAATAATAAAACTGCTACGTTTTGGTACATTCGCTATATACAAATATTGGAAAATGTTCAGGAGCTGAAAATTGCAGAGGCCGAAGAAAAAATATTGATGTACACTGTATCCAAAATTCAGCCTCCAATTTATTATATTCTGGCATATATGATCCCTCCAAGTTAGGGTTCAAGCCTCTTCCAGAATTCATCCCTAAACATAACACCTAGGGAGAATTGCTATATCTTGGGATACAAAGGTCCAAATGGAATTCTAGAAGATGTTCCAGAAATAGCATGGACTGTAATTTCTATGGTCTGAATTGCAGAACCAGAAGATGAAATAGTGACATGTGGCCGGCTGTACAACTTCGCTATTCTAACAGTCCTGTAACAGGTCACCTTGGGAAAATGATCATAAATCCCAATTGGTGAAACCAATTCTGATGAAACCTATGGTTTTGGATCAGGGACAGGCGAGGTTGCCTCTTCAAAAAAATTTAGACACATAGGAGTAGTAATTTCGGAGATATCACAGAAATAGTGATAGGAATTTCTGTAGAAGAAATTGGAAAACTAGGGCTTCCTGTTCCGGGAGCTTCCCTCCACTGTTTTTAGAAAAGGAGTACATTGGACATCTCCATTTGAAGAGATATATCTTTCTATCCAATAAAATCTGAAATATTCCAAGTTTTTAAAATTAGGGTTTCTCTGACAAACCCTAGATCAGCCAGCCCCGAAAGCAGGACAGACACCTCAAATCGGTAAGATCTAATCTTTTGCTATTTGCATTTGAGGTTCTCATTTCAAAGTGATCTATCACATCGGCTTGATGATAAGCTTGGTGAAGTTGACAACTTCCAAGCATGGAAGTATTTAATCTCTCTGAATAAAATGAATTGGACACCTACGTGAGTAGAGAGGTTCCAGTTCTAGAGGGAGATGAGGCTCAAAGCATTACACAAGAAGAACTTGGTCAAGGCCAAGAAGATCGTTGTTGATTTAGTCACGAATCAACTTGTACTACAAGTATCTTCCTTAAAGACACCAAAGATGTTTGATTCCTTGACCAAGATATTTGAAGGGAAGAACAAAAATCATAATATGACCTTAAGAAACCAGTTGAAGAATGTGAAGATCCAGAATGCAGAGACCATGCAGTCATACTTTACAAGGGTCTCTCAAATCAAAGAACAATTTGTAGCGGTAAAAGAAGAAATGAAGAATGCAGTAGTGGTGATGTCCACCTTGAATGGCCTCCCAGGATCATGGGATTCATTCATTCGAGGAATGTGTGCCAGAAGGAAGTAATTACTTTCAACAGACTCTGAGAAGAAGAAGAAGCTCGTCTCATAAGAAGAGAAGAAGAAAGATGGAAGCAAATTGAAGATCAAGCTCTCACCATTCAAAGAATATCCCTCAAGTGATGAGGAATATGAAGAACTAAATTCTTGACGAACCTCTTATCCATCTTATCATTTGGATAAGAAATGATGATTTCATGAATGAAGAAGATGATAAAGTAGAACGATCAAGATGGAGTCTACCCATGAAACAAATAAAAGATAAGTATTCAATTGTCATTTCATGATATTGTTTTGTTATAAATTTGATTATATTCAGTTGATGTGATATGCATGATAGATTGTTTGCATTAATGACTGTATACTACTAATATGCATGTGATGGGTAAGTAGCTCATGGTGCTATACAACTCTCAATTTCTACTCATCTAGAATGAAACCTCTTTGCTGACATATTGGATTAGTGCACAATCTTAGTGATGTCATGGTAGAGATGGAAGGCATCTAGAAGGTTTCCGTGAGATATGGATGAATGTTGTATTGGCTAAACAGTTGCATGATGCATAAGAATTTGTCGTTATGCATATGTTTTATGAAATAGTTCTAACCATGCAACTGGTGCATTTGAATTTTAGGAAAGGTCCTATACAACCTCCTACAAGAAAAGAAGGATGAGACTTGTTCAGAAGAACAAGTGATGACAATTCAAGATTCACGCCAATAAACATGAATTTGAAGCTCCCAGGTTCAGAGACACCATGACGAAAGAAAGAGCTTCATAGAGGGGTAGATCCACCTCGAAGAATGAAGATCATCATGGGTACGAGAGATAACTCAAGATGAAGAAAAGAATGCTATGAAAGAATCTATGATCAAAGAATAACAGTTGATCATGGGGAATGATGTATACGATATGATTTCGAGACATAAAGGGAAGTACGTAGTATCTTCCATATGGATCTACAAGAACAAGTGTACAAAGCAAGGTTCGTGATTTTCCTAAGAAAGAATAGACTATGACATGACATACTCTATTGACAAGTATATATCAAGCATAGAACCACCTGTACAAAATGATGAGGGAATATGATACTCCACTTCAGGGGGAGTGACTACAGAAGATATATGAGTTCGACACGGTATGACATGATGGATAGCTTCCTGATGGATTAAGAATTTACCAAGAGTAAAGTGGGTTCCAAACTTCAAGGTTGAATGCAGAAGACTAGGATATGTTGATGACATGACAAGATGAACTCATGGAAGATGTTATGATGAAAGAATACTAGAATGATGTTTGGGATATAGTACTCAAACCAGAAAGCAAGAATGTGGTATCTTACAAATGGATTTGCAAGATAAAATATGTTGCTGATAGAAGTAAGGAAAGACTTGTGGATAGAGGTTTCTATAAGAAAGAGGGAATTGATTCTGAAGAGACACTTACTCCAGGAAGCAAGGTACATGATGAAGTAAAGACAAGTCTTCCTTAATGGTATGATCGAGGAAGAGTTTTTCATCGAATAGTCACAAGGATTTGAAGTTGAAGACAGATGGACTCACATATGCAAGATGAAGAAGGCCCTCTATGGCCTGAAGCAAGCTCCCAGAGCTTGGTATGGAAGAATAGATAGTTTCCTATCGAACATGGGCTTTACCGAGAGCAAAAGATTATCCTAACATTTACCTCAAGGTTGTAGAATATGAACCTGTCATCTTGTTATTATATGTGGATGACTTATTCTTGACAGGGAATGAGAAACAGATTATGGAAAGCAAGAAGAAACTAGCAGAAGAATTTGAGATGAAAGACCTTGGGTTAATGCATTATTTCCTAGGTCTAGAAGTATGGCAAAGTTCATAAGGAATCTTTCTCAACTAGGGAAAGTATACGGTAGAGATATTGAAGAGATTCAATATGTTGGAATGCAAAGCCATGGCCACACCCATGGACTCCAAACTGAATTTGTTAGCTGATGACCCATCAGAATTAGTGGATGTGACCCACTACAGACAGATCATTGGGTCATTAATGTATTTAACAAATACCAGACCAGACATTTGTTTTGCTGTGAACACCTTGAGTCAATTTCTTGTTCAACCAAGACGGGTTCACTTAGTAGCTGCAAAACATGTGATGAGATATCTGAAAAGGACCATAGACTTTGGTCTATACTATGATGGTAGCCATGAGTATAGATTGTATGGCTACACAGATGCAGATTGGGCCAGAAGTATCTCAGACAGAAAAAGCACTTCAGGTGGATGTTATAGTCTGGGATCTGCTATGATTTCATGGTTTAGTAAAAAGCAGTCTAGTGTTGCTCTAAGCACAACTGAAGCAGAATATATAGAATCTTGCTTTGCTAGTTGTGAAGCCATATGGATTCGGAAGCTAATATCAGGTCTCTTTGACCTGAAGATGGATACTACAATGATTCTATGTGATAACGAGAGTTGTGATGACAGAGAACCCTGTGTTCCGTTGTAATACATACAAATTTGGTATTTCTACACACGAGATAAGATGTAGATGATGATGTTTTAGATGATATTTTAGTATTTACATACTGTAGATGCAGATGATGATGTTTTAGATGATATTTTAGTATTTACATACTGTATATGCAGATGATGGTGATTCCATATTTCTATACTGAATATAGAGATGATGATGCTTTCAGTATTTCTAAACTGAAGATATAGATGATGATGCTTTCAGTATTCACATACTGGAGATATAGATGGTGATAGTTCAGTATTCACATACTGAAGATGTAGATGATGATGGTTTGGATGATGATGTACTGATGAAGCCTCTGTCTTGAGTAAAGTTCGAACACTTTTGAGACAAGCTTGGTTTTGTTTGGAAAGACCTTCCTCGAAAGGGGGAGTAGTGATGTTGCAGTGGGATTGTATCATCCCCGGGCACTTTCCCTAAAGTGATTCGGAGACCTCGGTCCTCGAAAATGAAGAGGGATTGTATCATCCTGGGACATCTGTCTAGAATAGATCCGATGACTTCGGTCGTCGAGAATGTAGTGGGATTGTATCATCCCTGGGCATTTTCCCTAAAGTGATCCGGTGACCTCATGTCCCCAAGAAGGTGGCAGGATTGCATTATCCTTGGACTTCGGTTCAAAATGGTATCCGGAGGCTTCGGTCCTAGAGAATGTGGCAGGATTGCATCATCCTTGAACTTCGGTTTAGAATGGTATCCGGAGGCTTCAGTCCCTGAGAATGTGGCAGGATTGCATCATCCTTGAACTTCGGTTCAGAATGGTATCCAGAGGCTTCAGTCCCTGAGAATGTGGTAGGATTGCATCATCCTTGAACTTCGGTTTAGAATGGTATTCGGAGGCTTCGGTCCCCGAGAATGTGGCAGGATTGCATCATCCTTGAAACTCGGTTCAGAAAGGTATCCGGAGAGTTCGGTCCTCGAGAATGTGGTAGGATTGCATCATCCTTGGACCTAGTCCTAAAGTGATAGGGATTGATTATCCCGTAATCAATCCAGTGACTTCGGTTGTCGAGAATGTGGTAGGATTGCATCATCCTTGGACCTAGTCCTAAAGTGATAGGGACTGATTATCCCATAATCAATCCAGTTACTTCGATTGTCGAGAATGCGGTAGGATTGCATCATCCTTGGACCTAGTCCTAAAGTGATAGGGACTGATTATCCCGTAATCAATCCGGTGACTTCGGTTGTCGAGAATGTGATAGGATTGTATCATCCCTGGACTTAGGTACAAAAGTGATCTGAAGACTTTCATCTTCGTGTTGTGGATTGCAGGTTATTGCTGATGATGATGACGTACTAATCGAAAGATCAGAGTATCATGATGATGATGTACTGATCGAAAGATCAGAGTATGATGATGATGACGTACTGATCGAAAGATCAGAGTATGATGATGATGACATACTGATCGAAACATCAGAGTATGATGATGATGATGTACTATTCGAAAGATCAAAGTATGATGATGATGATTTTGCTGTTCAAAACATCAGAGTATGATGATTATGATGTTGCTGATCAAAAGGTCAAAGAGTTGATGATGATGTTGCTGATCGAAAGGTCAAAGAGCTGATGATGATGTTGCTGATCGAAAGGTCAAAGTGCTGAAGATGATGTTGTTGATCGAAAGGTCAAAGTGCTGAAGATGATGTTGCTGATTGAAAGGTCAAAGTGCTGAAGATTGTTGCTGATCGAAGCGATCAAATATTGTTGCTTATCGAAGCAGTCAAAGTGTTGATGTTGCTGAAGACTGAAGATTGAATATGAAGACTACATGAGGTCGAAAAGCTTCCAATGATTTATAGATGTGTTACCTTGATGATGCTGATGATGCTCTCTCTCTCTCCTGTTATTGTTGTTGATGATGTTGTTGTAGAATACCCTTCTCATTAAGGGGGAGTGTTGAAATATTGTAACTTCAAAGAATATTCTATATGTATCTTTTTGTGGTCCCCGATGGTCCTACCGGGAGAACCACTTGTATTAATTTGTACCCCGATGCTTCTAATCGGAAGAACTAATAAGAGTCATGAGAGTCATGAGGTAGTCCCCTCTAATTGTAAAGGTGGGTCATTAGCACCCGAGTGTGGTTACTTGAGCCTACATGTGTAACTCGAGCCTACATGATTAAATCGAGCCTACATGTCGGATGAGTTAATTAAAGTGAATGGATGAATATAAATAGAGGTGTAGCTCTCCTCATTGGGAGCACACACTCTCACTTGTGTAGCACATTAGTGGAGAGAGAGAAGTAGTTGGAGAAGGAGGAGGATCAGGATTTGATCTCCTTGTTGGTTTTACCTTTTATCTTTTTGGGCATCTATATTGAGGAAGCTTTTGCTGGGTTTTTCCGTTTAGGGTTTTCCCAAGATAAATCTGTGTTGTTCTTGTGATACTGTTTCTTTCAGTGATCCTGCTTATATGCTTTTGTTATGAAAATGAAATGAAATATTGATGTATTAGCTAAGCATATGAAAAGTCAACACAAAGTACCCACAAGTTGTGGGGCACTAGTGTTATTAGACACTCCTAGAGATGTCGGCTCTAGTAAGTAATTGTTAAGTGAGGCCGACATGTTGGAGTGGGATTCAAGTGAACGAAATAATATGAATAGAGAGTGAGCCTCTCTATTTATCACACACACACTCACTCATTGGGGCGTATGAGTGAGAGAGAAGTTGTTGGGATTAGAGAGAGAGAGTACTGTTGTCGGGAGATCATCTTTATGTTTTTGGGTTTTACTTTTGGTGCTGATTCTATCTCTAAGGAAGTTGCGGGGTTTTCTCCTTTATGGTTCCCCCGACAAAAATTCTTTGTGTCTCTTGTCTCTTGTGTTTTATTGTTGTGCATGTTATTCTCTCAGTTACAGATCCTAAGATCATAATGCTAGCTTGAATGATAAAAATCTAGCAACGTCAGGGTAGGTAGCATGAGGCAAATCGATGTACCACTTGGTCGCAGCATTAGTGAGTGTGCAATGGAACAACCTTAATCGAATGGAATCACCCACCATGATGTTAGATCAACACCATAGGTGGAATGACATAAATTGATTTTGAGGGCCCTCTCCCGCCTTACCCTCAAAATTAGGGAATTAGGGATGTCTGAGGGAAGCTTGGTAGGCATAGGTGGCCATTCTGGGTGGTGACGAATGGGGTTATTGGTTAACCGTGCCAAATCAAGTAGGTTGATACTAGCCATAAAAGGTAGGCTAGAGCCGAGATTGGCTCGGGAAGGACCAACAATGGTGTCGGTGGTCGCAGGAACATAGTTCCCATGCATAATTGGGGGTGGATGAGGTTGACTTTCAACTATAGGAAAAGTCACTGGTATGGTAGGAATAGTCAGAGCAGACATGGAAGGGCCACTACCCTCAGGTATAGAAGGTGGAATGGTAGTGACAATGGTGGATGGAATGAGACCACCACTAGTGGGTAGTGAACCAACAACAGTTTGTGCGGTCACAAGGGGCCCACTAGGAGCATGGCCTATAGTCCTGGTGGAAGGGATACTCGTGATGATAAGTGGAATGGATGTAATCCCATTACCAAAAATATCGCCTTGAAAGGGATCAAGATGTACACCAACCATGGGGCTAGATGGAGCATTGAACAAGGTGGGTTCAGACTGATATGAATTTGAATTTGAATCAAAGGCTGTATGTGGCTCTGAAGGTGGTGAACGATGTCGAAGATGGCTTTGACGATGACGGTTCAAGGAACCGAACTGGGGGGTATACCCCCTAAGCCTATGTGAGTAGCATGGTGGAGTTATGACGGCGTGATGGAGTGTTGTGTAATGATTGAAAACTCAAGAGTATCAATCGCAGGCTTGAAAACCCAACTACAACCGAGTGTGTAGAAGGAGAGCGTATGAAATGGAGGCTCACAGGCCAATAAAAATTTCTAAAATCGACCTACGACAACGGGTGACAACAAGGTGAGTCTACAAAAAAGTAGCCAGAAAGGCAACAAGCAACACTACTAATTAGGGGAATTTTGAGGTAAAAATGGGCCTCCAAACCAAAAATGTATTATCAAAGTCAACTTTACAAGAACCAATTAGATTATAGAAAATGACATCATACCTTATAGTTGAGGTGGCATTGCTTGAGTTAAAGTTGCTTACTTGTCAAAATATAAATGGTGAATTAAAACTCATACTTAACCATGTTCATAAAAGAAAAAAATACTCATAAATTATTTTTGTATATAATATATATACTTGGTAGTTTTTTTTTCAGAAGAAAAAATACTAGACCTTGATATTCATAACTGAATCAAAGGACATCATATACAATCATCTTACAATGGCAATGAATATTGGGCCATATATTTATGGCACCCCCTCAAGTAATGTGACTAAACACATGAGAGACCTTCAGATCACTATGGAGAAACCAAGTCATCCATATCACGAGCAAATAATACATAAAGCCTGTCAGAGTCAGAATTTTTTCATCATTCCTGTAAAACAGGTCAGAGTACTGCAATAAAGCATGTTCAACTATGACCAAAGAAACAAATAAGTCCTGAGCATAACAAGAAGGATGAAAGGTCTCTTCAGTGTCAGCTAGGAAGCATAAACAAAATAAATAAAAAAGTTGTGCAGAATAAATAGGACTGAAATCCAGCACATAACAGCATAAAAAAGCTTGAAGTTTCCATGATCAATGATCATGTCATGCTCAAATTCCAAAAGATTTCCATAACCAATAAAAAGAGAAAGAGCCTTTTTTGAGAGACCATTAGCCTGCTGGTTATGCTCATGATATACATGCTGAATGGTCACAGAAGGAAAATATTGTAGGAATATTCAAATGTCCTCACACCAGTGACTCAGAAATGGAGAGTTTAGAGAAGAATGTCTATTAGCCCATTATATGATAACAAGTGAGTCACCAAAGATAGAGAGAAGAGGAATCCCCATCTGTTTAGTCACTGCCAAGAGGGCCCATAGGGCCAGAAGTTCTGATTTGGTGTTGGTACTGCTGCCACATCCCAGAGAAAAGTTCAAGTGGTGTGATCCACTCAAATGTATCACAAAACCAGCTCCCCCAATGTTCCCAGCAGCAGCTCCATCAAAAAAACCACAAGGGTAAATGTACCGAGGAGCTGAGCCAATACTTCTTTGTTTTTTCTTCTTTCTAGGAACTGGATATTGGTGAGTAAGAGCCTCTGTATGAAGAAAGATGGCACGAACTAAGGGCTTCTTATTGTCGAAAATACAACCATTCCTGAGTTTCCATATGCTCCAGAAAAAAAAGATTGGAATGTATATAAAAGCACTATCTGCTGAATAAGTAGAGAACCAGAACTCAAGAGAAGACCTGACAGTGCCATTTATAAAGGGGCGTGTACCAAAGTGTTCATAAAGGAAAGCAGAGGCACTCTTGGTAAAGGAGCAGTCATTAAATAAATGCTGATGCGAGTCTTCTCCCATTCTGCAGAAAAAACATATGCTCGGCCCTTGATAGCCATGGTGCTGTAAGTTATCCCAGGTCAGTACTTTATTTAATATCAGTAGCCATATAAAACATATTATTTTGTCTGGGATGTTCAATTTCCATAAAATCATTTGCACATAGGAGAGATCTGTCTGATGATCAAAAAGATGATGGGAAATGCAAGCATAGGCATGGGCCGTAGAGAGACTACGTGTGTATCTATCAAAAGTCCAGCATAAAGAGTCATTCCCAGAATTTAATCTAATTCTGCCATACTCCAGCCCTGTAATATATTCATTCCATAAATGCTTCTATTCTCCACCCAGATCCAGATCGTCGGAAGAAATCCAATAATGCCTGGCTTCAGGGTTGTAATTTCTCGCTTGATCCAGCGTAACTATACCATAGTCCTCCAAGTATTCCCATAGATCACTTGGGAGCAAATAAGGGGAACCAATTCCAACAATAGGATCCAAGCCCACACGTGTTGATACCCCATTTCCAACATGCCAAGAAGAGCCTTTCCTAACCAAGAGAGGGAGGAAATAAACCCCCTCCAGATTACAGAAACACCGATAACTGGAAACTTTTTGTTGTGAATCCAAGACACAACAAAGATATTTTTCATATATTTTATTCACAGAACATTGAACCAAATACCATCCCCATTTAGGGCCAACTAGAAGCTCTTGAGGTGCAGAGAAATGCTGAACCATCCCAGATGTTTAATGCCCCAACCTCCCAGAGAGGTAGGTTTGGATAAAGTCATCCAGTCTGCCAAATTGCTGAGGTGAGATGAACTTATCTAAAAAGGGTTTAAGGCGCTGAGCAACTACTTTGGAGATCAATTTGTAAACCAGATTGCACAGAGAAATAGGTCTAAAATCAGCAAAGGAGAGGGGCTTATCCTTTTTGGGAATGAGTGCTATAAAGGTAGAGTTCAAAGAAGGAGCAACCCTTCCTTCCAGCCTGGAGATTTCAACCAGATCAACAAGTTCATTACCCAAGAGTTAAAAAAAAGCCAGGAAAAATTCTACTGGCCAACCATCAGGACCAGGAGACCTATCCTTCTTAAAGGATTTTAGAGCCTGTTCAACTTCCTCTAAGGTTATCTAAGAAGTAAAAGACACCTTCTCCTCCAGAGATATATAAGAAGGGAACAGTCGTATTACTTTCAACTGGGAATCAATTGTGGAGTGATGGTCATCACTAAATATCTGCTTGAAATATCTAACACCCAGGTCCTTTAAATCTTTATCATGTTCAACCATATTCCCTGCTTCGTCTTCCAGACCCCAATGGCATTTTGATTTCTCCTAGCAGAAGCCACAGAGTGAAAGAATTTAGTATTTGCATCTCCCATCTGAGCCCAAATCATCCGACTTTGAAGCCTGGCTGAGGAGAGCTCATGATCCCGCAGCATTTTCAACTCCTTTTGTAGATCAAGGAGCTTGTTATTATCATGTACGCTAAGCAATCCCAAAGAAGAAGAAAGTAATAGGTTATTAATTTCTGCCTCAATGAGTATGCTCTTGTCTTTCATCTCCAGTAATTTATCATGAGTCCAAACTTTGACTTTCTCTTTCAGGAGATGAAGCTTCAACGAGAAGGGCTCCATCCCTAGGGTGATGGACTCATTGGAAAGATTAGGCCATGCTGCCCTAACCATAGAAATAAAATATTCATTGGTCAACCATGTATGGTTGAACTTGAATGGGTAGGAACAAGGGGTAGAATCCTCCTTCCATTAAAAAATGACAAGGTAGTGATCAGACACCAACGAAGGATACGTCCAGACTCTAAGTCTGGGGAGAAGCTCAACCAGGCTGGAAGATACTTGGTAGTTTTAAAATACTACTAAGACTTTAAAGTACTCCCACTTTTCGATATAAAAATATATTTATAATTAAAAAACAAATTTAAATTCAAAAATCAAATCATGAATTTTCCTTTTCGAATTTGTTAG